>CM042429.1:25238628-25646128 GCA_023631565.1 Gymnocephalus cernua
TTGACCCGGGAGGACAACAAGTGCATGGTCGATGGGAGGAAAACACAAGGGTGAAAAGAGACAAAATGTTTGGCCTTAGAGGAGAGCCACTTGCGTCTGCATAAACTCTCTGATCTTGTGAAGATGCAGCTGTGTGTTTGGGATTGAGAGATGGCATCTTCATTGTGAGGAAAGGAAATGAGCAAAGTTTGCTTTCATCTTTACAAAGTACACCATCTGTCTGAAACACCCACTCCTCTTCTATCTGTTTGACCTCTTGCCATAGTTGACCATTCACTTACCCCCCTTAGTAACTGCTGCTACGTCTGTCAAGCTTTCCATTCTTGCACCCACTCACAATTGTTGAAAAGTGGGTCCCCGATTTCAGACAGAGGTAGACAAAAGCAGACCTTATTTCTAGCGGGAGACCGGCGACTTCAATTACTTGCTTCAATGTGTCTGGCAGTTATTATCAGTAGTACGTAGCTAGCTAAGGAAGCTAACGTTAGCTCCATGAGTTGGTTTAAAATGTTTCCTTCAGCTGACTGTTTAATTTAGTTTAAAGCTAACTCCTTTTAAAACACGATGAAACCTGATGTGTGTGGCAAACACTATATTGTGTGTTTGTGTTGCTGGAGTGTCAGCTTCCCCCAATTCAATAAAGAGCAGCACAGAGATGCTAACATTAGCCTAAACTCTGGTCCAGGACTGGCTCCCACACATTATTGAAATACAGCTCGAACAGGACTTCTCAGAGTTCATATGTTGTGACCATAGACTGTATGAAATATGGACGTAGTGTCCATGTCATGTCACCCATAGGTTTCTGAAGAGCCAAAATGAAGCTCATAGTGGGCGGGTCCCAGTGGCTCCGGCTGTCGCCATCTTGGCAGTGTCTTGGCAGTGCCCCACGTCTAATAAAAATGGGCAAAGAGGCGGATTGTAGATGGAGATGAGGTGGGCCGAATAGAGCCTACAGTCTATATGCTTGCCTCCTGTGATGGCAGCCTACTGTGACTCAAAGCGGCTGCAGCACGTCCTTAGTTATGCAGAACTTTAAGCCCGGATATAATTTAAACGTGAGTTGTCATGACGGGGAACATTTCTCTTCTATTTCTATGGGGATTTACTCCCTTTTGAAACCAACTTCAAGTGGCCATTCCAGCTTTTGGCTCTTCATTGGCTTCATCGTTCAACACTGGTTGGTTGTGACGTGTTTACTGACATTTTCAGAAAAGACAGGGGCCATGGAAATTCATTTCTCAGTGCATGTTAATACATTGTAAATTGAGTCATATAGTTTTTATTCCTTATTTTATAATATGTCTGTGGAAAATGTTGATATTCAGCCTCATCTTTTTCCTCTTTCATTGTGTCTTTGCATGTCCTGCATTAAGTTACCCCTTTGCTAGCTTGCTAAATTGTTAGCATAGGTGGCTTCTAGATTCCGACGGTAATGTCAAGGAGGAGTCTTTTGACGTCCATGTTGCCATTGCCTAGTAACAGGGTTCTCACCACTTGAACACCAAGCATATTGTGTACCCGAGATCCCTTTCCGTAACCACAAGCTCACGCGTTCATTTTGAAGGCAGCAACAGCATTGGTATGTTGAAATCCGAAGCTTGACGTGCAACTGAGCCTAGTTACAGTTGCTTAATTATGATTGGATAATCCCTGTTTGTTGGAGCACTTTTGAAAACTGTCAATTAACCACCAGACCAGAAACAGCAGTGTCACATTCATGATTTACATATAAAACCAAATTACATTATTTTGGAATATAATTTCCATTTGTTCTCCCAGTATTATATTTATTTACCATCTTGATAAAAAGCAATAACATAATCCCACTACGGTACACACAATATTACTGTAATATGTATCACTGATTATATTTTGTCACTATGTAATTAAAATGAAGCTGAAAGAAATGAGACTGTTGTAATTTTAAGTGCCTGCTTTTTTGTTTGCCTCAGAAGGATTCTCCAAATCCGCTGGCCTGACACCATCAGCAACGCCAACCTTTGGGAAAGGACCTGCCAACTTCCTGCTGAAGAAGAAATCAGGAAGAGGAGATGGGGCTGGATAGGGCACACCCTACGAAAACCACCAACCAGTATCACCAGGCAGGCGCTGAGGTGGAACCCACAAGGCAAGCGAAAGAGAGGCCGTCCAAGAAACACCTGGCGACGGGACCTTAAGGCAGACACCACCAAGATGGGCTACACCTGGAACCAGCTAGAGAAAATGGCCCAGGACAGAGGACTCTGGAGATCTGTAGTTGGCGGCCCATACCCTGATAGGAGTGATGGGCAATGATGATGATGATGATGCTTTTTTGTTTACAAAAAGGGTTTACATTTTATTGCAGCACAATTGAATAAACACATAAAATAAGCCTGAGCAGACAAATTACATGATTTTCATCAGAACTGCTTCCCATCAGGCATCAGTAAAATCTTTAAGGGAAACCTGGAGTTGTGCAGTGTAATGTAATGGCCGCAATTTTATTGTGTTCCGTTGTGTTTTTTGGTATGTTCAGCAAAATGGCTTTACCAGCCATCTGTTTGCTGTTTGTCTGACTTTCTCTCTTTCTGTGTCATCAAGAGTGGTAAATCACAAAGCTGAAATGTGGACTGGAAAAAGTACAATTTAACAAAATTAACACTGCTAGAGAATATTTCTAAAAAGAGAAAGATTTCATCTGTGAACGTGAAATGCTCGGAGACATCGCTTTTTGTTGTTTTCTCTGTTTTTCTGAAATCCCCATCTTACTAAGTTGTGGCCACCAAGATGCTGCAAAATAGTTGTGCCAGAGAAAACTCAGATTTGACAGATTGTCTAGCTAGCTGTCTCAATTTACCTTCTAGAGATCTGAGGAGCAGTTAACAATTGTCCTCGTAAATCCACCAAATTTAAAATTCCAACACAAAGAAAGCAAAAGGAAATGGAAAATCCATGCATCCCAGAAGTGGAAGGTGAAGGATATACACTAAACGAGGAGTGACTCTGAGGCAGTGGGGTTGAGTCATCTTATCTGCTTTCGTCTTCACAAGTATCTATGATTTTGGTATTCCGCATTTGGTATTTTTCATTTTCAGTATCAACACAGTCCAATAGCTCTATTTAAATTATTAAAGCCACCACAGGAATCCCTTGCATCAAATAATATTACCTCCTTTAAAGAACCCTACACATAGAATAGTAAGAGATCTTTTCAGTAACTTAACCTTTGTTGCTACCTTAAGTGGAAGGTAGTAGATTAATCAGCCTCAGATCATGACCTAACCCTGTGGAAAACAGCGCCTATTTTGTCCATTGTTCATTATCCTCACAAATTGAGTGTATGTTGTGTGTGCGTGTGCGCGTGTGCACGTGTGCGTGTGTGCGTGTGCGTGTGCGTGTGCGTGTGCGTGTGCGTGTGCGTGTGCGTGTGTGTGTGTGTGTGTGTGTGTGTGTGTGTGTGTGCACATTTTTACTGATCATACACAGTGTTTGCTAGAAATGTAATGATTGCATGGGCAACCAAAATAATATTATCTAGGATGTCCAAAAGACCAGGCAATGTCACTTGGTGGGATATGTGTGAACCAGCAATTGAATAGAGGTCCATTATTGCCAGCAGAGGATTTCTGATGATGTTTGTGAAAGCTATAATAACACAGAAATTGAAAGAGCTGAGAGCTCAACACAGAGTGCTCTCTACCAGCTCTGGCTGTTTATGTAAAGCACTTCCCCCAAGGATAGAAAGCCTTCCAGTGGTGTCTCACTTTGGAGAGGGGAGGGCAAAAAGAAAGAGAGAGGGAGTAAGAAAGATGAGAAAGAGACATGCTTCACTTTGCGATATATGATTTCAATAAATGCAATCCTCCATTGTACTGAAACACTCCTAATTAAAGTGAGACTTGTTAAAAGCTGCTGACAGAAGCTCCGCAGCACCGTTTTCTTTTTAACTCAAGTGGATCCTAACTTGACACTTCAGGTTTGATGCTGAAAAAAATCCTGGGCCCTCTGAGAAGCTCACCTAAAATAGTAAATATCCATAAACCTTGCATGTTTCAGAGTCTAGCTCAAACATGAATTTGGCTTTAGGACAAGTGACGTGAATATTTAAAAGGAGTTAAATAATGAATTTCCAATACTATTATAAAACACAGTGATACAGGAATAAGGAGAAAAAAATATGTGTATAGCCTCCTCAAGTATGCTTGAATAAAAATGTAGTTTTCAACGCTATCTGTAAAGAATGAGAAAATACCTTCCTTAGGGATTTCAGCAGTGGCTGGGGATTTGTATGTAGCTGATCAAAGCTACTGACAACCATGTGGCTGTTTGGTTTCATCTCAAAAATCAGCAGATTCTATTCCTATTTGATATTCAAACCTGCATACAGAAACACCTGATACTTATGGCGGAGTATGTATTCTTTATGTCCTGTATCCACTCTACAATATGTATATATATGTATATATATTTGATATATTGTAACTGGATGAACAATGAAAAATATTAAGATAAGAGCTTTATAAAAGCTCAGCGGACTGGGGCAGTAGCCTATATAAGTACATTACAGCAGCAACAGTAGGACAACAAGTACATGATTCACTCACTGAGCCACCTTTACTGTCTTTAGTAACTCTACGCCTTTAGTTAAAGGAACACGCCGACCTATTGGGACATTAGCTTATTCACCATAACCCCAAGAGTTAGACAAGTCGATACATACCCTTCTCATCTCCGTGCGTGTCGTAACTCTGTCTGACGGCTCCACCGTTAGCTTAGCCTAGCACAGAAACTGAGAATATAGTTCCCAGTTTATATACAGTTAGAAGATGGCTGTCTCATGTGACGTTGTTATTTGTACACGCTGTAACTATACAAATCACAACATGTAAACAGGAACATGTTGCCGTTATTTTGTCACTTATTCGGAGCAGTAGGCTAGTTGGAACCGGTTACCTCCAGGATCTGTGCTAGGCTAAGCTAACGGTGGAGCCGTCAGAGTTACGACACACACAGAGATGAGAAGGGTATGTATCGACTTGTCTAACTCTCGGGGTTACGCTGAATAAGCTAATGTCCCAATAAGTCGGCGTGTTCCTTTAAGGTTGAATCTAAGCACATGTGAATCTAAGCACATTTATACCTTCAACTTGGAGAACTTCTTCATACTTTCACAGTGTATTAAAAGATTGTGAAAAGTGTGCATTCAGTACTTTGGAATGTGTTCAGTTGCAGCAGAAAGCCTTTCTTCTTTTCTCTCATATTTATTGTACATTCACTTTACATCAGACATGTCAAAGCCCTCAGGCATTGTGGTTATACATTGAATGGCGGTCATGGTTTCTGTTAGTCAGGTTCTCCTATTGCTTCAAGGGGACATTTGTGGCTTTAATCTTTAACATAATCACCGTCACATGACAGACACATGTCAATTGACAGCACACACATATGAATAAAAAAATATATCAATTCCCAATACTCATGTATATTCCTACAACCTCTTGGAGGAAGGGTATTAGTCACTGGGACACTGAAAGGCATGACTAAATACAGCTATGGGTGAGTGAGTCCGAGGCCAGAGAGGCAGACTGGCTAAAACAGCTGACAGTTTGACATCTCTCTCACTTGGTTCACGGTGCTACATTGGGTTGGACGGCGTGACACCTTTTAGTGCGAGGCATATTGTAATATGTATGTTTTGGTAGTTTTGCATCTTTTCTGCAAATAAAATGTTCTTGCCATCATCATCCTGCTGTGTGTCAGAATGATGTGAATCTGTCAGTTTAAGTTTAAAGGCAACAGCAGGGTGCAAATTTGCCGAGAAAAATGGACAGCTGACAAAGAAGACTATTTAAAAAAAAAAAAGAGTATGGGTGCATTGTTACCTTTCTGCCTGGATCTGCCGATTTCTCTCTAAAAAGGCACCATTTCACCCTTGAAAAAGCTTCCCATGAAACACAAAGAGGGAGGCACTCAGGCATGACGGAGGTGTACATGCACAGAATACATACGCATGAAGGCCTACTGTATATAGAGTGCCACATAACCACACATGCTTAAGTTTCATCATTTACACATTTACTTGTATGGGCCCAGAACAGAGGACAGGTCATTTTTATGCTCATTTTGTAGTTTTAAGGCCATGGGTCATTGTCTCTGGGAATGTCATTTGCCAGAACATTTTATGATACTGTCCGTCGACCTCATAAGCCCCAGGGATTAGGCTAAGAGGAAGAACTCATCCTTGTATTAAAGCTATAAATAAAATCATTGGACTTGTGATATTGTTTCAGACCTCTAGGCTGCTTGCTCACCCTGCTGCTGTGAAGGACAATTTTCTGGCTGTGACAGGTGTTAGAGGACTGTTGCTTTCCCTCCAGCAGTCAAAAAGAAGCTCTGTGGACATGGGCAAAAGACCAGCAGGATGCTATGACTGAGACATTGGACCCTGATCAGGTTTGTCATCTCATCTGATAGAGTAGAGTCTATTGTACTAACATTCAGCCCTGCAGCAATGAGCCACATACCCGTAACATGGTGATAAAATATAGTAACTGGCCAGAGTTTCTCCTGAGCAGGCAGTTTAAGGTCAGTTACCCACGGCTTTCTTGCTCTGTAGCATGTAGCATACTGCATAGACACTACATTATTTAAGATTATGTGTATGCTTGAAGGAATAGTTACAATTTTGGAAAATACACTTATTTGCTTTCTTGTCGAGATTTACAGTAGGTGAGAATATTGATACCACTCTCAGTCTGTAAATGCCACGCTATACAGTACTGCCAGCAGCCGGTTAGCTTAGCTTAGCACACGGACAGGAAACCGGAAGTGACACTGCAACATGTCATTTTTAGACTCAGCTTTTTGTACAGATTACTCTAAGCAAATATATATATAACATGTTAATTGTTATATTTGGCCAGAGCCAGGCTAGCTAGTTTTTTGCTGGTGGTAGCTTCATATTCATCAAGGGAATAAGCCTATTTCCCAAAATGTCTCAGTGTTTCTACAATAAGCTAATTGTATTCACTTTGTATTTTTAGCTTCCACAGCTACAGAACATATAGAAACAAGTTCAAGTTTGGCTGATAATCTTGCTTTAAGCATTCACATGGCTGAATAGTAGAAATGCCTCAAAATGCTGCTTGTGATTACAAATCCATTGATGCAGTGAGACATGATTCCTTTGTTAATTAAGGTGTTGCTAAGTGTTGGATGATTTATTCATTGGGATAATAAAAGCATTTGTAATATTAAAATGCCTGCAAAAATGGTATCCTTTCAAAACCTCGACCCTTAGAGAGACTTTCAATGATTCGGTGACAGCTGAAAAACGCCACAGTGATTTTTAACTCAAAAAGCTTTTGTAACAGAATTGGTGTAGCGTGTATGCTCAAAAACCTCCTCTCAATGACAACATTCCAACACAACCATAAAGTCCATTACAGCAGCTAAATTATACTTGACCAGGCCCGTCGCGACAAGGCAAGCAAACCAAGCAATTGCTTGGGGCCCCGAGCTGGCCTGGGGCCCCAAGACAACGACTGGTTAAGAACAAAATGCAACGACAAACTGTGAGCGCCCCTTTGATAGTCAATGCAGTAAAGTGCAATGACACTGTTATCGGAATCCCCCTCAAGGGGCCCCTCTCGTGATCTCTGCTGCCGGCAAAAACAAAACCTCCGTCGGCAGCAAGGTCGGCAGTCATCATGAAGCGGAATTATGCTTCAGGAAGCCAGAAAAGGAAGAAGAGAAAGGAAGAGGAGGATAAGAAAAAACAAGATAGTGGTAAGTGATTAATTACACTGGATGAAATAGCTCTACTTGTCTTGGTGTAATTTTGCAGCAGGTAGGCTAGCAAAAATATGTTTATGTTAGCTAACGTTACCTGTAACCTGTCTGACGGCAAATGCTGCTTATAACAGTTAGTGCAACTTTGTTTTCGAACGGACGGAATATGGTTACATACTACTGTAATATGTTTTTAAACGGGATAAGGAAGACGCAGATCTGTTCCAGAATCACTGTTTATCATATTTAATGACATGACGTTGCTATAGCTTTGTAATAGGTTTTGATGAAAGTGACATAACGTTAACATGCTATACTAACTATTCCACCGTGATAATATTTACCAAATGGGGGTTAGGAAAACCACACAATATATTCCGTGCATCAAACATTAGCTTGGGATGTTTTTAAGCATTAGTAACCCTTAACAAAGTGTTAGGAATATCTGGTCGTCTATCTATGTAATGTTTATAGATGTTTTAAAAATGGTTTCTTAAAGGTTTACAAAAAATGTTTAATCATTACCTCATCATACCTAATATTTTATATGATAGATATAATGTGTGTTACAATAAACTGTTAATTTACAGCACTACTAATAATTAGTAAACATTTAATTATAATTTCATTGTTTGCTAACAGTTAAATGACAACTGACTAAAAATTAATTGACTATCAATTTACCATCTATTAATGATTGTTATTATAAAGTGTTACCATCTTTTCTTTCTCCCTCAAGGTGCTTTGCTTACATGTCTCAGCCCTCAGGCTCTTCCTAAGGATACCTCCACTGATGAAGGTAGAGTGAATTTCTCTCACTGAGCTGAGCTGTTAATAGTGACCTCTTTCAATATGCTAACAGTGAAATAGTAAAACGTACTTCACAGGTAATTTCAGATTTGTTTTTCAATTATTTTCCCAGCTACACCATCAACTTCATCTTCAACATCAACAGATGCATCACTTCTCAGTGCTGATGTTTCCTCTATAGCACAAGGTACCACCACAAGCTCTATAATTACAGCTGATATCCTGCACAGCCCAGAGTTTAAACTGATAAGTGTGTGCTGTCATATTGTTAGAAAAAAACAGTGCAAATCACTATTGAATTCCCACAAAAAATGTAATGTAATGTGTAAATACCAGTCACTTTTGCCCATGGACATTTCAGAATTTTTAATATACAGCAGTGCCTGTCAAATTTATAGGTGCAACAGCAGTTTATGCACTGTGAACCTTTTTTTATTTATATAAAGTGTGGGTGAACTTTATGGCTATGCTGTGGTTCCTGTAGGCTTTGCGTGCGTGCGTGCAGGGCGGGGGGTTGGGAGGGCCTCCATGTCCATTTTGCTTGGGGCCCCCAAATTCCTTCAAACGGCCCTGTACTTGACTACTGTAGTTCAAAGAGTGAGGCTTTCAGCAGCATAAAACCCAACCTACCCTGTTCTTAGCAGTCGGTTATGGATATGAGGGTGTTCTAGATATATCAGGGGTCTTTTTGTGTGATATCATCCCTCTCACACCTAGCAGAGGACCAGGCTTCGACAACAGACAAGATTACAGGGGTTGTCTGTCTCTCACACACTCTTCCCACCAGACCACTCTCACATTTCCATAACAGGTCTTGTCAAAAAACTGTCTTTAGCTGTGCTTCAGAGAGCGGTTGAGCCCAAATTATTGTACCTTTATTCTCTGCCAGCTCCATTTGCTGTTGAGAAATGTGAATCTAATTGATGTCAAAAAAGAGAAGAAATACGCCAGTCAATGTATTTTTACAGCACGGTTTTAATTTTGCAACAGTAGAGGAGTAGAGTAGAGTGAGCATATGGTATTTTAAAATGTATGTAGTCCATACTTGGAGCCACTTGTCCTTTTAAAAGGACTTGGAACACCTGGGTACTCAACACCAGAATAGAGCAGACTGTTTGAGGATGAGGAAACTTAGATTCAACAGATGGAGAGCCTCACTTCCTACAGCATCCAAAGCAGATGGTGCAGCAATAACGACTCAAGGACTTCAACTTCAGTTCAGGTGAAAAACTAAAGGGGCTGAATTTCAGGTGATTACTTTTTCCTTAGAACGTTTTCCTGGCTTTTTGCTCTTTTTATCACAATTTCTGATGAATTTTCTTTATAACCATGCTTTGATGTTTAGAGCTTTGCATCACAGAGCCTGTGAGCCTCCAAATTGCTATTTGTTACAATGCTTTAAACAGAAAACTAATGGCTTGAGCCTACAGGGTCCACAAGAACAACCAGCTGTGGGTGGTAAAATGGGAAGATCAATTGATTTTAACATTTATGATGTTCCTGTTAATTACACTCCGATCTTGATGGAGATTTTGTTGGCACAGTTATAATGTTGTTTATGTCTTTGGTGAAGGGTCATTATAGAAGCCATGGTTGGAGATCTATCCTTTTTAATTATGTCTCTATTTGTAATGTCCTGGTCACATAACCACTGCATCATGCTGTCAGCCACACTGTTGAACTCTGAGGATGTAGCAAGGTTAATTATATTGTTATTGCAAGGTTGTAATATGCTGAATGAAATCGTGAAGGTAAAACAAAACAAAACTCCTATGTCATTATACCTTCAAAGTTGATTGGTTGATAAAAAAAAAACTTAAATAAACTTAAATGCCTGTAAGATTGTTTATTGTTTTTTATGCAAAATTATAATAACTGGCTTTTTGGATATCAATTGACATCATCTATCTTGTTTTATACCGTCAATTTTTCTGGCACTGCACATATTGAAGACACAATATCTTCATAATGCCAATACAAAAAGACTTTGCAGGTGGTTTAGCCTGTGTGCACAGACTAATGTAGCTCAGCGTAAATTCAGGCAGGGAGACGTCATGTTACACACTCTTAATCAGCTGGTAAGTCTGATCAGCTGTGTGGTGAGAGTAGCTTACATCACGTATCCGATCAGAATCGGGCACGTTCGTTCAAGCCTATCACAGCACAACAACCATGTTTTTAAATCTGTTCTCTCTCCCGCTTCTGTCAGTTGTCTTTGCAGACGAGCGTGCATCCCGCCTCCTCCCCTTCCACCTCCAGGCATCTTTTACCACGGAGTTCTCGGTCTTCTTTTGGCTGATGGACCCCTTTTGGTTTAATCACCACCACCAGTGTCTAGACTCCATCGGGGGATATACTGGCTTTTCTAAAACTCTAGAAATTGTATAGCCTCCAAAATTTGATGCAAACCTTTGTTACTTTGCATGTGTATTTTCAAATAAATATTTGCATATCTGCAAACAAGTCTCTCCTGATTGAATTAAATGTGTGGTTAGATATGTTGCTTCTATGTGGTTTTAGGCCATCTGTCCCTGATAAGAGTAGGATTAAATGCTGCCAGAGCTTTTTTCTGTGTGACAATTACTGTCTCCTTTTCTGCGTTCTAATAAAAAAACGGTTAAGCAGGTTTTATTTATTTGATAAAAGTTGTGCTTTATAGACTCTAATTGGAACTGCCCATTGCTTTTCAGGAATTCTTAATTGGATTTGATTTGGAGGCCTCGAGAACAAATCCAAACATGCACTAATCTTGCAAAAATTAATGAAATCTTTGTCACATGAATAGCCAATTAAATCTGTGTGATCAAAATAATAGATTATCTTGGAAGTTGGGCTGGAATGAAAGTATTAATGTTGATTTCCCTTCAGATTTCTGAAGAATACAAAAGAGCATTTACCAGTCATGCTGAGAGATGATGCTTGCAGCTTAAAGCTCCCCTGTCAGTAGCATGTTGCACCGTGTGGTGCCTCTGACTGAATTCATTAAAATCACTTGAGCCTTAATTATCAGGACAAAAAAATTATACAGTTAGTTAGTTCATTAGACAAAAACATTGTACAGTATCATGGTGATGAATAATGTCAAACAATGACAACTAAAACACATTTATCCAAATGTAGGCCATTTTTCACAGCAGACATTTTGCCATGTCAGAGCAGGAAAGCACAGGTGTACTTAATAATAATCATTGGTATTGTGCATGTTGGCTCGCTGCCATGGCGGTCTGGGACACCTGAAAGGGACAGTTTACATTATTAGATACACCTGGGGCTTTTCCTTTAATGAAAAGTCAAAATGTCTGCTATGAAAAAGGTCTATTGGCTATTGGCTGGTTTTCAGAGCACGGAATACCACACTATGGATGCAAGTTTATGTCTTAAGCAGTTGATTGTCATGTGTGTGTTAAAGGTGGTTGTGGCAAATAAAATGTGTAACAAATCACACAGATTCACATTTTTAATTATTATTTCATGTACAGTAAGATATGTTTAGCATGAAGAGAAAGTGAGTTAAAATACAAGTCAATTATAACTAATGTCCAATATCACAAAGTGATCATAATGTTTATGGAGAGTGCTTTGCTAAGTACTGATATATTTTGCATTCCAAAATCACATTCTAGCTCACAGTCTGTTTTGTAACAGAATTCCAACCTCACTTTTGGTAGGTTTATGATCTGTTCAATTATGAAAGACACTGTTAATGGAAGACACTGTTAACCAACACGCATGTTGCATTATAATATGACCTCTTGACTAGATCCTTCAGTTGGATCTGTGATTTCATCAGCTGCCATCACTCACCTCCATTATCAAACTGTAACTTTATTATATGTCGCAGTTACGGGCCATCACCTCTTCCAGAGAGCTTTGTTTGTTGCTGTGATTCCTGCAGTAATACAAAGTTTATTTCATTTTCTCTTGCAGTAGTGTTGCTGTGCCAACCCAACTAAATTACAGTATATTTGAGGAGCGGATCTCACTCACACTTGCTTTTGCTTGGAACAACATTTTGCCTTGTACTTTTGCTACATTCTGAAAGGTTATGTAGCTACTACACTTTTGTTTTGAGGCCACAATGGACACCTTCACTTGCTACTCTGCTGTCATGTCTAGTCTGAAATTTCAAACAAGGTAGTAATAATAGCTAGAGTTTCCAGTTGTTCACCCCGCTCCCCTGGGGACAACAGTGTAACTGTGTAGCAATCTACCTTGCCAGGACTCACAATGTCTCTCTATCATGGTCTTTGTAGAGGCACTGCTTTTCTGCAGCGCAGATTGAGTTCAAGCCCTTAGACTAGAAGCAACAATTCAGGCCCTCTCTTCATATTTTTCTCTGAAGTTAGGAGTCTGTGGGATTGACAGGGTGTTAATAGTAAATGGATAAAATCAGAGATGTTGTCTGTTCAGAGTCTCCGCTGTACCTGAATATATCATGACAGCAAAAACACACCTACTCTTTGGCCTTCAACATATGCTCATAATTGAAACAGCTGTGGCTGCATGTGGTGCAGGTAAAGCATGGCAGAAAACTATTTAATAATAGTTATATGCATAAGTAAGCAACACATAATACATTTTCTATACGGATATGATCTGAATGTTTCTGATACAACATTGACTGTCACTAGCAATTTTCAGACTATAACAGATTTTTGTATTAAAGGTATTGTGAGCAAAGAATGGGAACATACAGTAACTATTTGTATGCATTAGTTTTGTATGCCTACAGTATATTTTGGGGACAAATTTAGACCCATCTTTAGGCACCACAATAAGAACAATTATTGACTTAGACTAAATTATTGATTAACAAAACTACACCTCAGTCCTTATGTTCAGTGTACACCACTGTGATTGCTCATTAATTCAGATGGAACCAAAAAATTACCTCATCAGTCCCAATGCGCAGTTACTTTTGACAAAATAATAACATTGGCCAACCGGAAAGAGATGTGAGAATGTGCTTGAAAGAGTCTTAAATATGCAAGGCTTATTATTAAACCTGAAGCATACAGTGGAAATGGAAAATTACTTAAACATGTGGCTGTGTGTTGATTATGACATTAGATTAATCAATACAGTAGGCCTACTTTTGATGGGGGAAAAAACAGGAACAGCAACAATGGATCATAAGGGATATCAAAATATTAAGTTCTTTTAGTTTCTAACAATGATGATAATAACTTGTATGTATTCATGTTTTCATATTAACACTAAATTAGTTGATATACAATAGGTCTCTTAATAAATTATTTGTTGGTAGTTTTCTTGAATTGCAGTTATCACAGTTTAGAAATAGTATTAGTGACGGAGGGGTAAGCTAAAATATATTTGAATTTCCAATGTCAATATGTACATTTGTAAAATAATAAGGCCAATATCTAAGGGCTAATGCCCAACGAGGTGTCCATTGTCAGGTATTAATGGATGACGGTGAGGCGTGAACCATCCTGACGGTTGCATCCGCCAAAGTCATAATATGCTTCTGTGGTGCTTCTCCACCGAAGTCCATTATGCCTCACCTCGAAAGGCATTAACCCGCTTATACCATGGTCACTTGCCAAATAACTTTTTTTTAAACCATTAATTTATATTTTAAAGCGTTTTACAATCGAAATCTAAAGTTTTTCCAAATAATTACTCTGTTTTCCTGGTTACGCCTGAGGGTTTGACTAATACCTGGAACAATCATTCCCATCCCATAAGGTTCTTATGTATGCAAAAGTTGTTCACTGCTCGAGTAAATAGGACGGACCTTAGATATGACTTGCCACCCTTAGCAACGGGAGATATAGTCCACTCAGACCATAGAACCCTTCAGCTCAAACAGCTACAAGCCAGAAAGCTTCAAAGTCAATAACATTGTGTACAGTTGGCAATCAGTAAATATAATTTGACAGTATGATTAACAACAAGACAAGCTGGCTATTCAGCCATGTCATTGTCCCCAAAATAGTTTCGCTTTGCCAGACCTTCCTCCACAGCGCAGCTGAGGAGAGTCTGGCTAGTCCACACAGCATTCCGGAATTGAAGAAAAACGTGCTCTGGTTTATTGGCATTTCTTTAAACCAATCACATTGTCATGGGTGACACTAAGCACCGGGAAAGCCACGGTGCCACTGCAAAATAGCCTCTGGAAGGAACTTGTTTTGGTGTACTTTTAAAAGTTGTTTTAGTCATGCAACAGAAAACTCAGATTGGACAGATAGTTTAGCTAGCTGTCTGGATTTACCCTGCAGAGATCTGAGGAGCAGTTAACCATAGTCCTCATAAATCGACCGGAGTTTAAAATTCCAACACAAACAAAATGGAAGGCAACAGATATCCGGCTGAAAAGAGTGAAATCCAGCAGAATTTTCGACGGCAACGGAGCAATCCCGGAAGTAGAACATCGTGCATATAGACTATCCCTAAAAAAATATAAAGATTTTCACGAACCATTATCCGCCATATGTACTGTCAGCCGCAGCCTGAACGTTATTCGCTGTGAAACAAAGTAAGTTCAGAGGGGCCGTGTAACTTACTTCTTGCAGCTTATGTGTTAGCGCCATTCTGTGATGTTCAGAGGACGAGGCACTGAAGCACCACACAGTGTTGGAAATAAGAGATTCACACTTTCTTTTTCCATTAAGTGTTTCATGTTTAAACACTTTTTTATGGACACCCAATCATAATGGAGTATTCACCCTGACCAGGGTATAACAGAGGACCCCTTTCCAAATGCATTCAAGCCCATAATGCATGTACAAATTTGAAATGTACGAGTAAAAGAAAACTCACAGAAGACCTCTGCAAATTTAAACATAGGAAACCTAATGTGTGACTGACAAAAATCACAAAGTCACCCGGATAAATGAACCTGGCATTGTTTCAGAATCCCTGCGTGAAAGCGGCTTAAGATTACTCTTAAAAAAACGTTGTAAAGAATTGTGCCCACCAGTACTCACCCTGAGGAGACACTGGTGCTGTCATACCTCACAGGGAGATTTATCGGCAGCTCCGTGAGAAGGTGTATGATTCCCCCACACCTCTCTTCTGACTCCAGGGGTCATTGACAGTGACTTATGCGGAAGGAGACAGAAGTGTTATGGGGAAAATATGTGTGTCAGCTCACATCAGGTCTGTTCTACTCCCATGGAACCCGATCACATTTGAAAGAGAAATCCCTGACAGTGAGGCTATGATGCCTCCAAAACCTGCAGGGTTTATATATTAAAGGTATGTACTATAACAAAATAAACATTCCTGTATATTATGTACTGTATTTATTAAAGTTTTCTTCATTTAAAATACAGATGTGGACTAGAAAATATCAAAGACATGTTTTTCAGATGACTAAGCAGTAATTGCATATAACAAAGTAATGTGCGAGATAAAAAGATATATGTCTGATTCATAATGGATTTTTATATATTTATTAGAAGCATGTACAGTGTATAACTATCATCAGTTGACATATCATCATAAGTTTTCAATATACATTTCAGTTTACAATGATAATTTACCAACAAAAAATTCAAAGTAATTCTTCTCTAACAATGGTCTTTGATTTCAGACAGAAGCAGACATCTCATTTCAAACTGGCTACCATTAATTCTGGCTGAAATGTCAACTGTCACTAGCAGCTGTAGCTACCTGGCTAAGTAAGCCAAGGTTAGATTCATTAGTTGTTTGAAAACTCTGTCTCCATTCATTCTCTCATAAATCTGTTTGGCTGCTTTGCTTACATAATTAGACACTCAAGATAGAGATTCAAGCTGTATTGTTTGTTTTTTCAAAAAGGTTTTCACTTTTTAACATTGCAGGAGAAAGGGATGATGGATGACTAACTGATGTGTTTGGCAAACGTAACACTATCTAGTGCTAACATTAGCATACACGTGTCATCCAGGATCGGCTCCCACACAGTTGGAAAATTACACAGTGGATGTGCTAGCCTATCAGGGAGCTGTAAACTGTAGCTGTAACCTCGGAAGTAACACTAGGTTAGGTTACGAATAAGTTTACTACATGGCCTTGACATGCTAACGTTTGTAGCTTATTTTAGGGCAGGCAAACGCACCGTTTAATCCAATCCGCACACTTTGCTCTTGTGTTTTGGTTTTTAAAAGCTTTAAAAGAAGAACACCACAGGCGCCCGGATAGCTCATTTGGTAGAGCAGGCGCCCATAGAGGTTTGCTCCTTGACGCAGTGGGCCAGGGTTCCACTCCAACCTGTGGCCCTTTGCTGCATGTCATTCCCCCCTCTCTCTCCCCTTTCATCTTTTCTGCTGTCCTATCAAAATAAAGGCTGAAAATGCCACAAAAATAAGAAAAAAAATCAGAAAGACACCACCATCCAAACTAATACTACATTTGCTAGTGTGATTTGACAATCGCTTTTCGGTGGAGGAGTTCAGGGAACAGAAAATTTCATGCAAGCATTTTAAATTTGGACCATTTCTCCTTCAATGTAGAGAATGTGATAAAGAATTTCCTTTGCTCCATGTCAGAAAATATAACTAGACGTAATTCATTTGAGATGGTGACGTATGAATGGAAATAAAAACTGCGGCCTTGTGAATCCAATGTGCCTTATATCGATCTCTCATTATAAGGATATCCAAATATGCTGTCTGCTGCTATTTGTTTACACCACCTATGTGTAGCAAGCCGTGACAGAAATATTATTGCTGCATACAGTTATATATCCAGTTTATCACTTTATAAGTTTATAAGCCCATTTCCACATTAGTATTTTCATTGTGTGCTCACCTTGTAGAATTGACCATGACTGCAGTAGAACTCTGCAGTATGTCTGAAATGCCATGTCTATATCTACATGGATATTCCATTATTTCAAAAGTTTTTGAGCAATTGCAGAGCATGATAACCTATTTGTGTTGACAAAGGAACACAGTGCAGTACAAAGTTGCACAGAAAACATGGCTGAGATCCGGAGGGGGTAGGTTAACTGACAACTGAGGCTGATTAGCTTCTACATTCCTGCATTAGTTTGGTGTGTTTTACTCATTTTGTTCATATTCGCTTATGTAAAAACGCTGCAGACAACAACAACAATCGGCAATAATGATGTTATCTTTCAATGTCTGTGTTTGTCTCAAAGCTTGTACAATGTGTACTACACAACCTTAGAAACCCATCACGGTGTACTCTCTCTATATATCCAGCACCAGAGAGCTACCCAACACTAGGTCAGAGATAAATCCTACTCATTTCCTGTGTTGACAGTCTGAGACTGCTTCCTTGACTCGGTAAAATTAACGGTCCAGAACGTTATTTTCCCATCCAATATGCTGCCATCAATCATTCTGTGCCTTCATCACTTTCAAAAATGATGTGTCCCTGTTTTCTACAAAGGCAAAGCAACCACTTTAGTAACCAGGAAAAGGAGTGATGATAAAATGCACAAGTTTGAGGGTAAAATGAGTGGGATGTAAAACTTTTAGATGACAAGTTTGAATTTCTGCCCATAAAGGGATGAAAATGTACTGCACAGCATTCAGTTGGTGTCAGGAATTGACCGCAGGATAAATTAAACTTGCAAGTGCTGACCTATTGTAAGAGGTCACATATACAGGTTTCCTCTCATTAACTTACTGAGATGTCACTTGAGTTAACTGCAAGATGTGTGAAAGGACTGCAGCCTTCTGTGACTTGCAAACTAACCAAGAAAAGTTGACCTCATGAAACTAATACTTGTCCTTGTAAAGAGAGTGCTATTCATACATCATCTGTTATATAAAGTGTCAATATGTATTAATAATTTTGAAAAACAGAATCTTGGCAAAAGACTCCAAAAGCTGCTCATCTTTTTAAATACAGGCATGAAACTTAAACAGAGTTTATTTTGGTTTTAAGCAAACAGGGCAGAAACTAATATGCACATTTTACAAGCTTGTTTCTGCGCAATATATTTTCATTGCGATATGAAACAAATAAAACTGGTTTTATATGTGAAAAATTACCCAGAGTTGCACTTTTTTAGAGAATATATCTGCATTTGAGTTGATAAAAGTAGTTTGAATCAAGTCTATTTATCACCAAATAATGTACGAAGGTTGATAGGAGGAGGTATATCACAACTGTAGGCTGTGACTACTCCTGCGTGAAGTATGGAGTTTCATTGCAGAGCGGGAAATTGCAAGTGCCAGGGAACAGAAGTGAATGACATCGAGGAGGATGGTATGGTAAGGGAGCATGTAAAGCGCATCCTCATTTCACTTCTAGGCTGATGCTCTCTCACTCCCTGATCACAGAACAGCAAGGGCTGATGGGAGAGTGGATGGGTGGGGGAATGTGATTTGAGGGCATCAAGAAGCGGAACTGACAGAGACGGATTCACTGTGGCCGAAGCATGGAATTGCTTTTCCTTTCCCCTGGAACTGAGCTGGAGGTGCCTGCGGCTGCAAACAATCTCTAAGCAGCAGCTTTCACAAAGCCCAAGAGCCAGAACCATGCAAGCTCAGAGGCAGGTGAGAAAACGCTGAACTATTTAGAACAAGAAAAAACAGGTGGTGAGGAATAACTAGTGTAAAAGTAAGCTCTGGTCCTCCGAAACTGTTGCATCAACAGAAAATCCCGATGTCTGTTTTTTCTTATCAGGTGAAAAGTGTGCATGTGTATGTGTGTATGCATAGAAAGTATAATGCATGTGACCGTCTCTGAGTCTGTGTGCACTCAAATCACTGCTATGTGCTGTTGTCAAGTTGCACAGCTAATTACGCAGGTGTTACAAAGCTCCAGGATGGAAACTTAAAAAAACAGGGGAGTGTTTCACTCTCTCAGTTTGACACTGGTACATTAGGTGACTATTCAATTTACACCTCAACCTGAGAGAAGGTCCATGTGGATTTATTTCTGTTTAACTAAAGATAGTCAAGATTCACAGCCATTTTTATTTGAAGCAGTACACAGGCATTGCTATCAACATAATTATAAAGAAAGTAAATGAACATCCTATTAATGTACTCCATTCCACAATGAGCCACAACAGAGTGATGTTACAATGCAAAACATCATTGGAGCCTATATGCATTAGTTGAGAAATACAGAATAATTTCACTTAAAATCAATGTGACACACAGCTTTTCTTAATGGTCCAAACTCTTGGTGTTAACATTTGTTCTTAGGAGATCAGACGAAAGCCCCTGTTGTTTCACCCCTAATGGTGCATGTCTGTGAGGAGATGAGGCATTGTCAGGCTGAGAGCCTTGTCCTCACACAACCTGTTATTTATATTCCACTTGATTCTTTCCTTTCTTTTCATTGCACAGTCACTCCACATACTGAAAGCATACAATCTCTCACACCCGGTCGCCAATGTTGTCAACACCTTTGACAAGGTAAATGCAGGTTGGGGTAACCAATCAGCATATTAAAGCCTTGGCCAGTCTAAACCACTGAACATGTCAAAGACTTTCACCCTGTCAACCGACAGAAACTGAACCCAGTTTGCTCACAAAAATGTGGGCAGGCATTCATGTGCGAGAAAGATGGAGAGACACACTATCCTGTGCCTCTGCCTCTGTTGTCTAACACGATGATTCAATGTGCTTGTGTAGAGTGAACTCTCCTCATTTGTCTGTGTGCATTTTATCTGCATCTAAAGCAACGCTATTGGTGAGAGCTATTACAGCCAGCTGACGAGCAGAATCGAAACTGAGCTAGACTAGTAATAAATTCCCACTGACCTAAAGACATGGCATTTTCTTTATGAGTAAATTTACTGTGGACAAGAGAAGAAGAATAGCTGCAATCAGGGAGCGAGGATAAGGGGATCACGTAACTAGCTATTCTTCCATCCATAAGGCAAGCATGGCTTTTGCCATTAATTACAGCCAATCGTTATAACTATAGAGACACATGTCAAGCTCAATGCAATATGCAACATGGTTCAATGTTTTCCTATTTTTCTACTCATTCCAGCAGATTAACATCAAACACCCAGTTAGGAATGCCACAGCCCATCACTGAACTCACTACATAACAATGCTTAAGCATAGAGTCAAAGTCCAGTTATTGTTCACACCTAGGAGAGTGTGACATTCCATGTCTGTTTTTGTGAGTGCACTCTGATGTTTTCCTCACTCTTTCCCTTCTCCGGCTCTCTTCAACCACTCTACAATCAAAGTTAAAAGTGAAGCAGCAGCTTTGGGGAATCCCTGTAGCTCATTTGGTAAAGTTAAAGCCTGAATTCTTACCACAGCAGCCTGGAGTTTAAGTCCGGCCCAGTCCCTTTTCTGCATGTCTTCCCCTCTCTCTGCACTGCTTTTCCTGTCGGTCTCTCTCACTATCAAATGAAGCAAAAATGCCAAAAAAAAAGTACCTTAAAACAAAGCAGCTCTTCAAGTGAGAGTGGCAGAAAAAAAAAGTCTATTACACTGCCGATATGACTAACTTGTGCCATATTGCTGATGCTTAATTGGAGTGCTCGGTATTGCTGTTCAAGTCGAATAGCCAGAGTAGGCTAGCTGTAACAATATGTAGTGTTAAGGTGGCCTCCACTGAGGATACTGTTCTCTCCACTGTGAGTGACACAACAACATCAAAAACATGTCTCTGCAAGGCATGTCATGACCCCGGTCATACGGCAGAGCAGACAGCTGACGAGAGGGCAGGCAAGGTCTCCACTCCAGCAGTTGTCAGAGTCTCTCACCACCACCAGTCTTCTCACCTGACACAGAACAGGTAGCATACAGTGAGAGACAAAAAAAGGACAAGGAAGGCTAAAAATGAAACAGGAAGGTGGGGGGTGATAAAGAGAAAGTTTACAAAAAGGGAAGCAGATGGTTGGAGAAAAAGGTGAGGAGACATAAAAAAACAGGACAGAAAAGGAAATTGCAAGAACAAAAGTGAAATTGATAAAAGGCTGCAATGAAGGAAAAAAAGTAGCAAGACAGTCAAACAGGGCTATGCATTATTCTGTTGTTATCCTGTCTGACAGGAGTTTCCGAATCCTTTTTTTTCCGCAAGGAGGTATTCTTCCGCTACAGACAACCTGTGAAATTAAATATTGAAGAGTTCATATCTGCATGCGTGTAGATCCGAGGCCCGGCCTACATGACACGACAGCATAATCCCCAGTGCTCTGTGGTCCAGGCACATTATTAAATGGAAACGCTATGGAGAGAGATGAAGAGAAAAAGTTTTTTTTTCTTTTTTCCCTCTAATTATGTTTGAAGACAGTGAAAGACGAGAACATGACACTGACAGTTGCTCTCTCTACGCAAGAGACAAGACTCTTAATTCCAGATACCAATTTACTGTCTCACTGACCTGCAGGGAAATTGGTAAAAGTAAAACCAGTATGTCTTGCAGGTGTATGGGGCAATCACAGGGGGTGAAAGGACAGCCCAGTTTGCCATATTTCATTGAAAGAGCAGATGCTAAATTAAACATTAAATTAGAAAAAATGCTCTCAGAATACTATGTGAAATAAAATATTATGGCAATAAAAAATAGCAATAGCAATAGTTTGACAATTTGGGAGATACTCGTATCAGCTTTTTTTGCAAATAATGAGAAGTTAATGAGAAGATCAACACCACTCATATTTCTTAATTAATATGTAGCAACAGGCAACATCTGGTTAACTTAGCTTAGCATAAACAGACTTGAAACACTTAGTGAAACATAGTGTAGTATGTCGTGAAAACTATAAAAAAGATCATTGCATAGTATGTCATAGTGTAGTAGGCTACAGATATGTCATGAACGTATACAAATTATAGTAGGCCTATACTTTGTCATAAATAATATCATGAAGAGTCATAGTATGTCATAAAAAATATAAAGGTGATAGTATAGTATGTCATAAAATATAGAAATACATAGTAAAGTATGTCATAAGGAAATGTGGAAAGCTTATCGCCAGGTTAGCTTGGTTGGTAGAGCAGGTGCTAGGGTCTAGGGTTCAACTCTGACCTGTGACGGTTTGTGTCTTCCCCATCTTTCTCCCTTTTCATGTCTAGCTGTCCTATCCATTACAGGTGGAAATGCCCAAAAAATTATCTTTAAAAAAAATATATATATATATATATATATATATATATATATATATATATATATATATATATATATATATATATATACATATATATGTATATATATGTATATATATATGTATATATATATATGTATATATATACAACGTATATGTATATATATATATATGTATAAGTATGTCTATATATATATATATATATATATATGTATATATATATGTATATATATATAAAGTCATAGTATAGTATATCATTTCAAATATTATTAAAAGTCATAGTATAGAATGTCATAAAAAATATAAATATTCATAGTATAGTTTGTCATTAAAACATATGAAAAGGTCATAGCAATAGCATGCCATGAAACTATCATGAAAGTCATAGTATAGTTTGTAAAAGAAAGTCTGGAAGCATATGCAAACTCCACACAAAAAAGGCCCAGCCCAGACTGGAGATTATAGTATGTTGAAAAAATCAAATAAAAAAAGGTATATTGTAGTGTTGAATGTTGAAAAAAAGTCATAGTATAGTATGTCAAAGAAAGTCTGGAAGCACATGCAAAATCCACAATAGAAGGCCCAGCCTGGACTGGGGATTGAACAAAGGGTAAAAGTTTGCAGTTAGTACCTGCTGGTGCTATTTGGAGCTAACCACTGAGTCACCATGCCACCAAATTAACTACTTTGAAAACAGTCATAGCATAGTATGTTGAAAAGAATTATTGAAAAGTCATAGTATAGTATATTGAAAACACTGATAAAAAAGTCATAGTATAGTATGTCAAAAAATGTCATAGTATAGTGTTCTGGAAAAAGTCATAAAAAAGTCATAGTATAGTATGTCGAGAAAAGACATAGTATAACATGTCAAAAATAAATAATTTAAAGTCATAGTGAAGTATGTTGCATAAAATCTGGAAGAAATTGCAAAATCCACACAGAGAGGTTTGGTTAAGACCTGGTATTGAACCAGTGGACAGAGATTCAATTCCTGCTGTCTGTTGTTAATCCAGCAAAGTTGGCCACTGCACCACCATGACACCAGAAGCAAACTTTCAAGACATTTATAGCAAAATATGTCAAAAAAAGTGATTAAAAAGGTTATAGCATAGCATATCAAAAAAAGTGATAAAAACATCATAGTATAGCATGTCGAGAAAATTCATACAATAGCATGTCGAAAAAAGTGATAAAAAAAGTCATAGTATAGTATGTCGAAAAATGTCATAGTATAGTTTTCGGACAGTCATAAAAAACTCATAGTAAGTCGAAAAATGTCATAAAAAAAGCTATAGTATAGTATGATGAAAAAAATGATAAAAAAGTCATAGGTAGAGCAGGTGCTAGGGTCAAAAAAGTCATAATATACTATGTTGAAAAAAGTGATAAATAAGTCATAGTATATAGTATGTCAAAAAAGTGATAAAAAAGTCATAGTATAGCATGTCGAAAAAAGTCATAGTACAGGATGTCAAAAATATGTCATAGTATACATGCCGAAAATGTCATAAAAAAGTCATAATATAGTATGTCAAAAAATGTCATAGTATAGTTTTCGGACAAAGTCATAAAGTAAGTAGTAAGTTGAAAAATGTCATAAAAAAAGTTATAGTATAGTATGATGAAAAAATTATAAAAAAGTTATAGTATAGTATGTCGAAAAAAGTCATAATATAGAATGTTGATGAAAGTGATAAATAAGTCATAGTATAGTATGTCAAAAAAAATTATAAAAAAGTCATAGTAAAGTATGTCGAAAAAAGTCATAATATAGTATGTTGATAAAAGTGATAAATAAGTCATAGTATAGTACATCAAAAAAAGTCACACTGTCTTGCTTTATGCAGACAACTTGTTACTATATGTCACCAACCCCATCACAACTACCCCTGAAATCCTTAAAATCTTGCAAGAATTTGGCAACATATCTGGGTATAAACTAAATTTGAATAAAAGCGAATACTTCCCCATTAGTAGTAATGCCAAAGAATATCCCAATCTGCCATTTAAGTTGTCCGCAGAGTCCTTCACATATCTGGGTGTAAAAGTCACCAAATCCTATTACAGTCTATTTAAAAGTAACATCACCCCCATGTTGGAACAGTGCAAACAAGATATTAAATGGTCTATTTATGCCACTATCTCTTATTGGGAGAACAAATTCTGTAAAGATGAATATTGTACCAAAGTTTCTATATTTATTTCAGGTACTGCCTGTTTATATACCACAATCTTTTTTCAAGGCATTTAATCAAATGATTTCCTCCTTTATGTGGAACAATAAATCAGCTTGCATAAGAAAATAATTTATGGAAAAACCAAAAGGTGTAGGTGGGCTTTCACTTCCAAATTTGCGCATTATTGGGCTGCGAATTTTAATGCCATCTCTCTGTGGTTAAAAGATTGGAATGATAGGATCCCTGCATGGCTCCAGATTGAAAAGTTTACAAGCAGCACACACTCACTCCCTGCTTTACTCTGCGCACGTCTACCATCACTAGTTAATAGTATTAAGGATAACATAATTGTAACTCAATCACTACGCATCGTAAATCAGTTCAAAAGATGTCTGGGTATTCATAGTATTTCTATTCACTCACCAATAATACATAGTCATCTTTTTCAACCATCCCTGGTCTGGAACTGGAACTCTGAATGTTTACACCTGCCCTTGGTCAGTCCTGTAATAAGGAATGTTAGGTGCACTTTTATTTTTATTTTTATTTTTTTAAATCTTTTGTCCGTCTGTTGTCTGTGACAAGTCTGTCAGGTCAATTGTGGGTTTGGTCTGTCTTTGTCTTTCTCTTGTTGGAATAGTTTTTCTATGGTTATTTGTAAAATAGAGAATACGATTGTTTTATGTGATAATTGGAAATGTACAAATAAAGTGTTTAAAAAGAAATAAGTCATGCTATAAAATGTCGAGAAAAGTAATAAAAAAAGTCATAGTATAGTATAGCGAGAAAAGTCATAATACAGTATGTCGAAAAATAATAATTTGAAAGTCATAGTAAAGTACATCGAATACAATCTGGAAGAAATTGCAAAGTCCACACAAAAAGGTTTTGTCAGGCTCTGGTATTGAACCAGGAGCCAGAGACTCAATTCTTGCACGTTTGGCAACTGTACCATGGTGACACCTGATACAAACTTTGAAAACCTTTATACCATAGTATGTCAAAAAAAGTGATTAAAAAAATAGTCATAGCATAGCATGCCGAAAAAAGTGATAAAAAAGTCATAGTATAGTAAGTTTTGGTTAAGACCTGGTATTGAATCAGGGGCCAGAGACTCAATTCCTGCTGTCTGATGTTAATTCAGCAAAGTTGGCCACTGGAACACAATGACACCAGACACAAACTTGGAAAACATTTATAGCATAGTATGTCAAAAAAAGTGATTTAAAAAAAAAAAGTCATAGTATAGTTTCTCGGAAAACGTCATCAAAAACTCATATAATAGTAAGTCGAAAAAAGTCATAGTATACGATGTCGAAAAAATGTCATAGTATAGCATGTCAAAAAATGTAATAGAGTAGTGTGTCAAAAAATGTCATAAAAGAGTCATAGTATAGTGTGTCAAAAAAAATTGCTAAAAATGTCATAGTATAGTATGTCGAAAAAAGTCATAATATAGTATGTAAAAAAGTGATAAGTAAGTCATAGTATAGTGGGTAAAAAATAATAATATAGTGTGTTGATAAAAATGATAAATAAGTCATACAGTATAGTATGTCGAGAAAAGTCATAGTATAGCATGTCAAAAAAAAATTGTTTATTCATTTATCTCAAACAATCAACAATGTTGCAAAAGAAAACTAAACAAAAAAATTAAAATCACAAAATTAAAACACAAACAATCAGAACTTACCAAAGACCTAAAATAATAATAAAAAAGGATAAGTTTGAGAAGGAGCAGGTGGAAGCATACAGCTTATTAGGTCCTGCCCCTACTTCACAATATATTATTACAAAACAAATAGATATGCAAATACAGCATACAATCTTAGGTCTTACAATAACTTGCAACAATACAACAATATACAACAATACCTTTACATTACAATTCCATTCCTATGTTTGCTGGCAGGATGATTACTAATTCGCTGTCTGACATTATTTATATTTTTGTATATCAAATAATGAGGCAAATAGCAAAAAAGGGTTATGGATAGGTTCTAAAATATAGTCTACTAAAGATGAACCGTTATAGCTGATAGAGGTGACAGTGAAAGTAAGTAAAGCGACGTGACTCGCTGAGAAGCGAGCAGGCTGAGACTAGTTGGCTGGAACGTTAGTTGTAGAGAAGAGTATGTCGCAGAAAAGGATACAAGAGTTTTTCTTCCGTAATAGTAATGCGGCTACATTTACAGTTGATGTTTCCTCGTCCACCGCCGAGGCAAACTGCTGATTAGCTGTAGAGCCAGAGTCTGAAATAACGTTAGCAAGCAGCAGCCGAGACGGCATGAGGATAAAATATACAATGACGAGCCCTGGTTGCTATGGACTCGTCATTGTATATTTTATTGACAGAGTGTTGAATTTGTTATTACCCAGTGTGCTTTGTTGAATGGTCTCAATGTTTTATTGTTTTATTTCATGTGAATACTAGTTTACTAGAGGAGAAACTTAGTATTTGAAGTAATGTAGTAGTAATGCAGGAAGTGTGCATTTAGTTTCCATACTTATTATATTTCCACAACAATGTTAGTGAATAAATCTACTGAAATGGCCACCACACCATAACAGAGGAGTGTGATGCGTAAGATGAGAACGCAGAGGTTAACTCAGTTATATTATGGCTGTAAAAGAACAAATGTTACTTGCATGATTTTGCTAAACACAAGTCAAAATAGAAGTCAATATTAACTCTTTGGGGAGGTTTGTGTGTTTATGTTTATTTTAATTATAAAGAAAGTATTGCGGGTGAAGAGAGGGTGATATTTAAGTTTTCAGAAAATCCTGTAACTCCTCCAATATCCCTTTATACTAATAACGAATAGGTCCTGAACTGTTGAAGTCTACCTCGGGGATCAGGCATTCACTATTTTGTTATTCAGCCCCCTGGTCAAAAATAGGTTCCTGTGCGCCTGTCTCCTCCCCACCCAGGGACAGTCAGCACAGACCCATGCATTCTTGCAGCAGTTTTAACCACTGAGTCACCATGTCATAGTATGGTATGTCATTTAAAAAGTCATAGTATAGTATGCCAAAAAAATATCATAAAAATGTCATAGTTTGGTATGTCATTAAAAACGTAATAGTAAGTCATAGTATACAGTAGTAAGTCACATTAAAGTAGTAACCCTAAACCATAGTAGTGTAAAGAACCTATACATATACATAACCTATATGTGACCTATTTTTTGTTTGTTTTGTGTTTGCTGAAAACAGCTGGCTGCTTCTGGAAACGAGTTTGATGAAAGCAGTGAGACTGAAACAAAACAGTACGGTTAAGGGCCAGAATATCAATGCCAAACTCTCTGTAGAGCTGTGGGGAACTGCAGGGTAGGGGGGGTACAATTCTCTGTGGGTTTGTTATTACGAGCAACCTCTTTCACATACTGTACAAGTACTCATGTAGTCCAATGACAGTTTAGAAATATTTATTTTAAGGGTTTTTTATAGCACAGGCTCTACACTTTATCATTTAATGTAGCTACAGGCTTTGATTGGGCCCTTTTTGGGCAATATATATATATATATATATATATATATATATATATATATATATATATATATCTTTATTTACAGACGCAAGATCCAGATAGAAAAGTACACATAACATATTACAAGAGGGGTAAACACAAACTTAAATACATACAGACATACTGACTACCACATATTACACAAAGGGAACATGTGTGTGTTGGCTAATTGATCAACAATAAAAACAGAATAGTTGTAGAGTTACATATTTTTGTTCAGTATTTGCTTGAGTTGCATCTGTTTGCTTAGAAAGGAGATCCCCCCCCCTCCCCCTCCCCAGGTGCAAATCAAACAGCACATCAAATATAGTAATGTTCTTAATAAGACAAATGAGAGTGATTGCAAGCATGTTATGAGTGTGACTATTATCCATAAACTGAGGCACTAAATGAAACGAGGACATATAAGCGTAAAAGGGAAAGTGTTGAGCAGGAATAGTGTTGTGGGCAACATTTTCATTCAGGTATGCAGGGAAGTGTTTTCTCAACTAGTGCAACATTACTCAGCCATGGCAGAAATAATATAGGTTGCAGCCAGCGGGCTGCATGAACCGGAGGATGCAGGGCTCCTGGGATGTCAGGGGGAGGACTGGGGTTACAGCATCCGTCTGCTGTGGAAGAGAGATGAGAGAGTATAGGACGACTGTTGTTCTCCCCGAGGTTAATGTAGTACTAGCTATCAGTTGCACAACTGTCCTCCCATGGCTGCATCTATTTCAACAAGTCCTGGAGGAAAAAAGGGAAAAAAGACGAACAGAATGAGGGAGATAAAGACGGGAGGGAGGAGGGACAAGAGAGAGGTGGATGAAACAGTGACTCAAAGAGTAAAAACCTGGAAAATAAACACTTAGGACGGGAAGTCTTTACTTTGTTGTTTTTAAGTGCCTTGAAAGTTGATAACAGGTTTCATTCTCCTGTCTTTGAATTAATGGTTTAAAGAACACAAAACACAACTTATGTAATTAGTTGCCACAAATACAAAGGCAGAAATCAACACTTAACAGACTCAACTAAGAACATGTTATTATCATCTGTCTCTGACACAGGTGCTTCCAGCTAAAAGAAAGGCCTACAATTTCATTTATTTACACCTAAGATCTACGTGCAGTAGCTTCCGTGTGCCTGGGTAATTGTGAGAATTTATTATTTTTAAAAGCAAAAACGGGGAACGTTACACTTTACTGACTAAATTATTGTTCCCAGTGTTTGTTCACTACCCTTAAAGGAAATCAAAAAGGCTTCTGTTCTCGTTGAAGTTTTGTCAAGGATCACAATGAAGTATGATTGATGTTAGTCGTCACTTGCAGCCCCATTTTTCTGCTCTAAATAAACTGAAGGATAAATCCAGTTGCTAAACCAGTCCCTCAAAGGCCTGACCTTTTGATAAGCCCATCTCTCAAATTTATGGCAGCTTGGTGATGCTTTATTGCCACAGCCTAGAAATGGTTCATGTTGACATAAGATCATTCACAAGCTTCTTCCCAGAACCCTCAAGGCTCAACATCTCTATATGTGTACTAACAACGAGAGATTATCCTTGGGGCAAAATAACTTCAGCCTCTGCTTCACCTGAGATTGTAATGCTATCAAGAGAAGGGTGGTAGAGACAGAATTTCTGCTGAAACCTTAAAGAACTATGACTTCCCAAACTTTATTCTTTGCTTTCCCCTGGACTTCACAGCTCCCCTCTGCCCCGTTTTATTTTACGGTGGCCATTTCATGCCAACCATTTTGTTTCCCTTCACTGGCTTAATTCAGCTGTTGAATTTAAGGCCACAAAATGATACAGGTCAAAGCATCCTAAGTTAAAGGTGGCTGGTGTCCGTGGTGGAGGCAAACTACTGTGGGGTTTGAAACAGCAAAAGGTGAGTGTGATAAAGAGGAAATGGACGGTTAAGTCACTCGTGTGTCCTCTGATTCTGGTTATCTGTCTCTGGCTTCTTGTTAGCCTGAGTGATCCGGCCTGGAACAATCAGGAGCTCCCTCTCTTCCCCACGTTCATGTGAACCATGACTTTAACTGAACTGAGAGTACACTGCTGAGATAAGGGCTCCAGTCAGACAGGCCGTGGCAATGGAACCAGTGAGGAAACATGGTGGACAGAGCCATCTGGCCAGCTCCTCTCTGTCTTTGCTCTGCTGAGCACAAAGCTGGAGCCACCTGTCTTGTCTGCTGCTGCACTATCCAAAGTTGAGCTGGATGGTAAGACAAGATAATGTGCATGTTCACATTTCACCTTGTGCATCTTATAGAAAAAATGCACAGATAAAGGAGAGGAATTTCTCCTCAGAGCTTACAAATCGGTAATGCTTCTAAGAAATCATTTAATACATTGATCCAGATTTTTCTCCCTTTTTTCTAAAAGCCTCTAAAACTATTTGCATGCCATGTTAAAGGATATGCATCTATTTTTTCTTCTTATTGACTGAGGCTTAGGCAAGGTCACCCGCAAAAGCTTGTGTGACAATATTCTCCCAGAGAATATTGGATTTTATCTGCATCTATTAGCAAAGCATTTGGCATGAAAGAAGAACCGCTTAATATTTAGTAAGATACACCACTGTGCTTTGAAACATAACATTCGGCCAGTGCTAAAACCTTCCAGGACGTTAACAGCCTGTATCATGTAGCTATTTGGAAACAAGTGAGCACACTTTTAGAGCAACCTAAGGTACTTGTATCCCAGAGGGTACCGCTGCAGTTGCTAGGGGGTAGATCAGGCGTAGATGCAAAGATTGTGGAGTATGATTAATTAAAATACTTGTGTTTAGGGAGGGACCTTTCACCACCATAACCAAGTTCAAATACCTTAGACTTATGCATTGCCATCGCAAGTGCATGCAAGTGTGTTAGTAAACTAGCAATTGGCAAAATGTAGTTGATGAATGGTTTAAAGGGTTAGCTAAGAGAGGCTATACCATTTGTAATAACGAGCCACAAGTAATGGATATAATTAATTAATAAACAGGTGAAATATTTAGCTAGAAGTAGCTGGTGATTGGCTGACAGTAACAGTAAAATCAAAGGTTAACTCATCAAAATAGTTAGCTTAAAGTAATAAATGAATGGTTGAAATAGATGAAAAAGTTTGCAAAAATATAGGCAAGTAGTTGATTTTTAAATCAGATGTGTTTTTTAACGTATTATTACTACAATGACCTTGCATATACTACGGTTTAAAGTACAGTTGTGCTATTCCTTATAAATTCTTATGAGGAACTTCTGACAGTAAATTACAAACTGGTTGAAACTCGACTTCGTAAGGATCTATTTAACTTAAATTATGGGCTGCAGTGCTGGCAAACTGTCGAAGAACAGCTTGTGAAGATATCCCATTTTGTGTTGACTTTCGGTCTTGTCTTATTCATTTTTGTTTAACTTATCATCTAATACAACCGCAAAATGTGATTTTTTTAAATATTTTGTTTGACCACAGAATTCCTTGTGTGCTTGTTTCATAGAGGACAGTAAATTACTTATTAGCCTACCTAAATTGTCAATTTTTGCTTGTCAGTTTTTGTTTAGGAAGTTTTTAGAAGTTCAATTTTTATTTGATTATTCATTAAAAAAAATATTTTCCAGGGGGCCCTAAGCAACTGCTTATAACGCTTAATTGTTACTAAAATTGATGATTAAACTGCCGAAATAATTAGCTAATGGTCACACAAAAAACGTTGGAAACCACTATAATAGTGGAGTTACCAGCCATAGCTCACCATCCTTCCTTACATCATTTGACACTGCAAGCTGTCGGCCCTCACTGCCGTTTTACAGAAACACCAAGAGAGTGGATCTAGTGCGAGACTCACCAGGGAGACCGGAGAGAATGCTGACATCCAATCGAGCCCGTCAGTGGAGGAATATAAGACAGGAAGCCCAGAGAGAAAAGACAAATCCCAGTTGAATCTTGGCCTCATGATAAGTTTCCTTGCACATAGCAGCCATTACACCATCAGAATGAAATGATAAGATTCCAATTACCCTCTAATTTAAACCACTAGTTAAATTTGAGTAGTAAAGGATGATGGAGCCTGTCGCTAAGGATTTCATATACTTTTCTGCAGGTGAAAAAGGAAATTGAGAAAATCTCGCAGATTGAAATAGGGTCGTGTAAATTACCTGCTTCCTTGAAAAAGCTCCTTATCTATGTCATGTTAAATCTATAATACATTCTCGCTCCTTCTCGCTGCCATGACAAATGAAAAATCTCACCTACAGAGCACTTGCATTTACCAACATTCTCCTTTACCACATCTGAAAGCTTGTTGTTAAGGTTAATTAATCTCCAAACAATCTAAAAGGCGAATCCACATGGCCTACATTGTCCTAAACTCAACAGTAGGGGGTCTTGTCCTCTAATTAATATGGCATGTCCCTCTGCTAAAGACTGGATCAGTTTGCAGGACTGCTGCATTATTCAACATAGCCGTGGGTGAGAGAGGAAGTCTGTGGTCTGGAGTCACCTTACTCTGGGCAGAGCGGCAAAGCGAGAGAGACGGAGAAGGATGAGACGGAGAAACGAAAGTAATGGAAGAGGAGTTGAGGATGGGGGAGGGGAGAGGAGGAATGGTGATGAAAAGGGAAAAAAAATAAGGTGAGGGATTAAAAAGGGGATAGATCAAATGGACGATGTGGTTCAAGGCAAAGGGAACTACTAAAAGACCACATCCGTATGAGAAACCGCAGGAGGGTCAGAGGCTTGTAGACAGGAAGTCCATGTCCAGCTTTCAGTTTTCTGCTTCTGCTGACAAACCACTCATGAAACCACACAGACTTTTTTAAGCTGTGTGTGCATTTTTGACAGAACACTCAATGATTGAACTTGACAACACATCTCTTTTTTTCCCCTTCTTTTATTGTTGATCGCTGTTATTCTTCAGAACAATCCCCTTTCCCCGACCTCAAAATACATCTGTCTCCTCCGTCTCTCTCATTAAATACACACCTTGCCCCCACAAATACAACGATCATGTCATGTACCATCGGTACACACAGAAACACACGTGAAATCTACAGTACTCTCAGGGCAGTCGCCGGCACTAAGAGAGCAGTCATAATAAAAAGCTTTGGAATGGTAAAAGTACAATGCGCTCATACAGTCGTGGCTGCTGGAAAACAGCGGTTGAATAGATGAAGCGGATTGGGATATTCTGAAATTAATTAAATGAAATACAAAGCAGACAATGGATTCATACGTGCTTTGACAGACCTGTTTTACTCAGAGCTCTGGAATGAACACAGGGAGATTCAGCTTATACTCGGCTGTTAAAAGTTCTGCCAATAAACTCACAAAATGGTAATTTACAGCACATTCACCTCCATGGTTATGTAGTACTGTACTGTACGTCTTTACTCTTGGCAAACATATAGTATATTATTCACATAGTATTCACAAAACATAATATACATCTGTATGTACACATTCCTTGCAACATCGAGAAAAAGTGTCCAGGCACTTCCTCCAGTGATCCTGGGTGAGATCGCTGTAGCTACCTCATTCTTCATCCTCCTCAAAAACAAGCTGCTCTATCAGTGAACCTGTGGGAGCCTGGTGATGTTGGTATATTGTTAGATTCCTCACATATTCTGGCACTCCCACCTGAACCAGACTGTGAGCTGCGAACTAGCAGTAGAGTTCGCCTAGCTGCCATTTCTCAGTTTCTGTGGGCTTCAAGGTGTCTCTCCTTGTTTATTAGGGCAGGTCTTGGAGTCATACCTTTACCGCCCTTCTTGAAAACCTGCACTTAAAGGATTTTCAGAAGATATGGTGGAGCATAACATATTTTGAAGGGTAATAATGGAGTGTAGAATAGATAATTTCTTGCTTCTCGGACAAAATGTTAAGAAAAATACAAAGAGAATTGTTTCCTGGGTCATTTTAGAGGCTGCCTTAGATCCCTATGTGTATCACAAATGGCAACCTGCCAGAGTTTCTTCAATTGATTCAGGCATGAACAGTTCCAGTGGTCTCCAGGCATTGGCTGGTCGGTGAAAAACAATGGATTTCGTTTATCAGGTCAGTGATATAAACAGAAGGGGCGTGGGGGCAATGTTTCTTACTGTTCCTCCTGTTTAATTTTTATTTTAGGATATTAAAAATGACCTCCATTGTGAAAACAGTAAACACCAGCAGTGACGCAAAGTAGCAATCTTTTTCCTCTCCACATTGTTATAGCCCCTTTTTATTTATTTATATTTACTTTATTTATTTAACACCACTAGGAACAACAACGAATATTTATATCAGAATTGTCAAAAATGAAGCTTCCGACCTGACAGCAGTTTTAGCTTGCTGAGACAGTACAACCAAATGCCTCAGACAACAAAGGAGTAAAAGGAGATACATACAGTACTCAAACCTGTAACGCTGCACTGAGGTTAGACACTTCACCACGACATTAATGGAACATCATTTTTCACACCACCACTATGGCATGTCAGTACATTTCTAACGACCCCCCCCCCCCCCCTCCCAACCACCTTGCTCCTTTTTCTTTCCCGCTGGGTATAAAATACAAACAATCACTTTGGAGCAAGAAGATTAGCTGATGCAGTACATACTGTTTGTTTGTAGGCATATATCAACATGAAGCAGTAGAGCAAAGTAAAGAGAGGTTTCAAGTCAGTCAATGGGATTGGCACTGAGACAGTAATGAGACAGGAATCTTTAGTGGCGGCACCAGGCCCAGTGCTGTGGTCCCTGGCTACGTCCACCTATAGCACACATGGTAATCCAGCACAAACATGGCAAAATACAACACATTGCACTACTGTACAGTTTCTGCATCAATACTGCTGAGGACTGGGCCGATCTATCCTAATGCTGTAGGTCTCTTGTTAAAATATCTTGTTGCTGTTTGTACACCAGTATGACAACCTTTCAGATCAGTGATTCGAATCAATCTGTCCTATCATCAGAGAATAAGGCAGTTTATGGTATGGTAGATAAGTCATGCCACGACCACAGTGGACTGCTGTTGTATGTAGCTCTTGAGAGAAGAAAATGCTTCCACGTTTAGATAATTCTGCTGTAACTCTGGAATTTCATCCAGCCCCCTCGCTGTTTGAATGAAACGATGAAACACAGCCAAGGTGACCCTTCTTCAAAATAGACAGGGTCCATTTTGTAGCTCAGAATGTTGTTTTGCTGCTACAGAAACCCTTAGCACAAAAGAGCTTTAGTCCGGAGGCAAAGAGGACCAAGAAAAGCACAAAAAATATCAAAAGAGATAAACATCACCAACAAGGAGGAAATCATAGCTGTACATTAAAGGTTAAAAGTTAGAACCTTGACCATGTTTTTTTTTTTTCTCCTCTCCTTCCTTTGCAGTCCTTTCAATGCCAAGTCAGTAGGTCCAAACATTAAAGTAGAGGGGTCACTGGGTGGCCTTAAATTGAATCTCCAACGGATGGTATAGCGCCGCTGTGGTAAACATTTGGTTGCTATCTACCTTCAAAGCAGTCCAAGTACTCCAAAACAAGGTCATAGCAGAATCGATACTGGTCCTGAGGAAAAATACAATATTCTTTCATTAAAAAGTGAAAACACGAGAATAATCATAGACAGATTATTGCCACTTACAACCACAGTTGTATTTATTTACAGACTCTCTTACCAGGGACTCCACCATGTTGGGTTTGCAGTTGCGTAGAGTTTTGACAGCATAGAAGATGTCCACCATGTTCTGGTACTGGATCATCTCAAGGAGAATGTTGCAGGCACAGAAGGTTCCACTGCGACCACCACCATTACTGCAGAGAGGAAGATGGGTTTAAAAAAAACAAACAGCTTATCTTTTTCATTTGATTTACAATTCAGCGTTTATTCTTTAACGCTGTATTTCAGCCATTTTAGCTAGCAGCATGACTCTAGGGATGGCAATGGAAGTCAACTGGTCGGTCCACCACTTTGGTCCAGAATTGTTTTTAAATTGATGTCATATATCTTGACAAATATTCAATGGACTGCCATAAAAAACATGTAGAGACATTCAAGTTCCCCAGAGGATGAATCCCAATGACTTTGGTGACCTCCTGACATTTCCTCTAGTTCCATTTCCTCTAGTTCCACCATGACATTGAAATTTTTTTTTGTTTTTAATAAAATGTCTCTGCAACTGTTGGATGGATTGCCATTCATGTTTACGACTTTGGTGATCCCCTGACATCAGAGTATTAGCTTTGCCATTGTGAGCATGTGCGCAGGCTGATGTTAGCTTTAGCTTAAAGCACCACTGTGTCTAAGTACAGCCTCCCAGAGCCTAGCATGGCTGTAAAATAGTCTTATTAAATGGTTTTAAATTATAATTTGTACACTTTAAAATAGCCTTTGTGTTTGAAATGTGCTATATCATTAAGCTTGCCCTGTTTTGCCTCCCGTTAAGACACAATTTAGATTCCAGACCTTGACTGTCAGTATGATGCAATCACAATCCTATCATATTGCATGAACAGCAGAGTGTGTACTGCATGTGTACAGTCAATTTCCATATATATAAATACATCTACATGTCCAGTAGGAGCCTCCTAATATGTTTAAGTGGATTTTGGAAGACAACAATACAGTGTAAGCAGGGCACAATGTGTGTAATCTGATAACCCCGTTTTTTGATACAGTTCCTACAGCATTTGCACACAATATCTTAAAACAGAAATAGTGACATGAGAAGAGCTGTAAAGAAGAGACAATTGAGAAATAACAGCACAGTGTGGCATTTCCTCAGAAATATTGTCTTGGTCATCATAAATGAAAGGCAATATCAATAAACTAGTGGAGGACAATCCACTTCCTCTCTCCTGAGACAAATGCGGGGAAGGTGGGCATGGAAGCCTCTGCAGCGTATACAAGCAATATTAAGGTAATCAATCGTCGTCAGTGCTTTGGCAGTTCTGGATTTACTGTAGTGAGAACCATCACATTCTGTATTAAGCCATAATTGATTTGATCTCCATAATCTCTTTCCTGGTTGTCGTGGGTAACACTGTGTGACAGCGCTGAGTGATGTGCTTTTGGATGTGGGCGGTGGGGATGAACGTGTGATGGGTTGGCAATGAGCTGGACGGCCCATTCATATTCATCAGTGGTTGTGCGCTCCGGGGGCTTAGGACAACAGAGGGGCACACAGCACTACACCACTGCACAGCACATTACACCACAATTTGATTATAAACATTATGAAAATACTACCTTGGAAAAGTACTTTGCACTACATCTCATTGCACCAAAACAACACAAAGCACTACATGATTTACAATGTTTTAACATTTTTGTGATACTCCCCTCTGAGAATAAAAGTTTCGTTAAAATGTCACTCTTTAACAGCAGTAATTCCCTCTCTGAGACCTTTTCTGAGAGCAGACTGAACATATTTCTGCCTTGTTTTCTTCTCTTTTAATGTACAAGTACATGATGCTTATCACTTGGTGGAGATGTATTAACATTCTGAGTTTTACTTTTTTAATTGTCTAAAATGTGCGGAAAAATCTGCAGAGGTGTCGTCGGAATTCTGTGGCCGCAGATTCCGTGTGGAATTGTGCAGATTACTCACAGGCAGTGGACAACAGTGCGTCCTTCTCCACACTCCCTCTGCCACTTGTGCACTTGAGCCAGCAGATTGAGGAAAGCCTTCTTGGAGTCGGGAACATCTCGATACGCCGACCAGCGCAGGAACTGGAACTGACACACCACCAGCTGGCCCTCTTGGAGCTTGGGATGCAACAGAAAACACATGGAATCTGAGTGTACTCGTAGTGTGTGGGTGAGCATGCATGTGCTCTTGTGTTTCTGTGTTGTATTACATTTTCTGGTTGTTTCAGTATTCCTGTGTGCCAGTTAACACCCATGTTTGAGTGCTCCCCAAGGCTGCGTGCTGGCACTCAGCTGTGCTCACTCAGCAGACAGACTTTGAGATATATGGGTCTGCAGGTGTAAGCGGGGCCTGGGCTGTGTGTGAGAGCAGTCCCTGTGTGTTCATAACCTTGCCCCGTAGAATCTCACCTAATACTTAAGGACCAGTGGAGAACTGTAAGTCATGCAAATTGGGCTGGCAAAGACACCAACGATGCACGGAGGAATTGCCTCAGTGGAGCTGGGATTTACACTATGTACTTTTTTTGTACTTCTCTCATACCCACACATACATATGCTTACATTGCACTTTCTTTGACTTTTACTCCCTACCCTTGTATATCATTGTCACGCAAAGGAAGCATACGCACTAATGCACTGAGAGAGGGGCAGTGAGTGGGAGAGGTGTGTTATTTCTGTGCGATTTGATTTCTCCCATGCTGTGTTAAGTTGCCCCCTCCTAGAAAGTGTGGTGTGCATGGAGTAGAAAAAAAGGTGCCATGGATAGTGAGGGAACTGACAAGGGCAGTTGACAGAGGAGATGAGGATGCCAATCAAGAAAGGAAGTTCTGGGCAACGCATGTTGCGCTGCTTCTAATGGCAGCAAGAAATGCCTTGCATACAGATTTCTTCAATAATTGGGTTACAGTGATCCTGAGCGGAATGCATGCATGTGCTTATGCAAATGTGCAAGCTTAAACCGTACCTGCATACAGACAATCAGCACAATGAAGTGTGTGAAGTCAAATTGACTGATTCATACATATGCACACATCTGGAGAATAAAAAGTTGAGAAAATACCACACTGTAAGCCCCTGTGCTCCCTCTTCTGTGTCAGCTGTCAGTGCCAGTTTCTAATTCTCTACATGCTATATACTTGTATTTTGTTTTAAATGTGTGACCAGGTTTATGAACAAATCAAAATAGTCTGCTTTGAAGCTTGAAAGGAGTATGGCATGCATTATGATGATGAAAGTCCCCTCTTTAGTATGCCAGCAGGCACCTAAGAGAGGGAAGACGTCTATCTAGGTAATGACAAGAACAAATTGAAAAAGGGAGAGAGTGACCTTTATTGCATGTATGTTAATGGGATTTTCTTGCATGTTTTCCGTAGAAAATTCTTATTGTATCACTCTTATGCAAACATCTTATGGAAACACTTGTGGCTGCTCCGGTTTAATTTTCTGGATTGCTGAATATCAAAACAACTTTTGTAGTATGTATAATACAGTCTATGAATAATTTTAGAGTGTATTTATTTCACACTGTATTTATTTGTCTACAAACCCCCCCCCCCCCCACCCCCCCTCCCGTTCCATCAGGCATACACTAAGGAAGTGCTGTTGTGTATGCATAAGAAAGCAATATAGACACAGTGTGTGGAAATATATCATCAAGTGAAGCATTCAGCCTTTGAGTTTGCACACATACAAGGAGTTACATAGATATTCAAACCCTCATCTGAAGGTTTCAGGTACACAGTATTCTTTAAAAACATTTTTTACAGCCAAGTCTATAGTACTTTGACATTGAGAACGTGTGTCAGGTGTTTTTTTTTAGATGCACATAACAGCTGGGAGCTCTAAATGTAATGTAGGTAAAATGTCACATCTGAATTACTGGTGAGGACCACAGCTAATGCATTTCTAATGAAGTTCAAGTTATCATTTGTGAAATACCACTGAGTGGAACAACATGTCCTGTACCAGGCTTTTTCAGAACCGCAATAACTCACCCTTGTGACATTCTTGACCCGAAACAGACGAGTAATGACATCCTCATCTGCTGACATGGACAGAAACTCCACTTCCATAGGCCCGTACTGCTGTAATCCAGGCTCTGGCCAGTACTGAACACACGGCTACAGGTAGAGGGGGAGATAAGAGAGGGGGGGTTATCAGTGATTAAATGTGGCACATATAGTACCTGTACTCATGCATTCTTCAGTAATTGCGGCCGAAAAAATACCTTTGTTCTCAAAACATTGGATTATCAAAGAGAAGTGAATTTTTAGGTTCGAAAGATGAAATTAAGCAAGTACAGTATGTTCATGTAAGTGTGTGCATATATGTGTCTGCATGCATGCACTGTACACAAAAGAACATAATACAGTTGAAGAAACATGCAGACTGTTAAGTCTGCAGAGTAAGCCAGGGGATGAGGCAAGTAACACTAAAATGTACATCACATAGACACACAAGTATAACAACAGCAATAACAAAAGTGTTGTTAGTGTGTGCCCACATAGAATAGGTGGTGTTATGGTACCTTACTGGTGTTAATAAGGGGAGAGAAGCAGCGCGGGGAGGGAGAGATGTAATGTGCTTTGAGAGATTGCAACAAGAGGGAGACAGAGTACTCCAGTGCCCCGAATGAACTCATAACAGAGTTTAAAGCGAGATCTCGCAATGAACAACTTAAAGTGACTATAACTCAATTTTCAGGCTAGACCCCAAAGGAGCTTGAATTGCAGTGGAAGAAAAGAGATGAAAAACATTTAAAGGGGAGTGGATAAAAAGTGGGATTGAACAGGGGGTACCTACAATTCTTTCTTTTTTTTTTATTTATTATTATTACCAGAGACTGCACAGGCTGCTACAAAACAGCATGCAAAAAAGCCAGCACACAAACAAAATGTCTACATTTCATGAGCACATCTTACACAATGATTCAAGATTCAATATAACTTATTGACATTGTTCCACAGTTACAAAGCCTGTAAAGGCCCTCAAGGTCAGGTTAGGGGTTTACTGATTTTGACAAATACAGTATCTTTTGGTCGGACACCCTCATAACGATCGCAGATAGCAATGAATGAAAACCGTCAGCAGTGCTCAACTGTCTACCTTGAAGCACATTTCTTTAGTCAGTGAACATTGTGGTGCATTTAGCCAGACAGAATAAAACCAGTTTTTAGCATAACATAAGTTGATTAGTGGCTACCTCTGGAAGGTTTTATTTGTCAAAAACAACATTTTGCAATTGGTGATCTTTATTTTATCAACTAAACAGTTTACTTGACATTGCAAGGCTTAATTGTTAGACAGTCTTTGGTGATTTAGTTAATCAAATTGATTCCCTTGAACCCTTTAAACATTCCGTATATTAAACTAAATACAAACTAGACCCTTTAGAACCAATAGTGCCACTGCTGCTACTTATACTCAATAATTAATTATATCTCCACCAGAACACTATCTAAGAAACAATGAATAAAATGCTAGGGGCGATTTAACAACAATCTTAGGTAGACCTTAGACAAAAAAATTAATTATTATTAGTATTAATTATCATAATTTAAAGTAAGCACCTGCTTTCCAAGGTGATACAATGTAATACATATTTTACATGGTTAATATTTAAAGTTTGACTACGCAAAGCTTGTAAATCTTCATGCCTAAAAAACAAAATCTAGATAAGCCATTATCTTCAATGTCTTTGGCTTTCTGTAGGTGTTTTTTGTGATTCACTAGTTATTCATACACATATTAAATATATAGGTTTTAATACAAAGTAATATGAATATATAAGTACTTGACATTTCCCTTGGCATATTGATGAAAGCTGCTACCTAATGCTCTGTGTGCTCTGGAATGTCTGAAATCTGAACTCAGTGCAGCATTTGACGCAATGGATTAAAATATTCTTATTTAGAGGTTAAAGGTCCCATGGCATGAAAATGTCACTTTATGAGGTTTTTTAACATTAATATGAGTTCCCCCAGCCTGCCTATGGTCCCCAATTGGCTTGAAATGGTGATAGGTGTAAACCGAGCCCTGGGTATCCTGCTCTGCCTTTGAGAAAAAGTAAGCTCAGATGAGCCGTTCTGGAATCTCCTCTTTATGAGGTCATAAGGAGCAAGATTACCTCCCCTTTTTCTGCTTTGCCCGCCCAGAGAATTTGGCCAACCCATGAGAGAGAGACATCATGGCTTTCAAACGAGCAAAGTGGCAGTTGGTCAAGGCCACCCCGCCCCCCCCCCCCCTCTCCTCCTCAATAGCTTCAGACACAGAAATGGCACGTCCTGAGTAAAGCTCATTGTGTGGCTGTAATTCTGCACCAAGGCTGAATTTTGGGAAAGAGACATCAGATATAGTATTAGGGGACCACTAAGGTCTATATAAAAGCATCCAAAGAGCACCATGTCATGGGACCTTTAAAGTATCTCCAGAACTGTCCTTGATTGGTTTTGTTCAGCATTTTTTTGTGTCTGGCAATGGTCTTTTCTCCACGCAGGCAGTTGTCCTGTGTGGTGTACCACAAGGGTCCATTCTAGGGCCAATCTTATTCTCTCCTTTCATGGTTTCCTTAGGCTACAATCAGCATAACATTTCTTATTTATTTCCATTATTATACTACTGATCAAGTCAAACCTGACCCAACATTGTTGAATTATTCAGCAGCATTACTGCTTATCTGCCATTAAGGACTGCATGTCTGCCAATCTCCTTCAGCTTAACTCCAACAAAACGATGCTCTTAATTATTGGCTGAACAAACCAAAAGTCAAGTTGTGCCAGCTTTTGGCTCTTTTACAGAGTATGTTGTACCTTCTGCTAAAAAATCTGGGAGATACATTTGATCAGTCTGGAGCCCCATATTACTACTGTAGGCTTCTTAAGACCTTTTTCCACCACCTGAGAAATAGATCAAGAATTAAATCATTCCTTTTCTTTTAATGACACATTTCATTAACGCTTAATTATTGTGATGATGATCTTAATTGTAGGATAGCTTAATTTGCTTAACAGTTGGCTGCCATACACTTTACAAAAACTCTGAGATATGACTATATTTCCATGCCTTAGAATGGACTTCAAGATTTATTGATGACTTTTAAAGTGTTCTACAGTATGGCACCTGATTATCTGGTAGAGCCCTTAACTGCTAATTTCCACCAACTGCAGAACGTCTGTGGAACGGCTTCGCTGCGTGTTGGCTCCGTGCTCCACCGTCCATCAATACCCACCAGGTCCGGATTTGTTGCGGCATGGCTGCGGCTATGACTGAAAGCTGTAGTCATGAGGACCCACTAGATCTCGCGAATTCACATAGAATAGAACCACAAAACCAACAACAGTTTGTTTCCATCCAGAGTAGAGGGGAAACAACTCTGTGCTGTGTTTTCAAGGTGAAGGGAAATATGATCCGTCGTGAGCACCGTGTATTTTATTTTGAAAATTAACTGGATGTTTTATTTTGTTTCTGTGCTCGACTTCCTGTCCCGCACTATCTGCCTTGTGTTGAATTGCTGCAGAGCTCTCTGGCGTCCAGCAAAAATAGAAGCTCTGTGTATCTATTCCAGAGGGCTGCTGTGCCGGAGTCGGGACGCAGCCGTTCTGCAGTCAGTGGAAATACACACATTGACTTTAATGGAAACCGATTGACTCCGCTGCCGTTCCGCAGCCATTCCGCAGCCATTCCGCAGCTGGTGGAAATTGGCAGCAAGTCCTTAATTATCAGTTCATCGTCATTAGAGCTCCAACCACATGTAATAGCAAAGGCTTTAACTGTCGTTAAAATCTCCTCTTACGAAAATAAATGTATGACATTCTTTTAGTTATTTGTTCCAAGTATTCTATTGTGTTTTAACTAAATCTTGAACTTACATCTTGTGTTGGGTTTCCACTTATTATTAGTGTTAAAAAAAGGAAAGGAAGGAAAGGAATATTGCAGCACAGAGAAAGACATATGCTCATGAGAAAAAGTGGGACGCCAATAAAATGAACCCTGAGATGTGGCTGGAGGGTAATGCAAGCTTATTTTTTAGAGATGTAACTTGAGGAGGGGGAGGAAAAACTGGGGCGGGTGTTATCTAGTCATGCCTTGAGATCAATGTGGTCAGGGATCAAAGCCCAACAAAATGGCATGAAGGAACTAATCCCAAGCACAGTAAGATACAGAAACAGTAAAGGCAGGGTATGTCAGGAAAAGTCTCAAGTAAAGTTCAGATAACCTCGACTGAAAGTAAAAACTTGTACAGCAAACAGTGGATCAAACAATTTTCTACAGCTCGTTTTCTTTAAAGTGTCAACAAATCAATGGCAATAAAACAGTACATCACACTTTGACCTTACCCAGGCAGAGTTTGACTGGTTGAGCTGGTTGAGCATGACCACTGCTGTGCAACCGTAGTCGAAGACCAGCCTCCAAAAGTCTGCCGTTGTGCCCGGTAGAGGGTGAGGGGTCACAATAAAAGCAGCCTGCCGATGGAAGCTGTCAGCAAGAGCAGCATTGATGTAATTGTTGCTCTCCCCTTCTGTTGTAACCAGAAAGGCCAGGGCGCGATCAGGCGGCAGAACATCCATGCTACGGTTCTTTTCTCGGTTTCTGGGCAACAGAGCAATGCTGCACTCTTCCACATCCAGGTGGGGAGTCACAGAGTTGAGCGTCTGCAAATGGAAACGTTAAAGAGGTGAGATGAGAGCGCCAGTAGGATGAAATGAAATTAAAGAGAGAATTAAAAAGATGGAAGACATGTGGAGTGAGGAGACACAGATGAGAAGTCAAAGATGGTAGGGAGGAGGAGGAGGAGGAGGAGGAGGAGGAGGAGGAGGAGGAGGAGGAGGAGGAGGAGGAGGAGGAGGAGGAGGAGGAGGAGGAGGAGGAGGAGGAAGAAAGTGAATCAGACAGAAGGAAGGAGGACTGGGACACAGAGAATGCCAAGAATCCAATCCTTTTAATTGAAATAATCCTAAATACTCTGAACATCAGGTTGACAAACTGATTTGAAAGAATAAAGGATAAATTAGGCCGACTGCATTCTAAAAGGAAATGTAATGAAGTTTAAAAAAAACTCAAAGGGAAATATTGCATACCAATTTTCTTTGATGAACTCTCTATGTTTGTTTAGCCGTAATTACATTAGACAACATGTAAAAAATATTTGGATCATTAGTACGCAGCATCAATAATAGATCTGTGATTTGTTGATGTCAGTACTACCGGTTTGCGGTTTGCAGTCTGCAGGATGACGGAGTAAAACAGAGCTCACTTTCAACAACAATGTCAGATGGGTAAGTTTACAAGATCAAAGCGAGGCACGTAACATTTTTCTTTATGAAGAACTAAGAAGTTTGTAATCAGTGTCACACCACAGACAGTACAATTACCTTATTCTAGGGCCTAGAATAAGGTAATTGTACTGCCTAGAATCTAGGCAATACATCTATCATAATTCCTATGTAGAGTATAAGGATAACACAGTATACAGTACAATTAAAGTGGGGAGCGTGAGCCTTTTTCTAGTATTACTTTGAAATGCTAAACCAGGAATCAATGCAGCTGTTGTTTGAGCTCTGCAGCGGCGGGAGGTGGGGGTGACGCAGGTAAAGCATGTGGTACCACAGCTGGCTCTATTCTCCTAATCAACATCTAATAAAATGTTCTGAGACTGCATTCCTACAAACCAGGCAGAGGATTTCAATGACAGTCACACATAATCAAAAGTGAAAGGAAGCAAACATTATCATGCACAAAGACACACACAACACACATTTATGGATATATACATCACACACACACACACACACACACACACACACACACACACACACACACACACACACACTCTCACCCTAACCATAGCCTAATTCTAACCCTAATCCTAAAATCAAGTCTTAACCCTCAAACACAAAGTTGTGGGGTCCAGCATTTTGGCCCCACAAAGCTGTCCGGACCCCTCAAGTATACTGTATTCTAGGTTTTCGGACCTCACGAATGTAGTTAAACAAGAACACACACACACACGCCCAACCATTAGCCCATTCCTTTCTGCACTCTTTGTTGATTTTCAAATGTCTGCTTCCACAAAGGAGAATAATTAGTCATCGTCACAATGGAATATATGCAACACAGACATACAAATATAATACTATCCAAATTGTATACGGTGGATCATCAATATAGTTACCTCTAGTTATCGCCTTTACATGCAACATCCATTAGTATTACTACTGTATTATTATTGTAAGTGGTCGTAACAGTAGTAGTGTAGGTAAATCAAAGAAGGAATGAAATTCTATATCTATTATCATTAGTAATACTGTAGTAGTATAACCGTTGTAGAAGTAGTAATCTAGTAGTAGGAGGGCTAGTTTTTGTATTTTGTTTGTTGTGTCTAAAACTAACAGTAGCAATAGTACTAGTAGGTTCCATTAAGGCAAATAAAATAACTTTGTTGATGATATTTGATAAATTGCATTATAAATGCAAATGACTATGTGTGGGCTGTGTAATTCAGAATTCAGAATATGTGTTTCAAAAATTGATGGAGGTCCTGATATTGCTAAGCTAGCTAAGACTGACCTGAAACTCCTCCCGTAGCTGAGAGGAATTACTCTGGGAATCCACTCGCAGCATCTCTTTGTAAGTGACCGCAAACTCGTTCACCAAGATGGCCGTCTCTCCGCACAGACAGGCCTCCAGAATGGCATCATGGATAAAGATATACTGCTCCTAAAAGGACAACAGGTAACATAATCAAGTGCTGTGTATGTGCACACATGTGGGCGTGCATATGTAATCGTCTAGTTATTGTGAGGCTGCAAACAGCTGAACAGACATTACAAAGGAGGCAGGTTCAGACACAAGCAGATTAAGAACGTATGCAGATGTGAATAAATAATCAAACAATAAGAAGAAAGGCAGATATTTTTCATAACCTTGTTCTGAATTAAACATGTGCTATAATGTCGGTGGTGTATAAAAGCTGTTGGAGAATAAATACATATTTCTAAGTATACAAGCATATGCTTTGTGCATTTAATCAGAGCACCCCTGCAAATAACTACAAATGTAATAAACAGCTAAGTCAATGTTGGATTTACATAATAAGGGTTGAATATGCAAATGATCTGTACATCTTAAGAACAGCGTCTACGAAGCACACTGAGAGTCAATGCAAATCTTTTTTCTAAAACTATTGCAATGACCTTTACATGAGTCCCAGATGGGGAGTATACAAATACACCCCCCCCCCCCCCCCCAAGTCTTTCAATTTAATTGAAACAACAGGAGGGAATGGAGACAGTGGAGACATGTTACCATATTATGACTAGTGATGTAACCTTCTGAATAAGTGCAAGACAAATTGGGGATATTTGACATGAATTTCAATGTGAAGTGGTTTTCTGGCTGTGCAGTTGACCTGACCTCTGTCTGGATCATGTTGATGCGTCTAGAGCAGAGGGTTTTGACACAGTTGTAGATATCCACCACGCCTTCACACTCGGCCATGTCCAACATGACATCCAGCACGATGTAGCAGCCGGTGCGCCCCGCCCCCACACTGGCACACAAAGGACATCTTTCATGAGTATCCATTCACAGTCTTGAAGCATTAAATCACCAGAGTTAGTAAAACTGTTGTTTGAATGTCTCAGGATACAGGATGTCTCCTCAGGAACACAAGTTATTGCACTACATGATTTAAAAGAGACTTGCAGAGTCTTGAAGGACAGCTATAACGTACGAGGCAATTGGTCATTCCATAGATGGAGTTTGATTAGGTAGCACTAGCACTAACTGGCCAAAGAGGCAAGCTAGGCTACACTGCGCTTACTGCCACTGTGCTAGCTATTATTACACTATTATCTTATAGGGTTATGTTTTGGCATACAATTATTGAACATTTTGAAGATTTGTTAATTTTTACTATTATGTTTTGGCTGTACCTTCTGTAACTGACTGAGGTAATGGAAGCTTTGCTAGGCCACCAGCAAGAGACACTTCTGTGGAAGTAATTCTGTATAACAATACTAAATCTGAATAAACATATTACATCTTTCATGAATAACCATGGCGGGTGCAAAGTCACATTTTGGAGTCCAGTCTTTATTTAGCATCCACATTTCTCTTCTAACTAATGTCTTTGCATTTGAAAATGTTTAATTCAGGGTTACATATAAATCCCAGAAATAAGGTATTTGTATGTAACAGAGAACAGATATACGCAGAAGCTTGTTTAGAAAACATGACACGTACCCTAGTTTGTGTTTCAATATTTTAGCCTAGCTAGCATGGCTACAGCTATATAATACTACTGCAAATTGTAGTAATCCTAAGCCTCCCAAAGACAAATACTATATATTACTAATACTTCTTGTCTTATATAAATACAAAAACAGAAAAATTACTCGTGATAACATTCATATTTAGTAGTTTGGTTTTATAACACTACAGGTTAGAGCTCCTGCTCAAGGTCACATTACCTGCAGTGGACCACCACAGGGCCAGCGTCAGGAGGGGTAGAGGCTTTCACTCTTCGTATAAAGGCCAACAGTCCAGTGGCGTGATAGGGCACTCCGTGCTCAGGCCAGGATGTGAAGTGGAACTGTCGCACCTCGTGCTTGGTTGAGTATCCTCTCTGTCAACAGAAACACAGCACACATCAGCATCATGTAAAACACTACAGGCCCTTATTCATCCAAGACGTGCTCCCATCCATTCAGAGATATTCCCCCTCCGTGATGGATAAATGATGGATTTTTCAGTTAAGTGTGAGGACAACCAGGACATTCTCTCTTTCCCTCTGTGTGCATCCATGTCCCAGAAATGCTTGTTACTAACCTAGCTCTGGGGAGCTTTTTCCCCGGAGTCCTTATGTTTTTTTTTTTTCGCCAAGAAGTTTTCCTTGGATTAGGGTGGCACCTAAATCATGGTTGCAGCTATTGCCGTGGCCCTGGTCTGCACCCTGCTATGCCCTGCTACACCATGCTATGCTCTACAGTGCCCTGCAACGCCCTGCTACGTCCTGCAATACCCTGCTACTCCCCTGCCACGTCCTGCTATGCCCTGCAGTGCCCTGCTACGCCCTGCCACGTCCTGCTATGCCCTGCTACGTCATGCTACGTCCTACTTTGCCCTGCAGTGCCCTGCTACGTCCAGCTACGCCCTGCCACGTCCTGCTATGCCCTGCTACGTCCTGCTACGCCCTGCTACGTCCTGCTATGCCCTGCAGTGCCCTGCTACATCCTGCTACGCCCTGCTACGTCCTACTATGCCCTGCAGTGCCCTGCTATGTCCTGCTATGCCGTGCATTGCCCTGCTACATCCTGATATGCCCTGCAGTGCCCTGCTACGTCCTGCTATGCCCTGCAGTGCTCTGCTACATCCTGATATGCCCTGCAGTGCCCTGCTACGTCCTGATATGCCCTGCAGTGCCCTGCTACGTCCTGATATGCCCTGCAGTGCCCTGCTACACCCTATAGTGCCCTGCAGTGCCCTCCAACGGCATTAACTACTACAACTACTATTTCTAGTCATAGTTCCATTATCTTTATTGTGACTGTAATTGCCACTGTTCATCACACTACCAACTGGCACCGTCAGACACCGCCTACCAAGAGCCTGTGTCTGTCTGAGGTTTCTGCCTAAAAGGAAGTTTTCCTCACCACCGAGGTTTCTCCCTAATAGGAAGTTTCTGTAACCTTGTGTAACAGACAAAGTACTATATTATCTTACTGGAATTGTTGGGTCTTTGTAAATTATAGAGTGTGGTCTAGACCTACTCTATCTGTAAAGGATCTTGAGATAACTCTTGTTATGATTTGAGACTATAAATAAAATTGAATTATTTACGTGGGGGTGTTAGGTCTTCGAGGACAATTAGGCCTATGGACATCACTTGCTAGTAGCAGCTGCAGTGTGACAGACACACGAAAAGGAATTACTGAGACTCTTGGAGCTCAGGGAGGGCTGGGAGATACGGGGAGGCTGCTGCAGTCACACAGCAATTTCTTCCTCTGTACAGAGATGACAAAGTAAAGCGACGCAAAGCAAAGATTTGTTGAAGACAGAAATCCCCCCCCCCCCCCCCCCCCCTCCCAAAAAAAAAAAATAACAGAAAGGAAGAGAGCTATAAAAAAACAAGCTGTCACTGGCTCCCAAATTCGTGCAGATTTGAATAAGCAGCAGCGTGTGCCCATGGAAAGCGAATGTGACAGTGTGATGATAATGCTGTGTTTGTGCTGTGTTTGTGCCACTGTCATTCCAGCGTTGCTCTGAGCCCTTCCAATGAGAGATCCCTCGGGAGATTGACAGGATGGAGGCCATCAGGGGCACAACACTGTAACAGCTATGTTGGAAAGACGGGGGAGGCATTCATATAGCTACTGGTGTTAATTCCTCTCGATTTAACATCTGGCCCTCTTAGCCATCAGCAGTAAGTCTTGTCAAGAATCTAATCCCCTCTATTAATGTACTACTTCTAAGAATATCATAACAAGTACTAAAACATGCAAAAGAGGGTAGGCAAAATGTAAATCTTAGATAAACTTACCCTCTCCAAGGCAAAGGTGCGAACTGTGTATTCAGCCAGCGTCTCTGTCTTCAGCAGAGTGATTTTGATGTCACCGTACATCTCGCTGTCATCAGGCCAGTATTTACAGCATTTCACCTGTTTAAAAATAGTGAAGCAACAAACCTTAAACCTCATGATGATATTCTTGGAAACTGATCTGCAAAACATGAATTAATCTGTTTGATAGAGTGTTGTGAAGGTTGCATCTCCATTTTTTTTTTCAGTCCAAAGTAGAAATTTCTCTAATGGTTCAATGTCATTTTTCAAAACACAGTATGCTCAAATCTCTTCGATCCTACCAGTGGTGGAGGAAGTAATCAGATCCTTTACTTAAGTAAAAGAACTAATACCACACTATTAGAATTCTTGGTTACAACTTAAAGTCCTGCATTGAAAATGTTACTAAAGTAAAAGAATGTAAGTACCATCAGGAAAATGTACTTGAAGTATAAAAGTAAAAGTATTCAATGCAGAAAAATCCTCACATTTGACTTGTAGGCCATTATATATTTGGGTAGTATAATTTATAATAAGACATCATATTTTATAAACTACATGTGTTTTGTGTGCAAAAATAGTGACTAAAGCTGTCAGATTAATGTAGTAGAGTAAAAAGTAGAAGATTACTGGCATGAAAATAAAAGACTCAAGTAAAGTACAAGTACCTTCTAGAAGGATGGTTTCCAATGCCTCATTTTATGAGTACAGGACCTATTTGTACTACTGTAGAAGTTTGGTACCATTCCGGGAATTATTAGTGGGGTAATTTACGAGATACACCTTTGGTTCCATTAGCGCCTGCACTAAGCCTGAAGCCTTAAGTGCACTAAGGCTGATAGTGCTAACTCAACCAACATTAGACTAAGGGGAAAAGGTTTGGCTCGAGGTCATGGTGCAAAGGACCCTAGAGTGAAATTACTTCGAACCATCCCTTTAAGTACAGTACTTGAGTAAATGTACTTAGTTACATTCCACCACTGGATCTTACAATATTCTTCCAACAAACCTAAAAAAGGTCAGTATGGTAGACCTTAAAACATCCATCCTTTTCTCAACCAAAAACAAAATATGTTCTTTGAGAGACATTATGATCCAGTGTTCCTCAATTTAACCTTCTCAGGTTTAAAGTGCCCAATTTTACCAGACGTCTCCCTCTTAAGGAGCAACTTCTCTAAATCTCGCCCTTTCTTTGAAAAAGATACCTTATACATTTCTAGATAGCTAAAGGAAGATACCAGATGAATTACTTCCATAAAATGTGCTGCCAAAGTCCATTCTCTGCTAATGAACAATGCTGTTGGGATCTTTTAGGTCGCTGCACCCCTACTGACAATGTCAACTTAAGTGAATAACATTAGCATACCATCAATCCAACCTCCCAACTACAAGGTGAAACTGCTCAACAAATGACACTAGATGTTCTATCATCTTTGCTTATGAACATGCATATAGTAACAGATTGAAGGTTTAAATTAGGGTTTAATCGTCACCGTTACACCTTTCCTTAGGCTACTTTTGGATTACTGGAGTCCTTCCCATCATATTTGAAATTTAAGCATTCAATTAAGAACTCAATATTAATTAAAAAAAAAGCATCTCACAGGATTCATTTTAACAATTAATTTGACGGCAAAAAAGATAAACTATTAACTGTGTCATTATACTAAAGAGTTAAGGGATGATGATTACAATAAAAAGTACTTAGCTTGTGATTTAATTAGAGATATAAGTGTGAAATGTAATACATTGCAAATTAACAGGAGGTTACACATCAAATGCTGTGGAACAAAAACATTCTGTTCCAGATATTTCATCTCGGTAGGCAATGAAAAGAAAAGCACAATAATCACATAATGGTGGGAAGCACAATGAACAGGAGGGCAGCAATCTTTTTCACCAACACCAAGCACAAAGGAGGTAATTTGTTTTATTTAATGGAGGTGCTATTTGGATTCAGCCACACAGACCAGTCCTTATTCGTTGACTGTTCCCAGAATTGTTGGTATGGAGAACCAAATTGGATGTAGGACTACTGCTAGAAAAATGGTGTCATTTTAGCCATCCACTGAGTAATACGTTTCTCTTGCCTCGACCGAAAAGAATGGGGTGCTTCGAGCAGAATTCATATACTACAGGTATTTATGTGAGGTGGATAATAACAGTACTACAGGATAGCCATTAAACCTGTGTAGTCATGCGGTGTATATACAAGGACATCATCCCTAGATATGTGGCTCAGACATTTTTATGCCTCCCAAATATTTTACAGCACATTTTATGGATTCTATAATCATTATAGTCGTGATGTAAATTTCTATAAAACAACATCGCAATTTCATGATGTTTTCAAAACAGACAAATAAGGGATAATCCATGTAACAATCGTTTAAAATGCATGTATAGTGCACAGTAGTCTATATTCGTTCTACTTCCGGGATTGCTCCATTGTCGACGGAAATTCCGCCGGATTTCACTCATTTACATTATATTACATGTCATTTAGCTGACGCTTTTATCCAAAGCAACTTACAATTGCTATATGTGCTATATGTCAGAGGCTGCACGCCTCTGGAGCAACTATGGGTTGAGTGTCTTGCTCAGGGACACATTGTTTGACGTATTGCAGTGGGAATTGAACCCAGATCTCCCGAACCTAAGGCATGTGTCATATCCACTGCACCAACACCACGCATGGTGGCGCGGGCGCCGGATGTCCGTTTCCTTCCGCTTCCTTTGTGTTGGCATTTTAAACTCTGCTGGATTTCTGAGGACTCTGGTTAACTGCTCCACAGATCTCTGCAGGGTAAATCCAGAAAGCTACTTAGACTCTGTCCAATCTGAGTTTTCATTTTTTTTTGTGATCAACTGTTTGTATTGGCACCTTCTGACATACAAAACAAATTCCACAACGTGTGACAGGTAGTAGCAGATGGTGCACAGAACAGATAAACACAAATTGAACAAGAACAAAAACCCTCTCCCACCCCCCCAATCTGAGTTTTCTGTTGCACGACTAAAACCTTTGAAGTACACATGTTCCACCAAAACAAGTTCCTTCCCGAGACTATTTTCCCGGTGCTTAGCACTGCCCAAGGCTATTGGGATTGGTTTAAAGAAATGCCAATAAATCAGAGCACGTTTTTCTCGCATCCAGGAATGCTGTGTGGACTAGCAAGACCCTCCTCTGCAGCGCCGCGGTGGAGGATAGGTGCAGGTAGCCTGGTAACAAGCATGGGATAATGTAGAACAAGCAGGTCGTTATTGCGAATTATTACACAGCCTTGTTTAATACTTGATTTTGATTGGTCAATCACTGCATTCTACGGTCAGTTTTTTTTCTGTATGACAGACCGATGCCATGGACAGAGTTTTGATCACAGACTCTGGCAAACCATTTTTAAATCAATAAAATTGTATTCAAATCAGTGTTTGTGCTTATACAGAGCTCATACTGCTGATCAGCGGATCGAAGGGAGTAAGAGGGTGGGGGAAACGGGATCGATAGCAGCGCAATTGGCAACAGTGCAAACAGAGCATTAGTTAGCTCCATGGTTAGCTCACTCACCATGGCGACCTGGCGTCCGCTGGAGTTAACCGCCCCAAGAGCCGGCTCGTTCTATTATCCCTTACTTGTTTAATCTGTTTTAAAAGGGTGCTGGTAGCTGGATTTTATTGCTGTAAATTTCTCTCCAGTCTTTGTGCTAACAGACAGCTGGCTGTAGCTTCACCGTTAGCGAACAGACATCAGAGTGGTATTGATCTTCTCATTTCACTTTCAGCAAAAAAAGCAAATAGGCGCATTTCCCAAAATGTTGAAGTATTCCTATAAGAGTTAAGCTCTCTGCTGCAAAAGCAGCTTGTGATTTCATATAAATGCAGGGCATCCTCACCAAAATGAGCAGCTTTTAGGCTGCAGTTTGCATACACAGCAAGCTCCTGTGAGATCTATACTTATCACACACATAAAAGCCTTTCATATAGACACCAAAATGTTCCCTCACGGTGAATGGGGGATGTTTCTGAGCACTGGGGGTGGGGGGGGGGGGGGGTGACATGAGGGGAAGAAGGGGGGGGGAGTGCACATCACTTACCCTGCCAACCTCCACCAGCTTAGTGATCATGACAATGCTGAAACAATTTTCCTGCCACACCATCCTCCAAAAATCATACAGAGTCTCCTGCTTGGGTCCTAGATCCGGAGAACAGGGAAGACAAAACAGAGAAAGAGACATAAGCGGCCGCATCAAAGCATGTCCCGCTCAATAAGGGAGTTCTTGCTGTTGTCAAATCTTATATTATTGCGACCTAAGTGTCCTTTGTCAGAGGGCGGGGTACTGATCTCTCAAGATTGGGCTGTCAATAATGTTATTGGGAATTCCAGGCAGAAAGGAAGGGGTGACGGGTGACAAAACAACAGCAGTAGCTGACGATGAAAGCCCGGGGGACCATCAGTCACTCATTGCCATCTGAGGAGGAGATGTTTAGGAAGCAAGATACAACTTTAAAATGAGAATCACGTAGGAAAGAAATTGTATCTCTCTGTCTTTCTAACGGGAGAGAGGAGGTGCTGGTGCAAGATAAAGCAGATGAGCAGACCTTGGGTGACTTTGTGATGGGAGCTCCCTGGAAACTGACACTCCTCAGGGTTTAGAAACAGCAGAGGGACATTTTCAACAGAGTCCGACTGTCCATCAGAAGCGACTTTATATTTGAGTGACAGAGGGTGAACTGAAGGTTCTCTCACAAACAATGAACAGGCCGCTCCGCATGTCGCAGAGATTGAGAAGCTATTATTAACGTGTTTAATTATTCACCTCTTCCTATGATTAATTCAGACATCATTGGCACAGCCTTCACGGGCTGGTAGTCACACTATCACCTTTGGATTTGCCGTAGAGCTGATTTTGGCAAGGGACTGTGCAGGAGTAGGCTCATTGGTTATATAATCTTCAATTTACTACATGGTGACAAAAGTACACACTGTCCTGCATGCACACACATAAACACGCACTATAGCCCTGCTGGGATACTCACCCTGAGTGGCGATGAAGTGGTTGGATCGATGGTAGCCCTGAAAGAGAGAAGAGAGATGACATGCTGAGTAAGCCACCTGCGCCTCAGGCACAGCTGTATGTCTCAGCCTTTCCCATGCCTTGTTCTCTGCATTCTGCTTTCCTACTGACCCACTGCAACTGTGCTTCCTGTATAACTGTCCATCACTGTCTTCAGCTATTGCTGACTCCTGACCGTGTCTTTGCTCTCACAGACTCCAAAAAGAGTTTGGAACAGTTAAGGCAACACATGGTAAATACTTCATCTTGACGAACTGCTGATAAATCTATGAAGTAGTGATTCCGACGAGTCTTGCCAGCTGACTGAAAAATTGCGGAATCCTTGTGACAGCTTAACAAATATATAATAAAGAAACTAAAGGTGCACACTCTTCAATTTCAGGTGTCAGCTTTATTTATCAAACTCTCTCCCAGAATGCCATCCCATAAAAAAACAAATCCATTTTCTTGTTGAAGAGGCAATATATGTACTATATCTGGGATGATACATTTAACCAAAACCACATTTTTTTCTCTAGAAAACTTCCTCCTTGAAATCTTCTCACAGGTCAAATAAGGGGAAGAATATCATACACAGGTTTCACATAAATGCATTATATCATCATCATCACTGATGTTAATAGGCTTCAGGGCAAACTCTCTGATACGTACAGTGAAGTATTCTGAGACTCTTTATATCAAAGGATGTGACATACTGTAGATGACAGACATTTTAATACAGTGATAATGGGGTGAATATGAATTAACACTGAGATGTACAGCCTTGAGGGGAATAAACATAACAAAAGTCACCTGAGGAACTCTGAAGCATGGACACTTTAAGGACGAGCAAACTGTTCAAAGGAAGTCCTGAAAATAAGCACCGCCTATCTAACCTTTTATAATAAAGTCTCCAAGATGCAGCCCTATGAAAACACATGGATGGTGTGGTTCACTGTCATTTTGAGAGGAGCAGCTGGAAGGATAATTGATGCCCCAATTACCTTACATGACTCTGTGGAGTTGAGAAGGCAGGTCAGGAATAATCTAAATAACCCACCGGCTTTCATCAAATCAGCATGCTGGAGCAATCCATATTGATAACAGTTTTCATCTTTTTGCAGAGGGCATCTTTCTAATATGTCGAGTCTGTCCACGTTGCTGATGGATTGCTAAACTGAATTTCATCCAGTCATGTAAACAGGGACATGTTTGAAATGGAGATGGATGACCAGTGCTGCGAGGCCTGCTATTCACAATTCCTCTGGCCCCGGCCAAATGCGATCAGCAATGCTACCACTCCTCCACTTAAGACGGTCGCCATAGCAACTAAACTTCCTGAGTCTTGGCCACTTATGAGAACTAACAAAGACAGCGGGGTCCTCTATCCCAAGAGGACACATCTCCTTGTGTTCATTTGAAATCATTAGCTAAAAAGGCATGTTTTTTTTAGGGGGGCTGGGGGTGGGGGTTGTCAAATGTGCACAAACCTGAAACACACTAACCTTTGAGCATTTGTGGATAGAGGATAGTGGAAAGAGAAGAGGGAGAAAAGAGCGAAAATAGAGCGATGGAAGGCAGAAGAATGAGCAGTGAAGTACTTACTTCCCTGTTAATCCGAATCTACAGGGTCCAAGGTCGAGGAAGTGGGAAGGGGAGTAGAAAAAGAAGACATATAGGCTAGTTAATGAAAAAAGCTTTTGGTAAGTAGGAGTTATGGTTAAGGACAGGTGAGAAGAGGGGTGTGTGTGTGTGTGTGTGTGTGTCAGGACTGGGCTTTATGTGTTAGAGAACTCATTTTTGGTGGGCATTTATGATCTTGAATTAAGGCCCTTTTATATTTACTTTAATCTATATTTTTGTTTTTTTCCAAATAAAAAATACTTTGTTTTCTTTACTCTAATGTTTCCGTTTTTTTTCAAATAAAGAAAGTACTTTGATGTGCAACAATCAAAGTGAAAGCTCAATTATTATGAATTTATGCTTCATCGAGGCCGTGATCAGATTTGATTGAAAACAGCCTGGCGGCATTAACAAACAACTATCAGATTTAATTGCTGCTAAAGTCTGCACTAATTGCACTAATATATATGACATCCCCTCTTTCCAACTGACCACTTGCAATAAGAATTTAGAAAAGTAAGGATCTGTAAAAATGTTCTACAGTAACCATTAAAATGTATTTATTTAGGACACCATCGCTTATAGTAAGAAGCTAAATGAGAAAATAGGTTTTCAAGGCCATTAAGGTGAGTGACAAAGTGTGTGTGTGTGTGTGTGTGTTTTTGTGCGTGCGTGTGTGATTGTGTGGCCATGCTACACCTGTCAGTAAGACCCTGTTACTCTTTAGAAGCAGACGATATGTACTGGGCTGCTCTACATGCACAGGAAGCTGTCAAACGTGTGCACCTCTTCAAGCAAACACACACCACAGCCAAGCAAAGTGACAGAGAAAGAGGAAATAGAGATCTTGTGCTTTCTCCCCTCTGTTTTGAAAACGGAATAATACTTCAGAGGGAGGAAAAACTTGTCCATTTAACGTCTAGCAAAATAATCACAGGCTGTCCACAATATGCTTAGTAGTTACCATTCAGCTTGCCGGGTCAGCCTTGCCAGGGAGTAACACCACTGACACTGACACTGTAGTGGCTGCTGAGTGGTGTTTTTCCTCTAATGCCTGCACCTCTGTGCCCTAAATGCTAATGGAGACCCTCATGATAACTACATTCCTAACAGCAGGCCAGGTTTTTAATGCCCTCTCTCTCATTGTAATGAACTCACTAAAAGCATCTCACCACTGGCCATTCTCTACAGAGTAATAAAAGAGAGGGACAAAAGCCTGGTAGTGTCAAGCATTTTTGATGATATGATTTGGCCTAAAGGAGGAATCCACCTAAAACCAAGCCAACTTACGCAGCTAGGAATTTTCTCTCTCTGAATACTTTTTGTATTATTATATATTCTTTATAAAGATTTTGACAGAGACAGGATCTTTCAACCTCTTATCAGCCTCAAACAGGACTGGGAGTAAATCAGCTTGCCTAAACTTCTCACCGAATGCCATATTTACTTTACAGCAGTCCCAGTGAGAGACGTGCAAAATAAATCTTATGTGAAGAAATCATATCAGATTTACAGACTTCCTTGACTTGACTCAAATGAAAAGCACCAATTGAGGGCCGTGAGAGCAAATTCACAGGGGAACCGAAATACAAGTTTCTATCTACCGTACAAGTATATCTGGTTGTCAAATTGTATTTCTTTTTTTATTTCAAAATCTGGGTAGATTTCTTTCGTTAAGAACTTCCCTGCTTCCATCTAAATGCGTACTTAGGCTTCCTGAATAAACAGCCTGCTCTAGTTTTTATGAATGGGAACACGTACTGTATGAATGAGACTGTGTGAGACACATTAGAAACATATACATGTATTTATGATCAGTGAGAATGTACCTGTGGCACTGCATGTGTGGCAGACAGTTAAGGTGAATAGGAAAGGATCAACTTCTCCCGGCCCATCTAGAGATTGAATAACATCAATCATGTCTATTTCATTTAGGGGGATTTTGTGGCATCTTGCAGAAAGACTCATCTCCTCTGCAAGGCATTAAATGCATTCATTCCACTCTGTTTTAATAAAAGTGATAGCAGAGTTCGTCTGGGTCAGGGATTCGATGTAGCAAGTGACAACCATGGCAGCTGGCAAAAAAAAAAAAAAAACGCTCGGAAGGGTGTTTGATTGGATTGAAGCTTCCAGGTGAAAGTGGGCCAGCAGACTAGTGAGCTTACAGGAATTAGAAATGGACTGTGGCTTTGCAGGGGGTGAGAGATAGAGACTCGGCAGAGGCTGACTATTTGTATCCCATGTCGAACAGAGGCAGAAAAACAGGATTAGACTTACATCAATGTAGTTAGCGTTGATGTAGTCTGAGTTGGGGTCTCCCAGGAGAGGGTGGAGCTTGACTCTGTGACGGTCATCTGAGACAAATTAGTATAAAAGAGCAAAGGACTGTTGAAATACAAAGTTTCCACATTATCTTCTGTTATGTTTTTAAACAGGATAAAATGACTTACATCCCAACAAGGTGTCATGCCTCCCTTTGGTCTTGTCCTTCTTCTTTGTGCAGTCCCAGCCATCAAAGAAGCTCTACAGAGATAAAGAGACACTTATCAGATTTCAGACTCAGTGCCTCTCTATAATAACCATTCAAATATGTGAGATAAACATTAATCAAAGCTTCAACACATTGTGTGATTATTGTGTTATATGGCAAGCACAATAAAAGCTTATCAGCACATATCAAGCATAGCGAAGGAGATCAAGAGCCATTTTGTCCTACGGTGAGGTTCAGTGGTTAATGCATGACATGTAATTGAAAAAAAACAGCGCAACGAGCATCCTATAGTCCTTGTCTGATCCTGAAGCCCTCATGAGTCGTTGACTGCCTGCACCTATTCTTGTCAGCTCCCTGAGTTAGTCAACATTTTAACCCAGCGGCTATATTCCTTCTGGGTAACATATTGTGTACACCATCAATGAGAGTATCAAGAGATACATAAATCTATCAAAAATAATCCCAGAATTGAATTTTATTACAGCAGAGGCTCATGGAGGTAATGGTTGTTACATAATTCACAAATTGTCCAAACACTGACAACCATTCCAAAGTCAGAATCAAAACTAGGTTTAATGCCAAGTAGGTTTTCACAAATAAAGAATTAGCTTTGGATTTTGGTGCACAGCAGTCACAATAAACATTGTAAAAGAAAAGAAAAAAACAAGTACTGCAAAAGCCAAGATCCATAAATGTATAATAAAAATAACTGACATTAACATTTTTTTTAAATGAAAAGAGCGGTACATTGTTTAAAATAAAGAGGATGGAATGGATCAACTGTTGAGGATGGTAATTGTTTTGCCTGAAACATGTAGCTTTAGCCTCAGTCTTTTAGCACGATGTAGCTATCATGTGTATTTTGAAGACTGCTTTTTGAAGTTTTCGGTTTACAAGAAGCCGGCTGGAGAAAAAAAACTCCTGCAGCTCATGTTAGCTTAAATGGCTACCTCGCCATAGCTGATCAAATCTGCCGACGACAGGTATAATTTCATTGCTGGCTAGAAATTACAAATCTGCTTTTGTCTATCTTTGTCTAAAATAACAAAAACTTCCAGATGTAAAACTGCCACGCTATCATTGTAAATTGCATATGTACTGTGTGAGAACAGAAAAAAAATAAAATAAAAAAGAAATGCTAGCCTCATGAGGTATAGAAAGCAAAATCAGATAAAATATTGTAGATTGTTGCTGGTAATTAGAGTGAAGGCAGAGGGACAATCTGCCACCTGCTTGGTGGATAGCTGCTCAGGTGTATTATAACACATCATACATCAATCATACATCAATCAGCAACAAATCTTTTCATTCCCTATCACAGACATCCCACCTGTCTGCATGGATGCACTGGCAAGCACTTACTCTCAGTCATAACGTCATAAACCACTGTTAAGCGTCTGCAAACAGCCCCTTCAGATCCATGAACAAGAACACACGCACACACGCACACATGGACACACAACACACATGTTAAACACACAAGTCTATCCCCTTGTGGTTTTCATCCACTAGGGGAATTTGGTGAAAGTCTGCCCAAGTATGCATGCTGAGCAGGGGATTACAACACAGTTCTCCCCACAGAGCCAAGAACCAACAAAATCCTGCCTGGGATTACACCCTCCTCCTCACTTTTTCCTCCTCTTTCCATGTGCTCTCTCTCGGGGTTCGTCTCTCTTTCTCTGAATTCCTCCTTCTCTACCTCTCTTCATCACTCCTCTCCCTGTTCCTCTCTGCCTTGTGATTTTGACACTGGACCTCTGAGCTCTCTTAGTTTCTCTGCTCCCACCACATCTCTGCTCAGCCCTCCAAAGAGGAGAGAGGAGAAGGGAGAGGAAAAACACAGGAAGAAAAACAGTCAGAGAGTGGCGGGCACTAAAGGGAAACAACACAGACCCGTGAAGATTGATTAGAAACCCTCATTGGCAGGGATCAGTGGGGTGGGCTGGTTAAGAGGATCATAAAAATTGAGTAAAATTGGATGAAGGAAATAATGACACAGTCCTGAACTACTGAAATGATTACACATTTAAAGCACTTTAATTTTAACATCTTGATGTGCTACCAACATCCCACTAGATTTTATAATGTGAATTATTTGTTTCCTTGTTTCTGCTTAATAACAATGCAACAGTGGACATGCAGTTCTCCACAATTTCCCTTTCAGGATCACTCAATAACTGTTATGTCACCCCGCTTTGACCTGTACTTTTTTAAATGCCAAAAACAGTGATGAGATTCATAATCCCACCACATTTAGTCAAAATCCAATCAGATATGTTGTACAATAGGGATAGTGAATGTCAAAAAATACAAACTATAATAAACAAGTCTGATTCATGTTGCCAAAAAGGCAGCATGAGGTAGCTGTTGTTTCTTTAAAATAAGCGCAGTAATTCAGTAGCCCCTGCAACTAAACTTTGATTCAATGAGTCCATCATCCTTGCTAACCTCAGCCTCAGGGTACAAAGTGGTATAATGAAAGTTTTGAGTTCTCCGGTAAAGCTCTGCTGTCGTTTACTCTCAACTTTCTGCAGTGGGAATATGACTGCAGTGACAGTAGCTGCCACACATACAAGCCCCTTTACAACTCACCGTAAATTCTTGATCAATGTTTTTGCACAACATAGGTATTCTTCAGGGAAATAAAAACCTATAGCTGCCAGGGTAGTGTAATATGATACTCCTCATCATTTTCCTTCATAATAGAGAGAGACACTCTATCAAAACACATACTCTAGTAAAGAGAGAAAAAACAAAACAAAGAGGTGTGTATTGATTTTTTGAGTGGAGCGTGTTCTGCCCGTGAGGGACAGTTTAATGAGTCTACAAGCAGAGTTCCAGAGGGGAAAACCATGAACCAGAGACAAAATATGTTTTCTCTTTTCATAAATGCCATGGGCTGTGGGTGACAGGGATGGACTTCTCCCTAGGGTGTGATCTCAACTCTCAGCCACAATACTTCCACTGGGGAGAGGTATTCAGAGATCTGGGCCCTTCATTATGTGCCCTGAAACATACCGCTAGAGATAGCAGCCACTGCGACAGCAGGAGGAAGATAAGCAATGCTCTGCCAAAGAAACAAAGTCTGTACTTACAGTTCAATTCAGGACTAAAACCCCACAATGCATTGGTGCAAAAAGAAACTAAGTTAGCAGTGATTTACAACAAACAATAGTGGTGGTGCAAGCATATTCTGAATCATTTCAAGTTCCTGGACAACGACCTGGTTGATTCTAGTGTGTCTGAATAAATGGTAATTCTCTTCCGTAGGAATGCAGAGCCACTAAGACTAATCATCCACTAAATGACAGACATCTGATTTGGACATTAAACATTACATGTTGTAAGGATCTGAACATCAGCAGGATCATTATGGAGCATCATCAGACCTCTGCTGTGTGAGTATCCCAAATTCTGACCAAATCTGGGATAGTTTATATCGACAACGTTTCATTTCAGGGATTGTTCCGTTGCGGCCGGAAATTCCCCCGGATGTCCCTAATTTTCAGCCGGATGTCCATCACCTTCAGCTGCTCCTCAGATCTCTGCAGGGTAAATCCAGACAGCTAGCTAGACTATCTGTCCAATCTGAGTTTTCTGTTGCACAACTAAAACAACCTTTGAACAACCACATGTTCCATCAAAACAAGTTCCTTCCCAAGGCTATTTTGCAGAGGCGCCGTTGCGCCGTCTGGCGCTTAGCACCGCCGAAGACAATTGTGATTGGTTTAAAGAAATGCCAATAAACCAGAGCGTGTTTATCTCCCATCCCGGAATGCTGTGTGGACTAGCCAGACCCTCCTCTGCAGCGTTGTGCAGGAAGGTCTGGCAATGCAAGACTTAATCTGGGATGTCACACCACACAATATCTAGTGGTCCCCAAGGTTAAGAGAATTGTCCTATGCATCACAGTCTGATGTCACTTCGTAAATTATAGAGCATTTACAGTATGTTGCACCATATATTGCAGAGGGAGGTAAATATTAACATTGCTACTGGGAGAAGGTTATTTGGAGGTGACATGGGAGCCAAGGCTCTCGTTTCTCATGTTTCTCCCTCTGTACCCTTTCATCTTTCTTCCCTTCCCACTCTCGACCCCTCCAGACTCCCCTTTCCTCTCTTTGCTAACCCACAATCTGTTAGCAGTGGCCAGGGGACTAACTAGCTAGAGCACCACCAGGGACATTTAACCTCATCTGGCCTGCCGTCATGACAGAGGTCTTCTTTAGGCGTGAATGAGGATGATTTATTCATAGGCGCAGCAACAGAGTGATCCAGATGCCTTTTTAACCCCGCTAATAAATTTCAGTGGGTGGAGGACGCATGGATGATGTCAGAGGAGGATTGATGGCCTCCCATACCTCTCTCGCAACATGTAGTAATTGCACATGATCCTTCTTACCACTGGCGGACAGCCAATAAAGATACCCAAACTACTCAATTTTTATAATATAATTTTATAAATATGATAATCTGGATTATTTGGATGAGCCATGGTGGCCTAACAATTGGAGGTGCTTACCTTCAACCCCTTGGTTGTGTCTTGACATTTGTACAGTAGTATCACAAAGTGGTGAGAGGAGAAGACGTATCAATGCCAGAATCCAATCTGCACCTTGAAGTAGCTCAACTCACAGCTGTGAGTTTGAGTGTATAGGCTTGCAGCACTCCACACTCTGTGGGCTTTTGCCAGTCTGTCCTGATTGGACTGTGTTCTTTTATTTTCTTTTTTCGTTCGTTTTCTTTGGGGGATAATACATTTGATCAATGATGATGACGCAGCAGTTCCCACAAGATATTTCACTGTGGTCACAAGGACATAAACTGCATTGTTTCTTGTATGTAGGGGCTTGACAACAGCCTCTTCCACCATGGGCACCTCTCACTAGTGTACCTTCCTCTGCCCAGTATACACATTTAAACACTCCCAGAATCTTCCTGCAGCACAGAAGGTTTGACTATAAGGGTGATAAGTTCCTTCCGCTTTCAAACAATGTTGCCAATTAAGGTCAACCCCTCCTGCTGAGGAAAGCCGTGGTACTGACCCGGCTTTCTCCCTGGAGCACCAAGCAGAGTTGCGAAATCCCCGGCTTCCTCAACTTCATCATGAACAATGCTTTCACTTCTTAAGTACTAAACCAGCAGCCTTTTTAACTTGCCAGTTTTAGGAGTGCGCAAGTAAACCAGCCATGGAAGTACATCAGTGTGGCCATTGTACGGGACCTTATGGTGAGGGAGCTAACCCACAAATCACAGCTTTGTCTTTTGTCTTTGCTACAACCCCCCCTATGGCAACAATCTCTGAGCAGAAAATGAAAGAATGAGATCGAGGATACTAAGAGGCTAAAATAAGTTTGTATTCCACATGGAGGCTGGCCTCAGTAGGGCAAGGAGCGCAACAAACTTGTGGAACCTTTTGTGTTGTGCTGCTCCTTTACACTAAGAGGAAAGCTCTTGGCAACTGGTATAGTGGATTGAGAGGAGACTTCAGGAGAGACATGTTTGAGAGAGGATACCTTCCAGGTGCTATGGAAACACCTACAAAGAAGAAGAAGCTTCCTGCTGTGACCTTAACTCAGGTAAGCTGCTATAAAAACGTTGGATTGTATGGAAGTGCAGGCTTTAAGTTTAATACTTAATGTATATATTAGATACATTAGATAAGAAGAGTATCAATGAAAAACCTACTATTCATATACAATTACCAGCAGTTTCAATAAAGACTGTGATTTTGTGCGTCATTGAGAAAAGCAAAGCAGAGCTGCTTTATGTGTAAATGTCTTTGATTTATTTTAACAAATCTTAGGTACTCCACTCCTCTGAGGTGTTTCGGCCACAAACAGTTTCACTGTGACACTTGTGTCTCCACAGATACTACACAGAACACTATAGAAAACACAAGTGGAAGAGTGTAAGCATAATAGCTACTGTAGTTGTCTCTGTTGTCTTGTGCTATGTGAGAGAGGAGTGTATTGTAATATCACCCTCTCACCTCGTACTCCTGTTTAAAGCCGTAGCCCTCGGCTGTCTTCATCTGGTTGATGTGCTGGAGAAGGTCAGCCACTCGGACGGCGGGGTGGAGCTGCCCAGTGTGGTAGGGCGAGCCTTTACGTCCACACTGGTGCCTCGGGGAGCCTCCCAGCAGGCTGCTGGCCTCGTTCACTGAACTACGAGCATCACCTGCAACCAGACACAAGGCACATTGGCAATTTCAGCAAGACTCCCAGCTGAAAAATCCATGTACAAGACACATTGCTTGTATAAAACGTTTTTTTTTGTGACTCGTTTGGTTTGGGCTGACACACACTGGTGTTACCAACACATAATGGCACTCTGCATGCTGATAGTGACACATACAGTACAGTATATGTTACAGGTGTGTCACTTTGATAAGGTTTGTCTGGGCAAAGATGTCTTCATAATAGATCGTATTTAGACGTGACAGCAGCTCTGTCTTGGATGACGTGTGAGCGGACCAAGATCTGTACCAATTTTAGAGTAAACACATCTGTCGTTCCCTCTCTGTGAGACTGAAAATATTAGAAAGGGGATCTCCTGAAGACGAAAAGTACTGACTAGCATCACAAACCATTTCTTTCGATTCATGTGACTTCACTTGTGCGATCCTCCTCTTTTTTTGCAATCTTGTGATTTTTTTGTGTGTGCAGGCAGTAAATAGTTGAAGGTGAGATGTACCAAAGAACATTTTTCACACAGGGTGATAACTACCTTTCAGAATGATTCAGACATGTATGGAGTGAATGAGTGACAGTCAACAAGATTACAAGTGTCATGATGTATGTCAATTTTGAAATTGCACTGTGTAGTTGTGGTAAGCTGGCAGGTTCGTGTACACTGTACTGTATGTTGCATTTGTCTTACTGCGTGTGCCGCAGGTTTGCACATCCATGAAGGAAAGGGCCATTCTTTCATCCTCCTGTAGGGTGCTCTGGTCTGTGAAACTGCGCTCCATGGAGCCCATATGGCTCTTCTCCTGCCGGTAGGTAATGGGTGTCTTATTCATGTTCACTGGTTTCCTATTCATGGATAAAGAAGAAGAAAAAGGGGGGATTGCAATACAGAAGTTATTGTAATAGAGACACAGATAGAGAAAGAGAGAGGGAGAAAATTTAAATGTTATGTTTAGTAAGGACTAATATGGGGGTAGAGATTGAGAGAAAAAAGTGAAAAAGGTAAGTGTAGAATTAGTGAGAAAAAAAACCAGCTGCTTTATTGTTTTCCCTCTACAGCTTATGATTGACAGCCAGAGCACAAGCATGTATATGATGGACCCAAAAACGATGGGAGAGCAAAGAGGTGGAGTCACTTACGGATAGTAAGAGTAGTAGTCCCTTCTGGCAAGAGTGCAGGAGAAGGAAAAAATAAAATCAAGAGAAAGTAGAGATGCAAGATGAAAGCAATGTCAGCTGAGGGCAGAATGCATTGATAACAGTGAAAATGAGATCCATCCTCTCGTGAGCTCGGCTGTGGGGGCAGCCACATGACACATGCGAATGTACCAAGCAGGTGCTGACAGACCAAACCACAGCGAGGCAGAAAAACGTGTGTCTTGGTGTTACACTTCAAGGACTAGACCACGTGGCTTCCAGTCACAGAAAATGTATCAATCAATTCTCTAAGAGCAAACTTCATGGTGGCTTAGCAGAGGAACCCGGGCTAATGTGCAGAGTAGTGGTGACTTTCAGAATCAACATTATTCAATATTAGCCTGGACGCTGTGTCAGCCGTTAAATAATGATTGCTGGATCCCTGAGTAACTGCTTATTTGGCATGGCAGGTTCAATTTCAATTCATGTTATTTTAGTAAGGCAAGTTAAGTCTTATTTATGTCTTGAACTCAGGCGTACAGCTGCTGCTATATAAATCCAAAGCCAGAGATGTGGATGACCTACTGTAGACCTGTGGGATCGTAGGCTAATAATCTCTAAAAGCACACCTTTTCCCTCCAAATTACAATCTAATTTAAGGGCCAGGGCTCTGCTTGGTGTGCGTAATTAAGTGGCTAATTGAATTGCACCCGCCTTTAATTAGATACTTCACACTCAGATAGGCTGTGCATATGAGAGTTGTTTGGTCCCTCCGGTGCACCACAAGGGATTGAAAACAATACAGCTGTGGCTGTTGGTCCAGCATCTTCCCTAAACAAGCATGACCTTTTTGAAAGTTCAGCAAGTATAAAAACTGATTACTGAACGGTTCCAAAACAAAACGTAAAGGGTAAAACAATGTGGGGAAATGTGGTGTGATTGTGCATAATGAGGCATTTTATGCACTCAACAGTTATCAACAGACGTTTACCCTTTCTTGATGATGATGATGACGGCACCCAGCAGAAGGATGAGGACAACCAGACCTCCGGCACACACCCCGAGAATCAGACCCATCTCCTCAGAGTGTTGGGACACCTCCAGAGCCTTGCGGTGATCCTTGCAGGCCGCTAGACGCAGAAACATAGGTGCACATTTAAAAAAAAGGCACAATGCAAATACTGGATATATATGAATGAAGTTGGAGGTGCTGAAGAAATGATTCATAGGAAATTCTAAAGCCAAGAGTGTGAAAAATTGAATGCAGAGACAGGAAAATTGAAAATTCCCCGCTTTGAAGAACTTATCATTCATGCACACAAAACTCACAAATGTAGCCTTTTCACACGACACTACATGTACATTCACTCTGCTTATCTTGACTACTGTGGGGAGATCCACTGAATTGTAATGGTCTGCTTAAAGCCAAAGCTACACTTCAATAACAGTGGTATTTTCAAATAGCTGGTAAAGATGAAAGCGACACAGGAGAAAAGAAGTGATGCCTTAAGCAAAGCAGCCAGCCACTGTCAGTGTTGTCCAACACACCTGCAATCCTCAGACATACATAATGACAACTTATGCTATAACAAGCAAAATGATTGGCTTGCAGAAGAAAAGTGTGGTTGTCTGAGAGTTTTTCAACCGGCTATTTTGACTGTTCAAGATTTATACTGACATTTACAGAAAAGGAGCGGAGATAAGAGAATAAACACATCGCCATAAATTGGTGTAAAACAGTTGCAAATATGTCAGCGCAAGAGAGGAACTGATTTGCTAAGATCCATTAGTCATGTACAAAAAAAAGGCTTGCAGCACAATGTTCTTCAATCCCTGTTGTTAAGTTAAATGGCATTGCAACATCACCTTGTGATATGGCAATTGGACATTGCTATGCTATGGTACATACATTAAACCTTTGAGGTGCATTTATATTCAAAACTGAATTAACTACTATATCTTTCCCAGTGACAAGTCATCCACGCAGCCCTACAGTACAATCTCAAGGTGCCTCTGTGTCTGTGAGCTACTGCATAGCTTCGTACTTATGTAAATGGCGCTGAGCAGTGGCCCTTTTTTTGTCTTGTTCTAGGGGCCCACTGATCTAGTTTTTCTTGTGTGTGTCAGCCTGTCCTCCAGGCCTTGACAGCCCCGAAACTAGCCCTTCTGAGTCTATTGGAACAGCACAACCTATCTGGAGAGCGCTAGAAGAAGTCAGAGTAGGCCTAGGGATAGCACTGTATCTTTCTGCCTGCTGGGTAAGAATCCGATCTGGGGCAAGGAAAATGAAAACAGAGACATGTTTTTAGCTAAACTATCTTCAGCCGTGGGCACTGTACTGGTGCTATAGAAGCCTCATACTAAAGATCAAAGTAGCACAATTATATTTAATTATTTGGCAGGTTTTTTTTTAAATCATTGATGGGTGTTTTGGCATATCTGAATGGAGAAAATAAGTCATTGGCTTGATATCAGAAAAGAACTGTTCCTTCTGAAACTGTTCAGGACGTGGCTTTTTGAATTGCTACCGCTACGTAACATGTTCCAAAAATGTGACATTTCTGTGTGCTGTTCAGTGTATAGACACCTCATCTGACAGGTATACTTTACTTTGCAGTAGGGGCAGGAGACGGTTTGGTTAGACTGTAGTTTCTATTCACACACAGGGACACGCTATCATCCAAAGATGCCTTTGTGTCTGTGAGCTGCTGTAACTGAAGAGAACATAGATCTTAGCCCATCTCAAGGTTCTCCATTCAAAAAACACAAACTCAGCACTTGCTTTTTATTTTATGGGGCGACTTCATTTAAAATTACACATACAAGTGAAATACAGGGATGTGTTATATTGGCTAGAAATGTAGATGAGGAAGTGAAAAATCAATTTCACTTTTCTGACATTTTGGACAGATAAGGCGGTTTTCGCCACATTTAGCCTCGGAATTTCTATTAAGCCAAACACGAGCATGAAATAGATTTCCACATGAATCCATGCACCTGCCAGCTGCCCAATGGTGGAAATTGGCACTTAGAGGAGAAATGGAAGTCTATTGTTGTGTTGAGCCTGCCAGAGGATCCTTAATTAAACTGTCACCTGGAAGTTGAAATGTAATCTCCAGCTTTGTTATCCAAGCCAGAATCATTTGCCACCACTTTGCTTGTGATGGGCTGCTTGATAATAACGGCTTAGGACCTGATGATGCGGAGGCTATGTTAATGGTAGAGGGATCACAGAGATCACAACAGCAACTGAAAAAAACCTCTGACCTGTCACACCTTGAAATTGGAAATCTACCTGGGAATTTTTTTCCTATCAATTTGCATTTCAGGCTTTTTTTTCCGGTTACATCATCATTTACTGTACTGTATGTGGATGATGTAATTGGGGCAATCTTTTAAACCATGACTTTCCGGTGTGCACTTTTCTCTCTCTTCCCTTTTGTTCTCTCAATTCTTTATTTTATTGTTAATATCTTGCTTATATATTATTTTAACAGTTAGATCTCCATTGTGCATTTACTTCTTTCTATCTTTGCTTAGAGTCAAAGAAAAGAGGCAAGCACACTGTAAAGCCCATTGGTGTGAAAACGCATAATTAATCAATGCCCAACCGGGTGTCTGTGTGTGGCAGATGGAGTGAGACGCTGAACTGAAATGGCTGGCCTTGCCTTTTGGCTTTATGCTTGAGGAGAGCCTCATCTATTTCGGGTTTTTTTTCAGTCACAGAAAAAAAGGCCGTCACCCAAAAAAAGACACCCCGCCAAGACAATTTACTTGCAAGGCTCTGCTTACTATGATAACTATATACATGACTTTTATTCACCATGATCTGACAGTGTACTACAGCAAGAGGGGCTCTCCTGCCATCAGGACTTAGAGTCAATTTGCCTGCCCTTTGAATGTCCCTTTGAATCCAAAAGCTGGGGGGGGGGGGGGGGGATTGGGGGGGGGGGGGGGGGGGGGCAGGTCTTTCTCATACTGATAGGCCAAGGTAGCTCCATCTGGAAGTTTTGATCTGAAGGACCCTTCTGGACCTGGTTGAGGTCAGAGCCCTCAGATGTAGCCGTCTAGCGGGCTGCTGATGAGAACAAAGAGACTGCCTTTGATATAGTGTGTCCCAGCGTCTGCCCCCAAACAAACAGGATGAAAGCCTGACCTCTAATCCCTCCCTGCTTGTTGCCCTTTTCTCAGAGAACCCGCTGCTAAACAACCAGGACCAGTCAGATAAAATCTGTCCAGATCCCCACCTTGAGAGAGAGAGGTGAATAACGGTGCTGTATAGACTAAACTAAACAATACTGTTAAAATGACATCCTTAATTTCTTATCTTAGAACAACGAGAGAGCAGGCGACATCACACCGCACTCAGAAACAATGCAATTCATTCAAGGGCACAGTGTTTGTGGGAGGAGAGATTTTCATGTTGGATTACCTTTGCGAGCGATGCGGATGCAGTTTATTCTGGATTCCTGAAAGAGAAAGAAAACACAGACATCAGAGGTGGAGGGTGTCGCCTTGCATTTTGCATAAAAGAGATGCGATAAAAAGAAAAGAGGATGATGTGAAATACTGAGCTGAGACACCCACATATATCATGTTGAAAATATGTCCACAGCAGATAAAAAACACAGTCTGAATGAATGCATGATGCCAAACAGTAAACAAGGGAGGACCACATCTGGAACCACAGTGCTGTCTCTTCTCTCTGCTGATTCGACCCTCTAATTTAATATACTTAAATGACTAAACATGAGTGGGTTGCACTATTATTTTCTAAAAAAGTGTAATTTACTTTATGATTGAGACACAGATAAACTACAATGAAAATGATTCAGATTGATGCAGACAAATTACCCAAGAGTTAAAAGTCCTATTGACGACATGATATTGCAAAATGTTTCAAATCTGAGCGCTGCGGTGAAGTGTTTGAGAAGGAGATGAGAGATTCTTGCTGAAGGATAAAATATGAGAGTTTAAAAGGAGAGAGCATAATTGAGAGGGGGGATTCAGACCAGTGCATCACTATGAAAAGGAATTAATTGTATTTAAATTTTAACTGATGGCATCTCAGTATTATGAAAAGGACCTTTGTCAAACAGCACTAATGAGATCTAAGACTGTAATCCAATTCCATCCTGCCACCTCTTGCAGGAGATGCATTATCAAATTAAGATTTACAGATGCTAAATCAGGCATTATGGAACAATTATGCAAATTTGACCATTTGGAAATGAGTAAAAAGCACTTTTCTCAAACTCCAGTTAAATAGCTTTTTTTTTTTTAATTGAAAATCCATTTCAAGCTGACAGAAACTTAAACAAGTTCTTAATATGATGGTTTGATCTGAAAATACAGAGCCAGGTTGTATTCAAACGTGTTTTCTGTCATTTCATTGCTATAAACAAACCGCAGAGACTGACATGTTTATCATTAGCAAATGCAATTTTAGACTTATGTCCTCTTTTATTTATATGCATGAAATAGGCATAATCTAATGTGAGATTGAAAAGACAAAAAAAAACAGGCAAATAGGCAGGGATGTGTATACCTGCATATTATTTATAGTACATCATAAATCCTTTGTAACAATTAGCAGTCCATAGCCCTTTTCATTGAAAAACTATTCAGTTTCTTTTTGAGTCCCAATTTATGTTTAGGCTCTTTAATATCAGTAGTGGAAAGTTACAAAGCACATTTACTCAAGTACTGTATTCAAGCACAATATCAAGGTACTTGTACAGTACAGTACGTATTATATATATATATATATATATATATATATATATATATATATATTCTAATTTGTACTTAATACTATTACCTTTCATTTCAGAGGGGAAATATTATAATTATCACTCCACTACATTTATTTGATAACTTCGGCGGAGGCAACCGTCCTCTGCTGTGCGTCGTACGGTTCACGCCTCGCCGTCACCCATTAATACCTGACAATGGACACCTCGTCGGGCATTAACCCTTACATACGTGACTGCCTTTAATGCCAGCAGGGACCCTTTCAGTTCAAGAGCAGGTGCAGTTTCTTTCTTCTTCCAGTGGGCATACGGTAATTATGCTTCCCTATTCTCTATATAAAAATACCCCACAGTATGTATATGAATGAATTTATGCTTCCACACAAAATCACATTTCAAATGCTAAAATTCTCTTTCTTGGCCTACATTTTTGTGACAGAGTGAGCACAGTGGTAAAATGTAAAAGGCCTGAAATGCATAATTGTACACAGAGGATAGACAGGAAGACAAAACACAAAGTAAGCAAACAAAATAGCACACAAAACACACATTATGCAATTGCAACATTCCAGTCCAAACAGGCTGCACAAACCAAACCTTAACGTCTGCTTTGTGGCTTTGATTGACAAAGTAACACTCATTAAGTCATTAACACTTGTTAATAATGCCATTAACAGGTCAAAGAAGCCATCAGTGTAATACTGTATTATTTGCTGTTTGTGTAATTGCTGCTATGTTATGCTCTTTTATGTTATCTTGCTTTATGTAACTACCACTTTTTCATGTGTCGGTTTATGTTGTCATAGTCCTGCTGTGACATCTCTTCTGTGCCCCAATGTTGATTGGGTGTATGTCCAGCAATTAGCCGCCCCTCTGCTGTGCTCAACTGATTGAATTGAGCTACTGTAAATCACAAAACTTCTTGGGCTTACATCACACCCACAACAAAACCTTTGCATTGAAAAAGGTGTGGTGTCTGAAACACTGACCGTAGAATAAAGCAGTCTCTAATTATGTGTTTGCAAGATTACGTTTTGTCTTTTTTTGACTGAAACATCTTGTGAAGGCATGAAAAGTAAGTTCCTGTCCTCCCAGCACAGTTCTTTTAAGAGGAATTGTTGCCCAGATTTCGACTGCTACTGTATTTCAAGGCAAAGCCAGCAGTGTTTGAAAGACTGGGGACAGTGTTGGCTGTGTAATTTGGCCCTGTGTTTCCACTCGTTGTGGGTCATGGATGCTGGCCCCCTGCCAGGCAAAACAAAACCTAATCCCATCCGCTGGTAAAGCCAGGCCTCCCCTATCTAATCCCCATGCTTAGTAGCCTAGTTGTGTGAAGTGCTCACACTGCACTACCTCTGTGTATTTCTCCATCGGCTTGGAAAAACATCCTACTGGTGTTAATGGGACTTTATAATACACACATGCCCAGTTAAAAAAAAAAAAAAAAAAAGAAAGTGACGTGATCACAAAGTAGCCACTGACAAGACTCGAAAAGTCAAACGGACCAGTAACACAGCTTGCATGTATTTCTTCCCAGATGATGATCACGCAAGGCTGTGTTACCCACGGCAACTTTTCTCAGCTCCATTGCTACAGTCTGTGGATATTAAAGCAGCAGCTTTCTACCTCTGATCATCTGCACCTGTGCCCAATTATCTCTAAGTAATTGCCTTACCCAAGTAGCAGCACTTCCTGTAATGGAATTTGGAAAGGTAATGTGGCGTCCTCTGGGTATGACTGGATGATGAGCAGTGAAATGGATGGAAACACAACAGTGTTAAATTGCGCGCTGCTTCTCAACTAACAAGGTCTACAACCAGGATTCACAAAGATTTTGTTATGTGGACAAGAATGCTGAAATCTAAAAGCTTTAACCCTGGTTTACGTTGGTCCACACTCCCTGGCAATTTAAAACAAAAATACTCAAGTGATTAGGTGTATAAAGACATAGATAAGGACATTAATAAAAGGGCCATTGAACGAAGTACATGAGACAACAGGAAACAAAAAAAAAAGGAATGGGACAGAATAGGAAAAGCATAGAAAATAAAAGCTGAATGAAGTGGAGTACATTGTTGACGCTGAGTAACTTCAGCTAATCACTGCTCTGTTAGCTGTAAGTAATGCATGCTTGTAATTCACTGTTTCAGATATGCTTTGTTTGCAGAGAATCAAAGCAGTTGGATATAAACATACATCATTTCCAAGTTGTTACACTGCTCAATATGTTTTCATCCAACAACACCATTCACAGCACAAATACTCTTTTAGGGGTTGTGAGCCCAGACAATGTCAACTGCCCTACAGAGTCAACCATAGCATTAGTAAATACAGATACCCATTAACCACACTCATCATTATTCTAAACACTAATGTCTGCAGCTAGCTGATGAAGTGTTTCCAGATCTGTTGCCCCACTGGTTGGAGTTAACAATCACTCACCCCTCTGAAGTTGCTCATAGCCTGGAAGTAGACAAGGTAGCTTTTGCGTGGGTCCAAAGGGCTATTCCAGTAGCCGTTGTAGGTGTGATTGTCGCCCACAGTGAAGGGACTGGCCTCTGGAAGGCTGCTGGGTGGCAGCTCGGCTGTGTAGTAGTGTGGTGTGCCCCGGGCCTGCGCTTCACCGTGGGACAAGGGCAGCGGGAAACACTCCTGAAGCCCCAGCTCTCTCTTCACTTTCTTCACTGTCTCCTCTTCAATTACCACCTGGTATGTACTGGACACAGAGCGGATGTGCACCTTTAATAAGCCATGTTTGGTATGAAATAAAAAAGAAATCTAATATGTACACTTAAGATTATTTCCTCACCTGACAGGTGCACCCCTGCCTTGGGCCGGGCGCAGCAGGACAGTAATGGTGCTCTCTGTTTCGCTCAGGGGGGATGGCATGTCTCCGTAGTCAAAAGTGGGAGCTGAAGACACAGAAAAACACTGAATTTACATACACACAAAAACACCTAATGGCATACCCAGTGTTCATTTATGCCACCTTAATTCAGTTAAAATACAGTCTCTGCTTCCACATAAACATGTTCAGCTCCTCAATGTCTCGTGATGCTGACAGACCCTTTAGAGCCATCCCCCTCTCAGTGCTAATATACCCAATACCCATATCCTCATATTCAGTACACTGCTTGAATTTCCCTTCTAGTTGTCTTGGATACAAGTCCAATTAAAAGTTATGTGTGTGACGCTAAATTGAACAGGTTTCTCATTTAAAAGGATTTGGCTAGAGACTTGCTCCTCCCTGGAGATGTGGCGGCACATTTCTCTTTAATATCAGTAGTCAATTAGTGAAGGAAAGCAGAGCAAACTATTCATGAGGAATCAATGATTATCATATTAAGAAGCGCTTTGCTAATACCGCAGCAGTAAAGGTGAGGCATTAAAGGGAAACTGAAAGTGCATTTGTTGACATTAAAGGTCTGTTGCGGTTTGTAGAACTAAAAGAGGGGGTGATGCCTGTTGCCAGACAGAGTCTCTTTGAAGGATGATTGTGTATCAGTCACAGCGCGCACACATCTGAATGTATGTGCGCGTGTGCCAATGAGAAAATGTGTGTTGGATACTCTGCGGTGAGTACTGCTTGAAGATGCTGACAGCAGTAGCTGTTGAAGGTGTTCAGTGTTTGCTAGCTGTCAGTGCAGATTTGAGAGACACTCAGTGTAAGTGAATGTTCTGCACCGTGGGCCAGTGGAGGAGGTTGAGGATGATCTGCAAAGACTTTTCGACTCTATCTATGGTCTGGCTTTGTGCCAACGTTCTGTCTGACATACAGCCAGTAAGCAGTGATTGTGCACTAAATCTATAATTAAACAAACCAGGCCTCTCTGTGAAGCCACAGGGGCAGAAGGAAAGAGTAAATTTGTGAGCGAGAAAGGGTGGGAGTGGCTGTGCTGTGCGTTCATAAGAGGGGTAATCCCATCCCTTAACAAGCGCAAATGCATCATTAAGAGGGAATAGAAAAATAAAGGCTGGATTTCTATCACCAGTAATAAGCTCGGAGACTCTCGGAAGTGACATTCTGCTCCCAAGAATGTATTGCATCTTTCTTTATACTTAACACATAGCAGTGTCCCCTCTGTGGTGTTTCTCTGCTTCCTACGAGTTGATTTAAGTCTTGAGGACTGTGAGATAACTGTGTCACTAGTTTGGAGAGGCAATGGAAGCTCTTACACTCTGGGAGCAGTAGTATTGCCTCCGCAAGAGAGAAGAAAGATGCCGAGGTCAAAAGAGAGAAAACCCAGATCCTAATTATAGTAGGCAGTGGGTGAAATCCGGCGTTGTACCTGCGTGGTGCATCAGTAATAGGCGGTGATGGCACGATAGTGATGTCTAGATGGACAGGCTGACCGTTTCCATTTCTATTTTACAGCCGCTTTCACACTCCCTCGCAAGCACACATGCTCAATCAGTAAGTGGTGCTAATACCTGAGATGTTAGTGGTGATTTCAGTGAGGGCGGTCTGCCCAAAGCCCTTGACTGTGCGGGCTCGAACTGAAATGAGATAAGTTGTTCCCGGGTGGAGGTTGGAGAACATGTGGTAGGTCTCATTTTTCAGCTTGGACACAGTTCGCCTCGGTCCCGGGACGTTGATGCCTGGATCAGACGACTCAATGCTCTGGTAACTTATCTGTTGAAAACAAGATGGTCTCAGGGTTATATCATAAAAACCAGAATCACCTCAGCGCTGATTTTATGCTTAATTATTGTAGCCGCTAACACAGATCTGCACAGGTCATTCAATCAAACGGCTCTGTCATAAGAAGTAATTCTAATGTTTGATTGATATGATTAACTTCACTCAGAAATGAATTTGCTTCTCTATATCAATGTGCCAATTGCTTGTGTGGGTTCCTAGTTTTGGATGAATAGGGCTTAAGTGGCATTGGCACTTTTAAGGTCAAAGTCATACGAGCAATCTGGAGTTTTTCAAAAAAAAGTGTTAATGTTGAGTGGTAAATCATTTTCCAACTAAGTAATGCATTATGAAGGCTATGGACTAAGGACGCCACTAAGTAAATAGTAAACGTAAGTGTTCAATCAATAGCACTAAGTGTTCATGAGTTTAATTAATTCTTATTAACATTCAAGAATTGCTCTTCATGAGTGTCCTTTAAAAGTAAAGAATTTTATAAGGTATTTTTCTCGAGAGGTGATTTGCCTCGACTCCACACTACTCTCATGAGAATTTCCACTTATACTCTTTGAAATAGTGGAGAGCTAAATGAGACGACCTTACTGCAATCAGACAAGGGTGAACATATTAGGACATACTGTACATTAGAGCTGGGAGGGATCTACTTCATTCAAGGAATGAGCACACACTCACTACGTACTGTAAATGCTCATATGCATGTACAGTAGTAACATAAACTGTTAATATTAATGGACAGAGCATGTGTGACGTCACCCATTGGTTTGTGGAGATCTGCTATGAGTCGTCGAGTTTGCCGTTAGACGAGAGGGAGAAGTGAGGGAGGAGCTGCTTACACTCTACGTTACATTACACACTTTCTCTCTCGCAATCGAATCATGGCCACGCCCTAAAACACCCCCTGCTTTATCGCCGATTTTAAAATCAACGAGACCATAATTCAAAAAATGAACATCATTCTGTATTGCAGAAGACTTAAAACTAGCGATTGAGACCATAAACTCATTATGAAAATGTTTACTGAGGTAATAAATCAAGTGAGAAGCAGGTCACTTTCTCATAGACTTCTACAGAAACCAACCTCCTTTTGCAACTGCACGTGTCGCCCCCTGCTGGAATTCAGATAGAATGCAGGTTTAAGGCACTTCCGCATTTGCAGCACTTCGCCGAACCGGATGCTTTGTCCTTTAATATTAACAGTCTATGAGTAGTACACACACACTGAAGATGCCACTCAATCCACACCAGAGGCTTTGCTGATTATCATAAAAAGAGCTTAATTCCTTAAGATAGATTGGTGAGCCATCGAGCGAGTAAATACAGACAGACCTCTGTGTTTCCTCTACAAAGGCAAACATAAAAGATGCCTGACAGTGCACGGAGCAGTGAGGAGGGCTTGCCGGATAGCATGGCTGTCGATGCGCTCAGCCAGAGTGGTCAATGGTTTAATCTGAGAGAAATGAAGAGGATTTCTACAGCTCTGTTAGAGAGATCAACACATTACAGGGTAAAAAATCCTGTACAGCCTCCACTTTATGTCAAACCACAAATCCTATTTAATAATATCCTTGAGGCGACATTGCAAGAGAGGCCAAGAAAAGAAGGCTTGAGGATAGGTCGGCAGGCCCATTGATGGCTCACCACAGACAGAGGGCATACAGTAAATCCAAAATCATTATCCGGCTGAACATAAGGCCTTCAGCATAACAGATACATGTGAGTTATCTATTAATGACACAGGGCTCTATTTAAATGGCACAAGACCAGCGTTAAGTGCTAGGCCATGTGCACATGGTCAGTGAGAGCGTATCCGAGCATCACTGCTATTTTCTCTCTTATAGGCACTGTGCACCACACGCTAAATGGTTGGGTGAGGGAAAAAAGGAATTGAAGCAGAGTGGTTTGGTAATTAAGGACATGTCTGTCTGTACTGTGTGAATTATAGTGGCACTTATAGAAAATGGCTCACCAAATAGAGAGGAAAGTATTTCTGCACTGACAGGGTGTTGCTTGAGATTAAATAAATGTTAAGTCCAAAGTGTTTCTGGACTTGCTGGCTATGTGCTGTTTGAGTATTAAAAATAGGGCTACAGTTAAAAGTTCACAAACAACACACTGCACCTACAGCTGATGAAAATCTGAAATACTCCAGTTGACCAAACAATAGGCCATTTAAGGGAAGACATTTGGACATCACAGTAGGAAAAGTACAGGTGTATCAAGGTTCCTGGTATTGTGCATGCTGGCTCTCTGTCATGGTATGTGTCCACTGCCGAGCGTCATTTCTCTGCTACCCATTCACTGTTTATGTTAGCAGTGGCTGAAAAGCATTTTGGTAGCATCGCAGGGACTTTTGAGAAGCGGGGCTTCGAGTTGCCTGCTCCTCATTTGCATGAAGAAAAATCTTCGAAATTACGAAAATCTTCTAAACTGACTGTTGTTGATCTAAAATGAAGACAGATTCAGAAACTGCATAGCATATTTCTCGCATTAAATGTTTTCAAATACACATTTCGGTGAACTATTTTTGTGGAGCAGACAGCCCCACGAGAAGCGCTTGTCCAATCAGGAGTAGCCATCGCGGTTGTATGAGGGCGTAGCCTGTTTTCCTTGCTTATCAGTAGTCAGTGAAGAGAAACTGATAACTGCTAGTAGCAAGCCCACTTGTGTGCAATGCTGGAAAGCAGGGATGATCCCTGCTGTCAAAAAACGCCACAGTGGACACAAACCATCACACTTACTGGAACACTTGAATAGTACAAAGCCGTTGTAAGTGTTAGTAACATCTGTTTTAGTCCAAATGTCAGCTACATGTATGAAAAAGGCTTATCTGACCGCAAAGTCAATTTAGTAGCTTTTCTGGAGCTTTCGATCGTATCACACATCTTCCTCAGCATGTGTTCGTCCAGTTGTCATGGAATACTATTTCCCAACTGTTCGGGAGCCAGTCCTGGACGCTACTATATCAGAGTTTAAGCTTGTATTAGCCATTCTGTCCTGCTCGTTATTGGATTAGGGTCAGTTTACGGTCCAGTAGCCCAGGCCAAACTCCTTATCAAAGATAGCATATCGCTTAGTCCTCATCCTAAACATCTTTTCTTTAGTAAAAGTGACAAATACTGTTTAAATATATGAACAATGAAGCATAAATCTTACATCTGTCTTGTACATCCAATTATGTAAACTAAGCTAATATTTAAGCTAACAACGAAAAAACAAATTTTAAAGGGACAAGACGTATAAATTCAACAGAGTGTCTCTCTGAGCTCACCTCATATTGGGTAATAAGGCCATTGGGCTCGACGGGCTCCTCCCACTTCAGGAAGATCATGTCATCCAGCGGGGTGAAGGTAAGCGACTCTGGTGCTATGCCTCCGGGAACTATAAGAAATTGTCAGAACAAACATTGGTCGGGAAAATTGAAGTGCTAATCCCACGATGAGCCTCTCCTGTCAATATCACAGAAGTGAATGTCATAGTGGCTCAGAACAATGCACCACATGAGACACTCAGACAGCCAGAGAGCAGCAGGCACAGAACATCAGATAAGGACACAATTCATTTATGATCTGCATCAATTAACCCTCTGAGGTCTAAGGGCATTTTCACATATCTGCTTAAATTTACATTTTTAAGGTATTTGCATACAACTGATTCCCATGTGTTTCATATCAAAGTGTTCAGAACACACATTTAGAGCAATGTGTAAAGAGATAATTTGGCGCTAAAGCTGAAACGATGTTGGCTTTTTGAAAGTCCTCAAATCTCTTTTGAAAACAAACCTTAACTTGTGATGTGTTGTACGAATTGTTTCGGTGCTTGAAATGAGTTTACAAAAGTCTTAAAAGGTTATATATGATTAAATAAGTAAATAAATGTTTGAAATTAAATTTTGTAATATCGCTTTTTGAGTAGGAGTTTTGTCAAACATCGTTTGGACGCGCCGGTGTGTCTTTCGTCCTCATATTAATTTATATCAATCTTTAGTTGAAATGTATTGATGGATATGTCAGACGCTTGCTGGTAAACTTGTTTCTGAATGGCAGTGAGAGGACTGTCAATGCCTGAACTTTCAACATTAGACTCTGTTAACAGTTTTTTGGGGCCATTCGGTCGCAGCCCCTGTGTGTGAGCGCTGTACAGAGGAAGACTGTTATGTGAGATCCAGGCCTGAGGCTAAAGCAAGCGCCAAACAGCTGAGTCAACTGTTATTTTTGAATTGAGTTAGTCTGGAGGACAGAGTTGCTTATTAAGGCTTTTGGGGGGGAAAAGCGTTCATAATTGACATGTACTGTATACATATATTTATTTTTTATCACTTCAGGAAGAAAAAAACTATCTTGCTGTCTCTCTCTCTCTCTCTCTCTCTCTCTCGATCTTTTTTCTATCTTTCACTGTATATATCTCTTTCTGAAAAATCTTGTATGTTTTGTTTTTTTTCACGGCAGAATTGATTTCTCACTCAGCTGCCATGCAGACGATGTGCTGCGGCACAAAGGAATAATAGAAGATAAGAAATAAGCACAAAATCCTATCTCAGGGTTGCCAGAGACTCAGAAAATATAATAATGTTTTCTCTTTTATGGTATTTTCGTCTGAAAATGAAATGGATCTTTTGTAATGCCAATTCCATCCTCAGTCAGATGGTCACCCTCTCTTGTGTGAGATGAAGTGAGAGGAGCTGGTGTTATTGTTTTGAAATATTAAGAACATTTACACTATGAACCCAAACTGATTGATATATGAATTAGTATATTTCATTCACATGTGGTGCACTTGATTTATGTTGAAAAGCACCATAAAACCCCCAAAACAATCCACTCAGCATTAGTTAAATGTGACAGTAAAGTTCTAGCAGTGGGCAGTCTCAGGTCTGCATAGTCTCCTCTCTGACATTTACTATGAGAATAGTTAAACAATTTGAGGTATTCTGGTACTTTTTAGACGTCACTCCTCCAAAACAGCTTTCTAAAGTAATCCATGTGATCATAATTTAAGATATGGCAATGACAACACCGGGTCTCTCTGAATAAAAGGTGAAGAAAGTAAAATGCACATGAAGCTGAAGGGCAGCCGGGTCACTTTGCCAAACTCTTAAATGCAATTTAAAACAATAAAACATTGCACTGCCAGCATTTAGACACCCCACATTGTTGTTGTAAATGACATGTAATGTAATGGTAGTCTGGATCAATAGAAGTACATTTCCAGGATAAAGACTGACAGTCAGGCATTGCCCATCTCCTTCCGCTCTCTGTGTGTTGCCGTTCTCAAAATCCCTTCGCAACAGACAACAACAACAAACTTATATCTTGGTTCTTTCAGGGAATGATTGTAAAGATTTACAAAGAATATGTTTACGGCATTTACTATCGAACCGGGACGAGACTATTGTGATGGTAACATACTATATAATAAAAGAAATTGTGTTGGTTTTACCCAGTGTTTATATTAATGTTAAAGTGACCATTGCTCTCAAAACCATTTTATTCTGACACTTTTCATTTTTAGTTTTTCTGTCCCCTACTTCCATACGATCTTTTCTGTAAACTCCTTCAGAGACTTACTGTCCTCCTCGGTCTGGAAGGTGACCTCTCTGCCTTCTTTCTTCCCCTCTGGGTTGGCCAGTGACAGACGGACATGGATGCCGTGGTAGGGTGGCAGATCACGCAGCGTGAAGCGTGAGGCATTATGTTCCACTGCCAGGCACTCGCGCACAGTGGTGTTGTGGCCTCCGCCGCCTCCCGCCGTGGTGTAGCGGTAGCACAGGGACACTGAGTAGGTGTGGCAGCGTGTCAGGTTGAACGCCAAATTCTCCCACTGCAGGGACAACTGCCTGGGCTGGATATCTGTGGCCATAAGGCCCCGCAATGCACGCATAGGCTCTGGGAGGGAGGAAGATTGAAGAAGAAGAAAAAAAGAGAAAATTAAGTAATAAAGAAAGCAGAGATAAAAACAAGCAATTTAATTAGACAAGTCCTGCAGGTACAATACTGAATACTTTGTTTTATTGTGAAATATTTGATTTCAGACAGCGCACCAAGCAAATGACAGTGCCGATGATGTCCCAGGACTACCCTGGCAGTTTTTCACTTGTTCCCCTCCTACATGCTCCCATATTGCCCCGCCACAACATGGAGGTCAACGGTTTGCTGCCAGCACAACCCACCCACATCCCCATGGCAGAGCAGGAACTCATGCCAATTGCGCTAATTAATCGGACAGGCTGTGGGTTGCTGTGACACTCCCACCAGTCCCCGCCTCTGTGACGCTGAGCAAATTGACTATCCAGTAGTTATACTTCCTTGCCCTGAGGTTTAACCACATACAAAAATGCCAGTGCTACTATACAAGGGCATTCACTTCTGCTGGTCACTTTTACTGCTGGGTCATCGCGATGGCCTGACGCATATTTTTAGAAGGCACTAAGTTAATTCTGGTCACTGCCGTTTTAACCCTGACTTTCTCTGACTAAAAGAACAACAGCTCTGTCTTTGATATCCTCCTTTTAAATGTAGTCGCTCGCTGAGAAATACAGAGAGCCTCTATACACAGAAGCACAGACCAGCCAGTGTTCAAGAGGACGTCTGAAAACTGAAGAGTGGCTGAGTTAACTCAAGGACATCCTCGGAATCAATGGAGGCATTTATCAGTGGCCATTATTAACTGTCAATTTCTTTTTGTCAAGCAATATGCTACATAATGCATTGTATTGCTTTATTCTTTTAATAGAGCATGTTGAGTAATTGGCCAGGGAGGCAGGGAGTGACAGCAGAGATATGAGGTACAGGAAGAGATCAGTGGAGTTTGAGGTGACTGGCCAAGGTCTTCATTTCTTCACTGGCTCACACACTCAGTGGAATTCTTGCTGCAGCACACATTAGTGCAGGGAACTTAAATAAGGTGGCTAATGCATCACTGAGCAGGGGCTAATGCACTAAACCAAGAATTATCAAAGAAAATGGATGTGAAAGGTGCTCTGTAGCTGTGCAAGGACACACATTTGCTGTATAACATTATTAGTTACCCCTCTAATCTCTTTATCACTCTTTTTCTAATCTCTTGTCATCTTTCTTCTCTCCATCTACTTTCAATGTACACATGTTCAAACACACATACATTAACATTCTAACATCAGATACAACAGCCCTATGCCCAGGTTTGTATGCACCTATTTCTGCCTGTGGTAGAGCAATTCTTTTAAAGTGAAATTTTATGACACTTCCAATCTATACTAAAAGGCTTCTGCAGTCACCAGCTTTCTCTTTTAATTTGCTTTCTGGCATCTCATACTAGATATAAATATGACCAGAGCACTGATCAGAACCTCATCCACGCTAATGTGACAGAAAAATGGGTGGGCACAGTAATCGCAAAATAGTAGACTGCACCCAGCAAGAAATGTTAATGTTCCATTGTTCAGTGTGACTGAGGATTGTCTTAATGGTGCAATTGATAGTCTGCACAGTCTGAGAGCTAAATAAAGAGAGGCATTTAACTGCTGAGTTGATGATAGCCAAAAAGGCCACAGTGTGCTCATTGTGGGTTTTCTCAGTGGGCATTTGTGCCAGCAACTTCCCCTGGCCTCGTCTTATTTGTGCGTGTGCCACGGGGCACCCATTCTCTGGCACCCTGTGGCATGAAAACTGCAGCCGCCCCAACATGGCCAAAAGCCCAGAGGACCGTGTTGATCCTTAGAGATTGGAAGTTAGAGTGGATGTGACAGGTTCTGGTTTATTATCTACCCTAAAACTGTGACACGGGACAGCAGCAGGCCAAAGCAGAGTTGCCTGAGATTGCATGCATCCGTGGAGGGGATCTGCACTGACTGCGTCAGACGGGAAAACCAAATTTATACAGACATGCATGCCCTATGCCCATGTGCGAGGAAAAACACAAGCACACATAAATCCAAACACCCACAACGTGAACATATACTGTAGGGACTTCTGGATCAGAGTGGAAGACATGATGAACGACATGCCAAGAAAGGCAAAGCACTTGTGTTCCTAGTGTGCCTAATTTTAGTCAGGCTTTTTAGTCAGGCTCCAGTGTTTGCTCCCTCTAACAGACCATGAGCATCATGGTCAGGAGCTTTCCAGAAGGTTCAGCGACCCAGCAGCAGGTGGAAGCCCATTAACGTAGTTCGGGGACCACCTGCAGTACAAATGCTCGCCTCTCCTCTGTGATTTACTTGAGGGGCTTCAAGCTGTGCTAATGCACCATGCTGATAATCACAGCAACGGCTCATCAAGCACACCTGGATGGCCATCGGAGCCAGGCAGAGACCATGTTCACATTCACGGCCATTAGTTTTACAGCACCCGCACGAGGACAGCTCGGCTCCGAGAGGACGTGCATGTGTACGGCGACGCCTTCTAGCCAACATGTTTGGGAAGGAGGGAAATATTCAGCATGACCATGGAAGACTGAGATTAGTCACGGTGGCAAGACACAGCTTCTGGAGAGAATATTCACTTTCCTCCTAAAGACAGCAAAGAGTCCAAATTTCCCTTCTGTTCACTGGATAATTACCTCCTCCCAGAAATCACTGCAGCACCCCCACCATCTATGTTCTCCTGCTTAAACCTAATCAGGCCAACAGCAAGGGGGGAACGATCAGGATTCAGCGGTGGAATGTGGGGTCAGTAGGGATAGCGTGGACCAGATGGTTTGGAGCTTGGCTCAGGAGGAGCTCTTGGAACCAGGTGGTGATTAGAGTCTCCTGCAGGGTCAGGAAGGTGAGATACACCAGGTGGAGGAGGTTTACAGGGCTGCAGCTTACTGTAAAGTGTGTAACAAAGCTATACGCCCAGGTTAGAACTGTGAACACTGATAGAGCCACGCAGAAGTCAATCAGATGCAGCTGCATTATAAAACAAATTCAACCACTCAGTCACTCGCAGCTTTGCAGCTACCGAAAGAAAAACTACACGACTGGCAAAATTAATTTAACCTATACTTCCTCTGTATTGAACTAGTCCTGCATCTAAATGCCCTGTTTAACAGCTCAGCAAACCCAGCAGTATTACTTATCCCACACATGGTTGAACAAGCTAATGTCACAGTGGTTGAAATGTAAATACATCATTAAAGGCTGAGTTTAGTGACTTTCACAAACACCGATAGCAGCAACTGTGAAAGCAATTTCCGTACGCTGTGCATGCTTTCTCGCTTCACCTCTCGTACATTCACTCTCTTCATCTTTACTGTTTCACTCTCTCACTTTGAAAAACTACCCTCTCCCATACACGCCTTCCCTCCACTCTCCCCTCTCTTGCTATTGACTTTTTCTACTTTTTTTTATTATGAATTTTCTGTGTCTCTTGAGATGGGATAGGTCGTACAGGGATGGGGGAGGGAGGGCTGTGAGCTCACTCATGGCGCCCTGATGAATGGGGGGTGTCTTCGGCTGTTGAGAGGGGAGAGTAGCTTTAATATGTCATTGGAGAGGGGGCCAGGGAGGCTCTACTGAAGCAGTGTAGGGAGATATGTGAGGGATGGTGTGTGGCAGGAAGAGACCGTTGGGCAAAGAAAAGAGTGATGACCATGGAAGACACAAATCCACAGACTGCCTTTGGGTAACACAAAGCTCTCCATTTCTTGTGCCTGTGAGCGCTGCGCACACATTGCAGATGCAGGCAACGGTAATTACTGCCTGCATCTGTGCGTGCATCTGCATCAACACAGTACTCTTTGTGCTATAAATGCGTACATATATTCAAAAGTAAGCACGGGTGTGGCTTGCTGGCATCTCCCTGGGTGTTCTGTGTCTGCACAGTGACAGATGACATGGGTGCACAGATGTGAGCAGGGAGTACAAAATGTTGAATGAATAAAAAAAAGCTTGATATGTTAGCTTCTACTGTAATTTAAGGGGAAGTGATGGTTTTGCTGCAAAGAGGAAGCAGAGAGTAAGCTAATACACCTGAAGAAATTAGTATATTATTAAATCAGTTGAGCGAAATAGTATTAAATAGTAATTTGATTGTCGGTTAATTGTTTCTGTCATTTATCAAAGCAAAAATACCAAACATACCCTGGTTCCGGGTGTCAGATGTGAGGATTTGTTGTTGTTGTTTTTGTCATATATGACAGAAAGCTGAATATCAGCTTTGGACTGTTGTTTGCATATAACAAGAAATCTAAGGAAATTACATTGGGTTCTTGAAACGGATCATTTTCACTACTCTATAGACACAATATTAATCGATTAATAGAACATAACCTGTAGATTAATGAGAAATAATCCTTAGTTGCAGCCCTACCAATCTTTTATGAATATGTGAAGTCGTACGGATATTACATTGTCCAAAGTACTGTGTCTCCCTTATTGTTTATTTTAAAACCATTTACAGTGTGCATCTGTGTGTACTGTGATTAATATGTCTCCATCACTGTCACCTACAAATTCTTATGCATTTATTGTATGTGCCGAAGTCAATTTCTATCCTCTTCAGTAGATACCAAAGAAGTCTGCTTTAGGCTAGCAACTGTAGACAGCCAGCTGTTATCTTTTAAATAACCGCCAAACCAATATTGCCGTGATGGCAGCAAAAAACTCTCCCTCTAAGTCTCCTCAGCTCCAGAGTTCAGAGAACGCCAGTGATAGCAAATGCGCCTTTTCTTAAGAGATAAGTATATGCAGCAACTGAGTTTGAACTTGTCTATCAGCTCCTCTCTGATTGAATTTTAGCAGATTATCGTGACAGATGGAGCTGCATAATGTAAGACTCTCAGAAGTTTTGCTGTATGGCTGTTGGGCATTGGTACTTTGAGCTGTGGATCTTTCATGGGATTAATTATAGTATAAGTAAGTAGTATAATAATTATAGTCCAAAGAAGACATATTTATCGGTATTATTTTAACCTAGTTTAAATGTATAAACCTGTGCAATTTAGAAAATCACAGAGCAGCGTCCTGGTAGAGGTTGCATTGAAGACCCTGCTGCTTCATGCTTGTGGTTTCTACTAAACCACCAGGTGTTCAACACAATGAATTCCATTATCTGCTCTGGGGGACGGCATCACCTAAATAGTGCACACTGTAATTCCCCTAAGCACTACATACTGCATAATGGGTGCTTTCAGAGGATTGTCTCTACCCAATAACAAATAAAAAAATGTCATATTTGGTGAGACGAACACAAAACCCCAAATGGTAATAGAGTGAATAAACTGTTGCTGTTTTCTCTGCAAACATGACAACATACTACATTCCTTCCATAAAAAATATGTAATTGATAAGGTAAACAAAACTTCATAATTCAGTTCAAAACAGATAACATACGGGAGAAGGCTTGGTGGTGGGTGGTGAGTTTTCAGCTTGCAATGCAGCAGCAGTTACTGTGGCCAGCGAATAGCAGTGTGCAGTTTGGAGTCAGGCATTAAAATACACTGCTGTGTTATATGAAGGAGTGTGTAGTTGATTGTGATGGTTATGGTTGTGTTGCATTCTCCTGAACTTACACTCTGAGCTCTATTAACTAACATGGCCTGCAATCCAATGATGCTTTTCATTTTCTCATTTTACTGTTTCTTTTCATCTGTATCTTTTATTGCTATTGATCTTAATTCTATATGTATATGCTTATTTTGTCTTCTCATTACTTTGTTTTGTGTCTTTTGCTTCTTGTTTTTATTTACCAAATGTATGGCCCCCACTGTTGAATGTAGCTGTCTGTTATTTTATCAGTCGACATATTATAACGGACAACAGACATCTGGTCTAAATGAGGGACATCAGGCGGAATTTCCGGTGGCACCGGAGCAATCCCGGAAGTGGAACATCATGTATACAGACAGATTATTTTATTGAACTCTTTTGCCTTGCTTGTCTGTCATAGCACTTTGTAAACTCTGTTTTTAAAGGTGCTATATAAAAAAAGTTATTATTATTATTATAAGTACTGTAAATACACTGTAATACATTAGGTTAGCGGTTCCCAACCTGATGGGTCACAAGATGATCAGACAGATAAGAAGTTGTTATACAAAATTATGTTTATCCGTTTGAGTTTAAAAATTAAAAATAAAAGATTTCTTGTGAAATAATACCTTAACCTCTTTGGGGCTAAAACCCCTTGAAATTAAACAACCCAAGTTAAAAATCACTCTATAGTCACAGTGTGCACGCATACCATAACTTGTCATAAGGGATCTCAAGTAAATGCTTTATTTTAAGGGGTCAAAGCCAAAAAGGATAGGAACCACTGTATTAGGCAATCACACCCTGTCCAGTTGCACAGTGTGTTAGAAGCTCACCTGCGCACTTAGTCCTGCTCACAAGAGGCGGACCAGGCGGCCCAGTTCCTCCCTCTCCGGGCCGAGTCAGCAGCACACTGATGTGGTACTCTGTGTCTGGATCCAGATGCCACAGCTTATAGGTGACCATGTTGACTCCATGCACCTCTGACCACGGAGACTGGCTGGCGCGGTACTCAATCTCCTTCCTGATAATGGGGCCATCTCCCAGGATAGAGTTGGTGTTGAGCTGGATGATTAGGTAAGTGGAGCCGGCGCGCAGCAGCTGGGGCGGTGCAATGGGGGATGGAGGTACTGTCGGAGGAAATGGAAAGCAGTGTTTTTCGTTTTCCTGTTCAAACACAAGTTTGTGTTGGTAAAAACATTTGTTGGCGGGCCCACAGCACTGCTGCACAGTCTAGGGAGGTAAAGCTTTGTTTGTCATTTTTATTAATCAGTTTTATGCAAACAGATTTCTCACTATCTTAAAGCCCACTGAGTCTTAAATGAGTCCCTAGAGACTGCAGGATGTGAGCAGGTCAAACTGTGTTCAAATAACAGATTAGTCGTACCTATTAACAAGGCATTCAGAGTTTCGCACACATTTTAGCAAAGTAGTGAGTTATAAAACAGCTGTGCATGCAGCGCATGATCTTTGTAACTGAGTGTTCTGTCCTTACAGCTGGTAACCATGATGAAAGAGGAGACTCTGCATCACTGTCTGTAAAGATTGCCAAACCAAGGATTAATTCCAGAGCCCACCGGTCAAATGTCACTTACTGGCAGATCCAAGCCACTGAACAATTACACGGGCAACAGCGTAAGGGGAGGGAAGGGAATGCAAACGAAATGAGGACAAAGCATGAGAAAAGATCAGAGTTATATCTGTGGCTGTGACTAATCCCTCATTCCTGCAGAGGAGCCTCTATCTTTTATGGCCCCCTTTCTCTGAGCTTTCAACATTACCAGCACCTCACCTCCACTCTGCACTGCTTCCCTTTGCTTTGACTTAGCCTGCAGCAGCTCATCGATGGGCTGTCAAAGAGTGCATCCATAATGAAAGGCCACATTTAGGCCTTAGGCCAAGCAGCCAATGGGGCTAAATTTTAAACAACTCACTCATGTCTTTCAAGTTCTTTTAAGTTCACAGCTCTAGTTTTACACTACATTATTGTCTTTTTAATTGTTTCCATCTGTATACAGAGATATGCTCAAACTAAACATCTTCCTGTTTAATTAGAAATTGATATGCACTGAGATGTATGTTTTAACAAGGTAAATCCCTGAAAACACATCTGCAAATGTGCTCAGGATCAAAATATAATATGGGGCAACACCAAAATTCAGGGAGGAAGAAAGAAAGATGAAAATGTTTTATTAACTGTGTGGACATGTTGCTGTCCTCTATGGGGCAATAAGAGAAGTTCATCATGTTTCCTGCACGCAATCTACGGTCTTGAAATTAGTGGTTCCAGCTCATTAAGGGGATAATTAGGCTCTTTTTAGCCGGGCAGTTGGGGGAAAGGAATTAAGGAAAGTCTTGTTAAGGACTCGGCCTCAGCTCCTGTGAAATAGATCACAGGGTTACAGGCAGTTGACTTACAACTCACAGCCGGCCATCACATCTACTCGTGGCAAAGAATGAGCAGTGCCAAAAATAACGTCTTTGTCCTGATTACAAAAAAAGCAAGGAAACAACAATAAGGCCTATTTGCGGAGAGTGTGAGCACATTAAATGTGATTTCATGGCGGTCTATGAGCGCTTTCACTGACTCCTCATTTACTGGCAGCTGCATGGTGAGAGGGTTTAGTAACATTTTGGCAAATTGGGTTCCATTTTGTACTGTGACAATCTGCCTGTATCAAAATACTCAAATGAAATCATGCTTCTATATCAATCAAAGGGATTTACTTCATGTCTTAAAAAAACGAATAGTCTTTGGCCTTGTTAGCAGCTCTGTGAGGCTGACACAGCGCTGCTTTAAGCAAAATGCTAACATCAGCATGCTAACATGACCACAATGATAGTGGTCACTTGCTGATGCTAAGCAGGAATAATGTTTACCAAGTTCACCATCTTAGTTTAGCAATTTAGCATGCTAATATTTGCTAATTAGCACTAAACACAAAGTACAGCTGAGGCTGTTGGGAACATCATTGGTTTTTCAGGATTTGGTAATTAACCAAAGTATTGGACAAACAGCAATTCTGACCTAACGATGGCACTAGAAGAAAAGGTTAAGGGATCACCAAAGTCATTGCAGTTCAACCCAATGGGGAACATGAATGTTTGTACCAGATTTGATGGCAATCCATCCAATAGCTGTTGAGACATTTTACAAACAACCACAAATATCAACCGGCTAGTGGCATTAGAGGAAAGTCAAGGTATCCTCTGGGGACCATGCATGTCTGTACAAAATTGAATGGCAATCCATCCGAAAGTTGTTGAGATTTTTCAGTCTGAACCAAAGTGATGGGCAGACCAACCAATTGATCAACAGACCGACGTAGAGACCAATAAAGCCATCATTAGAATGTGTTTTGCACTCTCTATAACTCTCTTCTGCCCTTAGATCAGTCATTTACAAAGAGTAATATAAGCAGGAGCATACAGTAGAGGAGAAGGAGATTGGGAATCCTTATTTACCCTTCTCATCCTCCCTTTGCTGAGGGCTGGAGTTTGTTATGCCATCAAACCACCCCACAGCCATGTCATTACTATGCTGTCAAAGTGGTGTCAGACTGTGGGGTTGGAGTGAGTAATGGGAGTGAGGTCACCATCTGTGGTACATGATATGACAGGGGCTGCAGGAGTCCAAGTCAAGTGAACAGCTCTTTGACAGCGAGCTGAAGAGCTGAGAACGGCAGACGATTTGACAACTGCAGCTCGGAAAAAAACACATGTCAGGGAGATTGTATTTGCCATCCAAAGAGCCTTTATGTGTGTCGAGCACCGTGCAATTTGGGTTTTGAGAGTTTTATGGAAATCAGTTTGAAAAAAGTGTCTGTGATTAACACAACCATGCACAACGGATGTCCCACAGGTCATTTGAAATGTGTTCACACTAGTGCCTATTACTGTGTTGTGATCAATTTCATTTTTAATTCTCCTTTGAATCACAAGCAGATATCCACTGTGACCAAGAAGAACAGGAAATCTTGTTATGATAAAAACCGCAGGAAGACTGGCGGTTGGGATGAAAGAAACAAAAGGAGGGGGGAGGGGGACCAAAAAGAGAACAATAAGAGATGAAAGAAGAGAGAGTGTTTACCTTTGACGACGAGTTCAGCAAAGTTTGAGACCCCAGAGCCCCTGGGGGACTGAGTGACACAGCGGTAAAGGTCTTGATCCGTTCGCTGGACGCTGTCTAGCTGGAAGGACACCACAAAGCGCCGGTGACTCAAGTGCTTGACTGACGCAGTTGTTAAAATGTCCCCATTGTGTCTCTGAAAAGCAGGAAAGGACAGGGTCAGAGAAAACACATATGGGTCATCATGCCCCTCTCTTTCTCTCACACACACATATACACACACAGGTACATGTCATCTCATACGGTGTATTGTGTGTGCAACAGCTGCACAAGGTGGAAAAAGAAGCGGCAGAGATCAAGACATCTTTACCGTTATTGTAGTCCCCAGTATGAGTCAAGCTCCCAAACCCTGGATGCTACACTTCCCATGATGCAACTCAATATATACTCGCCTCCCTATTTGGTAAATGACCACATCTTAACAGAGATGTAAAACCTGCTTGCTTAAACCTTCTGGAGTAATTGAAGAGTGCTTGTATGATATGGATCTAGCTAGAACAAAAGTAGTTGTTTTTTTTCTAGACATTTCCCCAAAATATTCGTTTGAGTAAGTGTGTTATGTTATGGTTAATATCTCTATGTAGTCAGTTGAATTGTATTGATCCAAGGTGCAAGTGTATATTTTTCTTTTCCTTCTTTCCATTTCTTTTTCCTTATTTCGTTGTTTTTATACTGCACCTACTATATATATATATATATATATATATATATATATATATATATATATATATATATATATATATATATATATATATATATATATATATATATTAGTGATATTAAGTTATTTGAAGTAGTCATTTTATATGTTGTATGTATTGAAGATTTTTTTTATTAAAAAAACAGCCAGGTACACCACCACCATCCAACCTCCCCCATTAACATACACACACTCACAAACACGCATTACCTATTAACTATTACCTGTTAACTAGACCTTGTATGCCGTTATTGCTCAGTGAATTCCTGGGACACTATGCTAATAATGCAACAACACACACTTAGATTATTGCTATCTGGGTCAGTTCTTATTAAAGCTGTGTGATTAAAAAAGAGGATTGTCCAATTGTGTTCAATTTCATTAGAATAGCAGGACCATCTCTCTGATTTAATCACGCAATATGACAATCAGACATGCTTTAATAAAAACTAATGAAATCTCGTTAAAATAATAGCGATTATGGGGGTATTATGTGTCATGAGTGTTGTCCCTTAATGGAGCCCATCTACAACCTCAGTTGTCCTCGGTGTGCAATGTTATTGAACCAAAACATTGAACTGCTCTGCAGTTAGAATAGGGAGACAGATGGGCTTTAGCATGCATTAAGGTTTAACCAGTTAAGTAAATAGGCTAACTGATGAATGACAGCATGCAGACTCTGTGTTTTGGTATTTTAAAAAAAAAAGAAAGAAACTGTAGATATGGCTGTGAGACAACTGCTGGTGTTGGCATAAAGCAGAGAGTCTCAAATCAGAAACAGAACACAACCAAAAGTGAGTTGGGGTAGAACGTGGGAAACAGAGGGAAATGGTGATAGAAAAAAAAGGGAAAAAAATAGTGTGCTTGAAATGAATGTTGAATGATACACCTTGCTGTTTCACCGTGAGAGTCATTTCTCACATTGTTAAGCACCATTAAGGCACTAGCATCAGATCTACGCAGCCTCAACAAAACACATTGAATCTGACATTTGTTCTCGTGTTTTCAGGCCATTCTCTTTGTGTGAAATGGTGGACAGGAATTTTGATATGTATCCCTCTGATCTGCCCGTTTTAACAGAATCCAAAGCATGTGAGCATGCTGGGATTAACAAGGAGAGCTCTGGGTTATGCTAGGCCATCTTGGCTTCTGTTGTGCTTCTAATTTGGGCCTTCAAAAAGCCACAGACCACACAAACCTCGGGCCGAGCCTTCGCAAACAAACACATAAACATGCTAATTAGGGTTACGCGGGAAATTAATCTTGTGACCACAAGGAAAGAAAAAAAATCTCAATCATAAACTCCTGCATCCTCCCTGTATATTTACATAACCTGTGGATTACAGAAAGGAGGCAGGGGAAATCAAATAAGCATGACATCACTTTATGTTACATAAACAATCTGACTGTAGCTAATTGGCGAGGAAACGACAAAACGATCTGTTAATCTGGCAGCCGTGTGCAACCAAGACTGTGCTGCAGCTGGTACGGCAGACAAAATGAACACAAAAGGGCACAACAACAGAAAACAACAGTGCATGTTCAGATAACAGCTCAGACAGACATCTGTGACGCAGACAGAAGGACGGTGAAGAGGACAGTAAAAGACAGAGGACAGACAGGGAAGGAGCATTCCAGTGGCCTGGAGATCTCATTACAGCAGGCGCCTGTATGGTTATGCCAGCTAATTACCCAAAGCATTTGTCTTCCTCCTTGTGTTGTGACCAAACGTTTGATAAAGCGTTCAGAGAGGTGGCAATGAGGACGCTTCAATTACATTAATCACACACCTCCCAGTTTCAAACAATACAGTAGGTTTGCCTGAGGTCAACCATGATTAACAGTAGCTGTAGTGGGTGGTAAAATGTTGGCAAAGGCTGTGAATGTGTGGCTGCGCAGCAATTGCAGCATGAGATGGAAAGAAATGGAGCCCTACAGCACAATGACGTTTGGTCCTTTAATCAGGGCTGCATAAAGAGGAGGAATTTAAGAGCACAGAGTTATTCCCACCAGAGGTAAGGACTGCATGGCCCGTCCGACCTTCACAGAGTAAGCCATTCTAGATGAGAAGACAGATATCTAACAGCACATGATTTGAATAAAAACAGGCGGCAGTGGAGAAAGCAGAGAACACTATGATCCTGTAATGTGTAACTTTTCAAAGGCAGTGAAGTGAGGAGGCTTTTTAAGCACAAGCACATCCCAGAAACATAATGATTCAATAACAGAGAAAACCAGTTCGGTTACACGTTGCGATTTATTAACTATCAGTAATCAAACATCTACAAAGAGACACAAAGAACCAACACGACTACAAAGAGACACAAAATGACCACAGACACAAAACAACTACAAAGAGACACACAAACGACTACAATAAAATGCAAAGGGTCTACAAAGATGCAAAAAAAACTACAAGGATACACAAGACGACCACAAACAGTAGCAAACAGACTACAATGATACACAAAACGACTACAAAGACATGCAAAACAACCACAAAGACACTCTAAACGACAACAAAGGGAACACAATGACAAGAAGAAGACACCAAACAACCACAAAGACACTGTTGTTTGGTGTCTCTTTCAGTGTGGGTGTTTTGCTGCTTTGTAGGAGGGGCGAGGGGCCTTTTACATGTCTGTGCTCCGGGGCCCATGTCTCACAATCTGTCCATGTCAATGTAATCTGTCCTGACCTGAAGTATCTCCAAAATATAGAAGACTTAGTCCATCAAGTGTGAAAAGTACAAATCTAGTTTTCCCTTTGTACTGGTGACGTAGAAACACAACAAACTACTATAAATGCCACCATTAAATCACTGACCTCCAGCAGGAACTTCTCAGCCTCGGAAGCTCTTCCAGCAGCAACGCACTGGAAAGTAGCATTTTGCCCAGCATTGACCTCCTCATCTCCTAGCCTGGAGAAGTGCGGCGCCTTGTCTAAAGAGACAGACAGAGAGAGAAGCACAGTGAGATCAAAAGACATTACCTTATAGCTATTCACAATGTCAGTCAGCTACACAAGATACCATTTTTTCAAGTTTTTTTTTTTTTTTTTCAAATGTATAAACATCGCAAACATGCACCAAAAAGAAAAAGCAGTAACAGATTTTCTCAGTTGAAAGTTTGAAGCAGCACTAAGCTTGTACTGACTTTCTATACACATTTTGTAATCAATTCACTGTACTTCATTTGTGCTTGGATTGTATGGATGAATATTAGAATGCCTTTATCCTTTAACTTATTATGAATTTCTTTGATTGCTCATAGCAGTAACAAACTTGTAATTGAATCTACAGGAATGAAAAAACACAAAAACAGAATAGTAAAAAAAGTTTCTATTTTTCTATTATTATTTTTTTACGTGTTTATATGTGTGTGTTGACAGTGGAAGATGTTGCATACTTGTTTTCCACAGAACTGTGTGTATTGTATGCCCATCAACAATAAAATAACATTTAAGATTGTAATAAAAAAGTGTTAAAGTATACATATATATGTTTTAATGTGTATTAGTGTATAGATATTAGGGGTGTGCAAAAAAAATCAATTCGTACTCAAATCGCGATTCAAGCTCTACCGATTTAAAATCGATTCATAGATTTCCAAAAATCGACTCATATTTTTTTATTTATTTATATATATATATATGTATTGTATGTCTACTGCAATCACATGATAGATAGATACTTTATTGATCCCCAAGGGGAAATTCAAGGTCCCAGTAGCTTACAGACACCACACACAACATACACCATAACAAAATAACATAAATAAAATAACAAATAAAAAATCCACATGAATAATATGGACAATAAAAGATACTAAATAAACTAAATAAAAAATCCACATGAATGTACTAAGGGATGTAAGATATATATATATATATATATATATATATATATATATATATATATATATATATATATATATACACGTATGTATATATATATGGGAAAAGTAACTATATTTACATAATGTGAATCGTTTTTTTTAATCGAATCTTGAGCCTAAAAATCGATACCGAGTCGAATTGTGACATTTTCTGAATCGTGCACACCTAATAAATATGTGCGTTTACAGGGTCGCTCAGTGTCTATTACCATGTAAAACTTGCTAACAAACAACAAAATCACATTAGAGGCAACATATACATCAGCAGAATGTGGAAGTCAATCTGCAGAAGAAAAGCCACAGAGTAAGCATCAGTCCTCCACATTTAGACGAATAATATTGCAGCTTGCCGTGCGAGCTGCATACGAGTCTGTGTGTGGGAGTAGCCTTCTCACCCAACTCCGTGATTAACAATAGTGCAGTGAGAGCCAGACCCCTGGAGAGCCAAATCACTGGGCAAACACCGGCAGCGCTGCCTGCCATCTCTGAAAAATGGGGTAGGACAAGTCGGCATGTCACTCTGGATGATTGACAGGAAGAGATGGCAGAGCAACAGTGAAGCTGAAGCATCGGGGAGAAGCAAACGTTTGGGTCGCATACATCTCCTGCTTGGTTTTGCACCACACTGTTTTCCTATCTAGCAGAGAGGGGGCAATTTGTTGATCTTGTTTGTGTACAGTAAATAGTAAAGGGAGTGTGCTCACATCTGTACACCCACAGGTGGCCATGTTTCCTTTGGGCGACTCTACCTCCTAAGGTTAATTCATAATTCATGCCTGAGAGCCAAACATAAACAAACACCGAAATGAGCGTGAATGGGGAAAAAACAGACCCTAGAGTTGGCAAGAACTGCGGTGTTATACAGCTAAATGTGTCAGATCTTATCCTCAGGACTCTTTAGCACGATAAGTATTTCATTGAAGTGCAACACTGGTTTTAGAGTCAAAGTTTAAGACTCAGGAGGAAAAAAAAGAAGAAATGTCAACCATGCTTTATCCAGAATTCACAAAAACGAACTTGTTTGCTTTTATTTTTTTTTTATTTAATTGTATTTTTTCTTTACTATGTGACACTTTCCTTCGGTCTTTCACTCATGAGTCAGTCGCTGCCAAGTAATGCAGGCTGGCCATGTGCCACATCATAAGGCATGCTCAGGTCTTGATGAGAGTCTTAATTATTTAATGGCCACGGTGGGAGCATTCAGAAGATGCCATCTGCTGTCTCTGGGAGAAACAGGGTGACTGACTGGGTGGTACACATACAGTAGGTGAACGAACCAATCTGGTGTTTGTTTAATAAAATCACTGGTGGTATCCTCTGTGACATGACATCCCTGAAAAGTCTCCAAACGCTATTGTGATACCAGCAGGGGATATATAAATATTAACAGGGAGATAATGTTGAATCCCTGTGAAAGTTAATTATCCATCAACCTGTGTGTCAGTTATATATGTCACTTAAAAGCAGAGTGCACCATGGGTGTTCAATGTGCTATGAGCCCTCGTGTTCAGCAGCGGGCTGTACACAGACTGTGACACTGAAAGACTTTGTGCAGGTATTAAGCTCAGGGGACTTAGTCAATATGTTTTACACAAGTCCCTCAAGGGCTAACAACATACTGAACCGCTACCCTCACGGATACAAAAAGTGCTCGCTGCAGTAACAAAAAACCCACCCTGAACGTTCTCATGAAGCTTTAAAAATGTAGTGCTTGATGGGGAAAAAAAAAACCCTCTTGTGCAGTGTGCACAGTGACTTATGGCAAAAGCCACACCGCAATTCCAGTCAGGCTAACATCACAGTGCAGAAGTCTTCAGAGAGATCATTTGAGATTTCACTGATTAACAAATACATTTGGCTGTCAAACAAGACCTGAGGCAGGAATGGCAGTTTTGGCTTTTGAGTGTCACAATGTTTTAATAGCACTGCTGTTGGCGCAGGACGCCTCAGGAAAACCTGCAGTACGAATATGAAAGGTCGATCAGCCATTACTCTTACCCTCATCCTATTTAGGTTGCATGCTGCTTTGAAATACAGGTTTCTCCCAAAACCACTACACCTTTCCCCCCCCTCCTGCACCTTCTGTAATTGCAATTCATTGTCAGAAGTGGCACTTACAGCAGGGGTAGTTGAGCACCATGATGTCATCTATGGCAATGTAGCCTCGCCTCTCTCTGGAAACTGTTGCCTCAATCAGCACCTGCAAAAGTGAAGAGAACATGAATACGATGAATAGATTTAATTCATAACTAGAACTGCTAAAGCATACACTTTTGACTAACATAATGCTCTCAAAGCTGAAGTGTACGAGCAATTTTCAAAAGAACACTGAAGGCTGTGTGAATTCTATTGCTCTTGTCATCTTGACATATGCATTAATTACAAACAAGCCCATCACCACATGGTTGCACATCTGCTGACCCAAAACAAAAAGCGAGACAGTGAGAAAAATAAAAGAAAGACAGAAGCAAAAAAATAGAGAGACGGATAAGTTTAGCCTCAGTCCGCAGGGCCAAAAGACATAATAGCTTTATCAGAAAGCACACAATGTGTCGCCTGAGTCATGAGCTCCATTCTACATTCAGGGCGCAGGCTGCTGTAAAGCCATAACAGCAGATAATACAGCTTGCACAGGGCCACGAGACTCAGGGGAGGAAAAAGCTCCATACTGTCCTACGGAACAATAAGCTGGATGAGCAGCAGGCTCTCATGAAACCTAATCAATATCAAATCACCATCCTCAGTAATAGTGAGAGAGTTATGAGCCACAGGGGTGAGGTTTGTTTTCACAGCACCAAGGACAGTCTTCCATCCACAGGTTTGATCGAAGGCCAGCTTTGAGTTATTGTTTCTCATAATCCTCTGACCAAAAGATTACAACATGGTTCCTATCACTGGGTCTTGATTTTTACCGAGGCCGCCACACACACACCAACCCTACCTAAACTATGTTATATCCTCCTAGTAACTTTGAATGTGTGTGTCGGATGTCTGTGTTTACACGCTAGCATAGCTGTTAAGGCTTAGGCAAGATTGGAGATAATTCTTCTCAAAGTCAGATCACTCAATCAAGTTGTAGTAGCTTCACCGGGGACTTTGTGCGTTTTTGTTTACTTCACAAACAATACTTGTTTCTATAAACATGACAGTTAATTACTGCCGTCGGAGACAGTAGTTTGACAAATAAAAAAATCAGCTTGTTGATTTTTGATTTTAAGGCATCTCATGGTCTGCCTCAGTAAATGGATTTTGTTTTATTTTGTTTAGAATGGCTTTTAATACGTAGTAGTGGTGTGACAATTTCCCTCTCCTATTTCTACATAACCTTTTCTGATTTTACTGTTTTCTATGTTTCATTCTTTTTCTTGTATGATAATAATAATAATAATAATAATAATAATAATAATGTATACTGTTTATTGATCCCCAGTGGGGAAATTACAATTTACACTCTGTTTTTGTTAGAAATCACTACACACAGGCCTGAAATACATACATACTTGCTCAGGACCTATTCATGCACTAATGGAGAGATGTCAGAGTGCGTGGGCTGCCGGTGCTGGACCAGCGCACTGAGCAGTTGGGGGGTACGGTGCCTTGCTCAAGAGCACCTGGCAGTGCCCAGGAGGTGAACTGGGATAACTGATATGTTGTATGATATGTGCTTTATTCTTGTTTCTGATGTGAAGCACTTTGGATACCTGCTGGTTACTGTAAAGTGCTATATAAATACAAATACATGTTGATTGATTGATTGATTGATTAATTAGAGTGCCTTCTTACATTTTCTAATAAAATAAATAAAACTGTGTATTTGAAAATGTTCTACTGTATATTGGTGCCAATATGATACTTCAGTTTCAGTGCCGATACAAAAACAAGACTACGACAAAAAAATGTTAAAGGAATACTAAACCCTCAAAATGATCATTTGTACATCAATTACTCACCTTGAGTTCTGGTAGAAAATTTGTTTTCCTCGCATGCCTCCACAGTAAACAAAGAATGTATCAAGAACACATTCAATTCAGACTTCAAGGTAACACGGGGTGAGTAATTCATATACAAATGATCATTTTGAGAGCTAAGTATTACTTTAGGGTCCACTTACTAGCTTGTCCAAAATTGTGGTCTTTCTCAGCAGACTCTATCCTCTGAGGAAAACTGAAAGATGTGGTTAAAAGCTCAGGAAAAAGCTTAAAAGTGGACCTTAAGGTACGATTATTTGTCAGGATATGTTTTTAATACCTCACTTTGTGGAAAATGAAAAGGATTTTTTACAAAACCTTGTTTTTTTTCTTCCACAAAGTAAGTCAAACTTTTCAAATGCATCATCATATTACTAAATTACATCAAGACAATTTAGAGTACCTTCCAACCAATGATTTTCTGTGTTGCACAGCAACATGACATGTATGACAGTGTTAGTATCACATGCCAACGTTTGGTATATAACTGTTTTTACATGTTGCTGGAGACACATTTTGGGAAAACGGTATCAAAGTTTGATACCAGGACCAATAAGACACCCAGATTATCTTCACCACTACAAACTGCTTGTGTTTGCACACCGCTTTTAAGAGTCACAACAACATCTCCGGGACCTCTGGCCCAAATCCCAGCCCTCCACAGTCAGCAGGACAGAGATAGTCCACCTCTCTAGACAAGGAAAGGAAAGAAAGACATCTGATTACAGCAACAATTGGTGTGACAACAACCCTGGCCATGCACAGAGCTTAGTGGGCACCTGCACCGACATGATGGGATGTGACGAGATTGGGGTCAGCTAATAGACTCCTGACAGAATGAGAGGCAGAGAGCCAGGCGTGCAGAGAGAAGAAAGGGGGAGACTAGAAGGTTGACAGAAGAAGAGGTGAGAGGAAAAGCAGGAGGAAAGGTCCTGGCTGCTGGGACTCAGTGTTGGAGAGTGACCCTGCTCTGCGAATAGATGGCTGCACTCCTCCGGCTCAGGGAGGAACACTCAGGCTAATCTCCTTCTGCCAGAGTCCATTTTCCTGTTTGTTCCCAGACACCGCTGGAACCTGAGCTGGAAGAAGCCACAGCTTTTAAAAAGGGATATTAGCATTTCCTGTTTTCATCATTTCCATTTTTCCCCCTATTTCAAGTGGTCTATTTTCTTTAAAAAGCCATTCTTTCTATCTTTCAATTTTTCATTGTCTATCTTTATTTCTTTCGGTGTCCGTCTTTTTCTCTTCCCTCTTATTGTGCACCAGCCGAATGTACAATATTTACAGCATTTAGGGCACAATATCCTTCGATATGTTGACCTGAATTAGCTGTGTAAGCACACAGCGGCACCAGGCCATTAGACTAACATCGAAATTAGCCAGAAACCCTGATTAGGCTTAATGGTATACAAGGAAGTAAAACATGTCTTGAAAGTCTAATTGAAGGTGTTATTACTCTCTGCTGAGCTAAAACACTCAATAAGAGACTGATTACTGGTAAATCGTCAGACTTCTTAGCCATTAGGATAGGAGGTTATTAAGAGGGAGGCATTCTGAGCATTTGTTTCAATAAACAACCTTCCCAGGTTTTTATTGAAAGCCACTTTCCAAATGAAACTTTCTATTTGCTTGTACTTTATTCTAATGAATGGCTACTTTATTTCCAAAAGATATAAAAAATGCAGGAACCATCTTCTGAGGGGAAAAAAAACAAAAAGTGTGACATGTAGTGATTTATGACTGATATAAAATGCACATTAGGAGAACATATTACATTACCCTGCAATATTGGCTTTTAGAAGCAATTGTTATGTATACAAATCCCGACATGATTTATCTGGCCCGATACACCAGAGTTCTAACTTTTCCACTCCAGTCAGGAGACACCATTAGACACAGAGGGCTTTCACTCACGATTAGACACAGTCATAGATAAATAACTCCTTAAATATTCACAGACAAAAGGTCACATGCTGAAGTAAATCTGTTCAGGTGGAACATGCCTAAGGATTGTCTGTGTCTGCGAATATGTATTAAATCTTAGGAATCTTGATTTGCTCTCCACAGTATTTCACAAAAGCCTTTTCAATAGTCATAGGTTCAGCAGTCTGCAGTGGGGAGAACAGGAGATATTGTCAGCCAAAGCTGAGACATGATGATTCTCCTTTGCAAGTATTTGATGGGCCTACCTCTTTTAAAGAAATTAGTCTAATAAGTAAACAAGATGGCTTCATGGGAAACGTTATAAAGTGGGCTTGTCTGGTTTAAGAGACAGGCTAGATGTGTACAGAATGTGGCAATCAAATATGTGCATTTACAATGTTTCTTTGTCTTTAAGATATTCAAAATATTGGGAAATACGCCTATCGAAATCGAGATGAGAAGATCGATACCAATCTCACTTCATGCGTTCAGTTCAGAGCTGGTAGCCTAGCCTAGGTTAGCATAAAGACTAGGTGCAGGCCGGACCATAGCCTAAAGATGAAGAAAACAAACAAAACTGCACTTCTAATTAACACGCTATATCTCCTTTACACAAACTACATTGCTTAGCAACCTTACAGTGATGACAAGACTCCAGGTAGTCACTGCGCCTCACCCCGTAAAACCTGAACGTGTCCTTTATACACTTTTTTTGTACAGATTAAACAAACAACATACATGTTAATTATTTTGTGTAAACACAAAGTTGTGTTTTTTTTCTGAGGGGTTATGTGCTGGACTATTTCTTGGCAGGGTGCGATGATTTTCTGAAGGCTTTTTGTCACTGTGTGGTAGTCTATATCCTCGACAATCCACTTCTGGGATTGTTCCGTTCCCGATGGAAATTTTGCCGGATTTTATTCATTTAGGCCGGATGTCCGTTACCTCGGGCTTCCTTTCTGTTGGCATTTTAAACTCCGGTGGATTTATGAGGACTATGGTTAACTGCTCCTCAGATCTCTGCAGGGTAAATCCAGACAGCTAGCTAGACTATCTGTCCAATCTTTTTTCTGTTGCACGACTAAAACAACTTTTGAACGTACACGTTCCACCAAAATAAGTTCCTTCCTGAGGCTATTTTGCAGAGGCGCCATTGATCGATACAGCGCTTAGCACCGCCCATGACGACTGTGATTGGTTTAAAGAAATGCCAATAAACCAGAGCATGTTATTCTCTAGCCAGACCCTCCTCTGCAGCGCCGCGGTGGAGGAAGGTCTGGCAAAGCGAGACTACTGTGTGGTTACCAGGCAGTGGTTTTTGCATGTATCACTGTGCATTTGACATGACGTGAGTATTGTATAAAGAAAATAAAATCTATCCTTCAAGCAAGCACACTTACAACACGGAGGATGTAGTGAAAGAGGGGATAAATAATATGCACAATATCAACATAAGATAATATAAGCCTTTATTGATCCTCAGAGTGGGAAAAAAGTAAGGCAAGTTCTTAGAAGAAAAGCACGCCTGAAAAAGATTTTGACATTTGGCAGAGTAAAGAGACGAAAGTGAGAGATGGTAAAGAGTGGAGAGGGACATGTCTCCTGCTGTAGTTGGCAGTCTTGGAGGGCTGGATAACATCTTTAATATTTGATAACAAGGTTCTCCAGGTATTGCAAACACTTCTACCAATAAGAGGCAGAGAGAGAAATATGGCATCTTAAATCAAGACATCTCAAGGTGATCTTCCTCTCTTAGATTTTTACCCCCAAAAATCCATTGAACTCCAAATCCTAATTTCACGACTGCGGTAGGAGGAAATGACGTCCGTGTAATGCTTGTCAACACTGATATAGAATTAATATAAAGGAAAGAGAAGAGGAAGAAGATCAGGATGATTTTGGATTTCAGCATATTAATTCTCTTAGTTTTGGTGATCATCAGAGAATAGCTTTGTCTGTTTTTATTCACATTCCACAATGCTAATTTCATAAACAGTGACAGTGTGTGCTGTAAACAAGGTAATTCATTATACCTTAAATGGTGAAATGAGCGTCCTTGAGCGTAATCTCACATCTGTTTCTGTGCAGTGCAAAAGGCTACACTGACAATTGTATCCCTGTGCTGTAGGCAAGGAACTGGGAGCTCTAATATGACCTGAAATCTAATAAGACGGAAAAACCTGTGGATTTGAAAACCGTCTCTGAAATTATGTGTGCTCTCCTGGGATTTATTTTACTCTGAGAAAATGATAAGAAGTGCCTATTCTCCACCTCTGCTTCAAAAGCGTGCTTTGCTAGTTTAATGACAGGGTAAATCTGCCTGCCTATCACTTAAAATCCAAAGTGATCATATTAGACTTGCTATGGAGCTGATATAACCCACACTCTTTAGTATTTAAAGTCACACAAGCTGCAGCTAACGTGCTTTAAAACTAAAACTCTCAGAGTGAATTTCAAGAGACATGTGTTGAAGCAAACAAGGCTGTAACAGATTCCCATTGCTCTCCTTTATATGTTCTGTTTTCACTGCACTGTCGATTGATAGCTAGCATTGAGATGCTATTAAATAAAAACATTCAACCTAACAGCTCCACATTTACCCTTTTCGGTTTTGTCTGTGTAACAGAGAGCAGTGACGTGTTGCGAGCCGAGACCCTGTGACATTCCACAGTGATGAGCTTTGTGACTGCAGAGGGATTAGCAATGTAAGCTGTGGTATATGTGACTTTCAGGGGGCAGTTTGTTTTGCTCTCTTTGTACTGAGAAGCAAGCTCGGCTGAGTGAAAAGTAACAAGTGAAATGAGGAAGCAAAGAGGAATTGATTCCATACAATTAGATACATTTTCTCTAATGGTGCTAAAACCTGGTGACCGAATCCCCAATATTAACAAATTTAATCAAATACATTTGAACACTGTGTTATCCCACACATGAGATAAAAGCGAGGCCATTAGCATTTTAGGCTGTTCTATTATAAGGCTGTACTGTCAATAGCATTAGACTCATCTCCTTCACCTGGACTGTTTGTCCTGCCTTCTACTCCTCTTCATAAGCCCATTATAAACCTCCTTCTCCTAACTGCAGCCTCTCATCGGAGGCCACATGACAATTCTGACTCATCTATGAGCCATCACTGTTTACTTGGATGCTTACAGGACTGTTAGACAAGAAAGTACACAACTCCACTGGAGGAAGACGAAGGGAGGATGAGGAGAACAGAACTCCTAAGTACACAGGCAAATTCAATAGCACTCAACAGAAAAAGAGACGGCAGGGTAAAACGTGGTATTATTGTATTTATGACGTGTCTGTCCTGATGTGGTGATCGGGCATAAAAGTGGTTAGGCAGTCTGTTTTATAACAGAGAGATCACAGCTCAGCTCTCACGCCATCCATCAGCAGCGAAGCGCTCCTTTAGCAAAAACACTTGACAGTTTTCAGCTCACTCATTGTTAAACATTCATCACAAAAGCAACAGCTATTTAATACATTTAATAAGGGCATTGTAAAAGTAATGATTCGCACTGAAATGCCATGAAAAGAAAATAATCCGACAGTGGGGACCTCATTATTTGTTGCACAATTGAGCTAATGAACAGTTTCACTGGCAGGGGTACTTGCTCGCCTGTTTCCGCAGGGCAAAGCTCAAGCCAAGGTGTGGTCAGGCGGCAGCACTGATTAGTAGAGCTTGCAGTCCTCTTGTCTACTGTTCTGTTTTGTAACTATTGTAGCCCAAAATTACTTACAGAAGTATTCCAAAGCACTTAATATGCAACCCCACTGTATAGCCTACTACTGACTTGCTGTGTACTTCTACTTTAGAGGAAAACATTGTACTACTACATTTACCTGACAGAGAACGTTGCAAAATTAGGTTTTAATCACAAAATATCACAATTTAAATGTGGAGTAATCAGACATTTGCTTTGCCATGCGCCACCCATCTGGCCAGTTATGAGAGCCAATCAGCAAAAATCTGCGTTAACCAACCACCAGAACTGGACCGAGGAGTCTATAGAGACAGACTCACAGAGACAGCGTCAACCGGCTCCAAAATGTGAGTGTGTGTGTGGTGTGTGCGCAGAGAGAGAGGGGGGTGGAAGAAAGGTGGAAGGCAATGCAAATAAAGAGTTTTGTTTAGCTACATTTAAGTGTTGTTTTTTCTGACATTGATACATGTTGTTATCGCCTCAGTCAGCCTTTAATGACGGAGGTGTCTCGTTGCGTCATTATTATCGTGAACGACTTTAACTCCTTAGCAGAGGTGTTAATTTCCAAACAGGCTTAGAGGTTTGACAGTTAACCATACAGCAGTGTTTCCTCTATTGATTTTGTAGTGGCGGCCCACCATGGCAAAATTTCTGCCACCACGGTATCAGAAATAGGGCTGTACAAAAAATGTAGTTGTAGTCGGTCCATTCTAAGTGTAGACCTGTTATAGATGTTAAGTGCCCTATAGTTCCTCAAAAAATACAGTTTAATCACAACTGAAAATATGCCTCATTGTGTGTGAATAGAGGTCCATCCATCCATCCATCCATCGTTGTCCGCTTATCCGGTATCGGGTCGCGAGGGGAGCTGCTCCAGCAGGGGACCCCAAACTTCCCTTTCCCGAGCCACATTAACCAGCTCTGACTGGGGGATCCCGAGGCATTCCCAGGCCAGATTGGAGATGTAATCCCTCCACCTAGTCCTGGGTCTTCCCCGAGGCCTCCTCCCAGCTGGACGTGCCTGGAGGGGGCATCCTTACCAGATGCCCGAACCACCTCAACTGGCTCCTTTCGACGTGAAGGAGCAGCGGCTCTACTCCGAGCTCCTCACGGATGACTGAGCTTCTCACCCTGTCTCTAAGGGAGACGCCAACCACTTTCTGTGTGAGTGTTTCTGTATGTATGTCTGTCATGTTGATCAAATAGCCTACATCTAGCCCTCTGTTTGTACAAAGGACTATGTTTTAGATAGTGAAGGTCAGATCTTGTAGAGCCAAATATAATTTAATTAAGTCGAGGGGGCTGACAGTTCTTGATAAAATGCGCACTAGTCAACTTAATTGCTTTTTGACAGCTCCGCAGAGTTTGCAGAAAAAATAAATTGGATTAATATATGGATATGCCTCATGCTCACCTGACTGTGCCATCTACAGACCACAGCACACATCAGGCACCAACAGTAGATGCCAGTCAAAGTCCTTTCTATTATAAGTAGGCAATGACATGCCATGCAAATAGTTGGAGTCGGCTGAATACGCAGTACACAGGCCTCAGTGGGTGAAATCTCTACCAGGCATGCCCACAGGAGACCTAGTTAGGGTCCTCGAGCACTAACGTTGGCTGCATTCACAAGGGATCACCGCTAATTAAATTGCAAATGCAAGTAATTAACATCAGATTCACCTTGAGGCTAAAATGAGTGGTGATCAACAGAGCCTTACTGTGTACCATTTTTCAGCTGAACAAGACGTCGGTCCACGGGTCTTAATCACAAAAATGAAAGTACTCGGTGTGAGAGGAGCATCTCATTTCATTAACACATAATGAAATCAAAGACACATTAGTCACACCCTCACATGTTAGAGCTGAGAGTGACAGAGTTTGTACCTGGTATTCATTAGGCCAGAAGGTGCTGACAGCCAGCTCAACCTGGTGCCACTGCTTGGCGTGAGACCCCGACGTGTTCCACGCCGGGCTGCCGAGCGGACCTCCGTTCACTCGCACATATGCCCGTAAGGCCCCCGGACTGTGACCATCACGACTGTACAGGAAGTAGCTGAACTGGACGCAGTGTGTGTCATTTTCACTCAGCGTCTGCAGCAGCAGCTGAGCACGATGACCCACGGCATGCTGGGAGGAGTTCACCAACATATAGGATCCTGGAAAAAGCAGAAGAGATGCATCAGTTATTTATAATATTCCAAATGTATGGGCCATCGCAACAGTCTATCACTTCTGCCATCTGTTAACACTTTTATACATGTTGCCATTTTCAATGTTCTGAAAGATTTCAATCTCAGGACGATTCATTTTGAAGCCAATCTATTTATTTTAACTGGTAAGTATCAGCTATTTTATGCCAAAAAAACATTATAATCTTTGGTTTATTCCCTCTACACCAGGTGTCATGTGTGCATCAGAAAGAGATATAATCCACAAGTTGTGGCAGTGAATCATGCATTTTAAAAAGTTAACAAGCAGCTGAAATGCTTGCATTGTGTTAAATCATTTTAAAAATTGGAAATTGAAAGCAGCCAAACCGACACGTGCACTGCATCTGCAAAGCTCGTCTTTCCACAGGCAGTAATAACTTTGTAGTCAGTGATTTTTTTTTTTATTCATGATTTTATATCAAAATATATTTATGGTATTTGTTTACTGTGTCGTTTTCCTTCAAACTGTAATGTATTATGTAAGATTTACCTATCGGAAAGGGACAGGAGATACTCAATATACATTGATTATTAAGTTAATCAGTTAATTATTAAGTTAAACCTGAATAACATTAATTGTAAAAGAATCACTATAAGACATAAAAATTAATTATGATCAAGGCAGTGAAAAAAGCAGACTCGTATGCAAAAATGTCACAAAGGAATGAATCCGCTTGTAACCCACTCTAAGCAGGGGGAATCCACGAAGGTATTATTTGGTAGGTAAGTATTCTCGTATCGTTATGTGTGGGCGGTTGATAACAGAAGAAATGTGCCCTGTTGAATCGAAAGACACAATCGGTGCTGGCTGAGTTGCTCGTGAATACTGGAGAGAGACACAGAGAACAAGTGAGGCATGGAAGAAAAAGCAGACAGATTGAGCGAGAGAAAGAACCGATTGCAGTCTTCCCTCTGCAAGGTGACGCCGAGGTAGGAAACGAGATTCACAAAACCCCCCAAAGTCTCCTCTAATCAGGATAACATAACCCCATTGCCCTTTGCCTAGCATCTGTCCCGCCTTGAGTCTGTGCCCTCTAACGTGATTAGCAAAACAATGTTGGGAGACCTTCCTGTGTATTCATATAATCAAGCCTGTTGTCTTTGTACTCCAAGGTCTTTCTGTTCTCAGTCAGAAATGAGCTCGAGAGAGCAGACAGTCACAGAGTCGGCGCCAGGTGTTGTGAAGACATTTATTCTCCACCCAGATGGAATAGCATGTGAATGCTGAATTGCAAGACAGAGTTATTTACATCCCACACAGTGTGCACCTCTAAATTTGGAAGCATCCCCGACAAACACTATACTGCAAACACAAGTACTATGAGTTATGAGTACAGCAGCCTGTTGCTCCAACTATGTGTTCAAACTTAGCCTAGTTATAACGCAACTTAGTACTAAATTGTGATTTACATATTAAAATAAAAATGGTTTCAGAATCCTATTCACTAATAGTAAAAGTAGTATTTCTGCCACACAGCATCATTTTTTCATTAACTGCATACCATTTTGCAACACAGTAATCCAGTAGAGACCAAATTTATTGATGTCATAGTTATCTAGTATAGCTAATGCGCATGGTAATCATGACAATGGAACTCTATTTTTGATTGGTCACTTGACTTAGGTAGGATTTTACGTCCAAATTAGTTAGGTTATGCCCCAAGTAGACACATTTTAGTAGCTGATCTAGTTGCAAACTAATTAGTAGTTACTAAGCCTCTAGTCTCGACTTTACACTCTAACTGAGAGGAGAACTTACACATAGCTGAAGAACTTTGATGAGTAAGTAATTTTGCAAAACAAGACACCTGATGGAGTCATCTGCCAGCACCACCCAACTACTGAGAAAACACTAATTACCTCTTTAAGAGCAATAAGACAAAATGCCTGAATTCACAGGCTGATGGTTTACATAATGAGATTAAGATTCATAACCCTTAACCTCGAGCTATAAAGAAAGTTAAACTGAGGAGCTGGACGGTCATTTCTTGGAGGCTAGAGTAGTAGCCCCATTGCCTTGCAGCCCTGCTGTCAACAGCCCCTGGCTTTTGTCTTGGGATCTCAGCAATCTCATTTCGCTTTGCTAAATTAGATCTTTCAGAACCCGTCTCCTCTCCTGCACCCTCCAGGCCCACCTGGGACTCATTAAATAATACCAAAGGGCTGAAGTGCTGCAGCCGTACTGTCCTCACTGATGGTTATATCCTTGATGTGTGCCCTTTGTTTTGTATATAGACATCATTAACACCTTCCTGTTGACTTTGCATGTTACTATTATGTCACGAAGGACACCTGAAGTCATTCTGCCACCCTCTGACCTCTTTGGAGATTCAAATAGAAGATCAAGTCATAATTAATAAGCTGCTGTATGTAAGTGCATATGATGTATGAAAATAAAAATGTCCATTAATTAAACATTGTGGCAAATTAAATGGAGGTCATGGATACATTATGTGCAGTAATCTTGATATACTGTAGGATAATCAATGCATCTTGAATGTAATTTGGCAAAGTCTTGCCTCTGGAGCTGTGATGGCCACAGCCATGGCCACACAGCCGTCTTAAGTGGTAACCTCTTGCACTCACGTTTATTTTATTTGGCTTCTGTTTTCTTAAGGATTGGTTTATATTCATTTCGCAGACACATACATACATGTTTTTCGTTCAGTCAAACATTTATTAATTACAAATAATTTGCAGGACACATGATTGTTTCAGATTCATACTTTATTTAGTTGACAGTACAAGGTATCTTTTTGTAGTGCGTTTTAGTTATTTTTGTATTGTTTTTTTCTTATAACCATTATTTCTTTTGAGCTCACCAGTTTGGATATGCTACACTAAGAGAGTCCCAGGCAGTCTGCTGGGCAAAAGGGTGGCACCTGGAGAAAGAGCTTTTTTAGAGGGCAGGTGGCCTAATTGGATCTATCTTGCACCCAGCGCAACTGACTTTGTACACTGACGCACAGCGGACATTTCCCTCTACAGACGCACGTCGGTAAATTAGGGAATGAACTTGCGCTCCCGGGGGCGGTTCAGTGAAAAGAGGAGGCGTATTCAGGCGCAAACGTTCCCTAGTGCTATTTTGCAGTTTCAGAAAACAATTCTGCCACTGACCAGGAAAAACCTAGTCTAAAGTCAGTGGCGCGTTATTCAGATGCTGTTTTAGCGGCGCATGATTGGCCATAGCGTGTGCACAATGCGCATACACGTCGCTTTTCTCATCTACACAGACGCAGCAGTTCCCATTTTTGCAAACCATACATAATTACAAGGGAAAATATTAGTGAAAATGCGCTTCAGGTGTTTAGATAGGTCCGGAGTCACTTTACAGTACAGTCCTCAAAAAGTCGCAGTATTCTTTGTGGCTTGTTGTGTTTTACAAAACATTTCCATGAATCATGGATGTGTTGATGACATAAATGAGGAAATATTAGAGAACTTAAGGAGACGTGATGTTGAACTATCAGTCAGTCAATGTCTCTCTACCTTGAGTTAGGGACACTCTGAATAACATCTTTAGAAGAAGCTGGGAAGATGAATACCTTGTGACGGTTGCTGCATTGCCCACACAAAGTAATGGCAGAGTTCTGCCATCAACAAATCCTTGGATTTAGCTGAAAAGTACTCAACACCTTCATAAGTTTGTCTTGCAGGAGAGTTTTTTTCTCTTCATCATTCTGTCATTTAGATGTCAGTTCAGTGGCACTTGTGCTTGCAATATGTTCAATTAGACTCTTGCGTAATTCCATTAGAAAAACTGCATTTGTCAATTACAGCAATGATTTGTTGTTACTGAAGGCCATATAGCTATTTTATAGATTATATTCAACTGTATTGTCATTGCACAGAGTACAGGTATTGAGACAACAAAATGCAGTTTAGCATCTAAGTGCAAAATGTGGAGTAATGTACAAAGTTTATACAGAAATAATGTGGAATAAACAGTAAGGGGTACAAATGCGCTAGATATATACACTATGAGCCGCATGGACAGTGATAACAATGTTAACAATGTGTAGGAATACGCTAAGATATATACAGTATGGACAGTAGTACAAATGAGTAAAAATATGGGTATGTATACAGTGCAAGTAAGTAGTGTCAAGTAGCTCAACTATAGGTTATTGCTAATTAGATTTTCTTAATATTACCTTGCTTCAGAGACATATTTAGACAGTATATTGTTATAATAAACATGTTAACCTTTCAAAATAATTTGCTGAGTGACTTTAACAAATCACAAACTTATGTGACTAATATTCATACCTTTCAAGGCATAAAAGTATTTTTTAGTTAACAGTCTGCCAAAATAACTTGGTACTGTGGACGAATCTCTAAACTGGGCTTACTATGCGTTTTTCCAAATCTGCCTTCCTCACCTGCGGTGGTCCACCTGGGTCATTGTTAGGGCAACTGTTATTTTCTATTCTATCTATATGCATATACAAAGTTTCAGAGACTAATCTTCTTGTACCAAAAGTTGGCCATTTATTATCCAATATAAAACAATCTGTTATATTCAGGGTGCCATTTTCCAGGGGGGATGTTTGGGATTTCCCCCTTTCTGGTCTACATATCCCTGCCTCTACTGAATTATTTTTATCCCCGGTAGGGACAAAGTGTATCCCCCCTCATAGTGATCAACGCTACTTCACCAATAGACCATATATTATATACCTAAAATAGAAGTATTTTAAACTAAGTAAAGCGCTGTAAAGTCTGAGCCGCTATAGAGCTCAGTGACGCCGGCTACAGAGCACTATAAGCAGCAGTTAGCTGCCTACAGGCACCGCCAGATGACGGTCCTTTCAGGGGCCATAGTAGTTGAGTTTAGCCAGCAAAGTGAGCGATGACAGTTTAGGCACCAAAATGACTAGTTAAGTTTAGGAAAAAGATTGTGATTTGGATTAGAACACTCCCAAGGAACGAACAAGCGTTTCCTGGGTAAAAAATAAGTGTTTTGGCATGCCTGGCCGAGTGGCACTATATCTGTGCTTTTTTTTAAAACAAATCGCATCCTGATAATATTGAATTCCTTGTCAAGTGTAAAGTCTCTTGGTTCCTCCAGCTGAGGACCATTGCACAAATTGAATTGCTTTTAACAATTCCAGATCTCCTCTTGACTGGACAACAGTGCAACTTATTGAGGCTTCAGCCTAAAGTAAATTGCCTACCTAGCTTATTCAAAACGTAGAGGACAAGAAAACATGCACACACATACACACGCGCATGCATGCACACGCACACACACACACACACACACACACACACACACGCACACACACACACTTTTAACACTCTACATGATCAGACTCCCAGGTACATTATAGATATGTCAATCCCACAAGAGTCTCAGGGCAGCCTAAGATAGAGGTCTCCTGGTAGTTCCAATAAATTGCCTGATTACCAAGAGTGGCCCTTTAAATGCACAGATCTGTCACTGTGTACCTAGCTCATATTTATTTTTTATATGTCTTTCCTGTTATCTTTTGATATTGTCATTGTTTTACTCTACTTCCTCTTTTACTTTTCATGTAAAAAATGTGTCATGTTTACATTTTTATTAATAGATAAAAGCTGGAAAATAAATTAAAACTAATCAGATCAAACTCGTGTTTAGTGCCACACACACAAACACACACACACACACACACAAAACGGCATCTTTGTCTGAATTATACTCAAAAGCACCGTGAAATCTGATAAAGTTCCATCCATCCATTGATGCCCCTCTCAAGGGCAAAAGAACATCCATAACAAGATTAGGACTGATCCAGCACATCATAATTCATAAGGAGCACTGCTGGACTACAACGTGGTCACAGGCTGTAGGTGACACTATCTGTGGCAAGCCACAAGAGACTAAGAAGGGAAAGGAGGGCGATAAACAGAGGGTGGGGTTTGGATTGTGCCGCATTGATACATGAAGTAAGGTCACAAATAGGGAAAGTACAAAACAGACGCAGATTTTTTAAGATGGGACATGGTTAAAATAAAACAGGGAAACAACATGAAAGCAGAAGGCTAAAGCATTATTTTTCTATTTATTTATTTTTCTCCTGTGTCAAATGTACCGAGCCTTTCTCTCTATGACCCATTCTGCAAAACAGTGTTCCTCTTGACATCCAAGGCCAGGGTCCAAGTAATCTCAAATACAAAAGAGGGTAGAGGGAGCAGAGGTCTCAATATAATGGGATCAATGGCTGTGTAAGGGTTTAAGATGTGTCCTTGATGCTGTTTGCTGTATCATTACTGGCCAGCTCTCAGCACATTGGCCTTGATGCTCTTCTTTTCGGTAGCTTCATCCTGCACTGTACTCTGTTGTGAGAGGGTCATGTGGGATTTCAGACTCAATCTCTGAAGGTCCAAACTGTCTGTTTATCTGCTGCTGTCCGCAATAACCTTCACTGCAAATAAATAAGTAACTAAATAAAGTGGAGCTCTGGCTATTGCCCTGAAAGGCACATTAGTGTTGTAATGTCCCTGATGTTTGGTCTCCCTCTGACAAAACTAGCTTACAAATGTAAAATTGCCTCATCATGTAGTGAAATTGTCCACAGAGCTCTCAGTGTAAGATGCCGCAAACACAGACATAAACACCTTGCCGCTAACGCCAGACGTTAATGTGTTTACTGCCCATCACTGTACAAAGTAAATGACTAATAAAGTTATTCTTTGGTGTTTTTCTTTTTCCTGTCTGACCTTTTGGATAATTCAAGGCAAGCCTGGAGTTACTGTATGTACAAAAGAAATGCAGATGGAGGCTTTGATAAGGAAACCCGTTGAGAGGATGGACAAGTTCCCTTCCTAATGGAAGATGTCACACAGGGACATAGCAATAATAAGACATCACACAGACTTAATCGACTTATCACAATGACACGCAATGACAGCTTCCTACTGGGAATCTGAGGCTGACCTTAAACTCAAAAAGAAATGCAGCAGTTTCCTCTAACTTAACTCTGACATACCGCAGTCATTTTGCTGACAGATTCTCTTAACTGTAGCTACCTAGTTAATTAAGCCAACTCATAAGACACTTTCAATGTTTGGTTTTTGAAAAAGTTAAAAATACACCACACTGAAATGCAGAGTGTCACTCTTATAACAGCCCCTGGCACTCTGCCTAAACATGTTTAAAACTCTACAGCCCTGCCATGCCTAGTTACGGTTGCTAAGCTATGATTGGACAATTACTGTGAGGGGGAGGGGTTTTGCAAAAGGTCAATTTCGTGATGTTACAAAAGCTCACATAAATCAAATACAAATGGCATATTTTAATTTTCAGAATTACAAAGTGACACACACACACACACACACACACACACACACACACACACACACCATAATGTTAGACAAGTGAGAACATCAGCATTGGCTTCATAGAAGCCTTCTCCATTGCAGCTGGATCAATAGAGCAGCCTACCAGCTTTGCATCAGGGCATGAAGGACTGACAGGTTTTCCATTCCCAAGGCTGTCACACCACCTGAAGTGCCGGAACCTAATCTCATTTTCACCCCCCTACTCGTTCTATCATTCACAGCTCCACCTCTGTCATTCTCTCCCATTCATATCATTTTTAATTATCATCGCCGTCATCCATCAAGCACCTTCTCCCTCCTGCAACTTTGAAATATTCAAGCGGTGTACAATAGGTATTGACATTTTACTGTTCTTCAGAACTATCCACCCCTCTGACTGTGGCATTTCTCATTGACCAGAGATCAATTTCATATGACATCTCCTCTGTCATTTATTTCTAAATGTTAATATTGAAACAGTATTCACGCCATCGACTTATCATTTTTCATCTGCACACCGTGTATCCCAACTGGACTTTTTAAGTCATCTATACTCGGTGTCCTCATTTTATGACTTCACTGTTCTCCTAAGCCCTAATTTAAAATGCAAAAACAGACCAAAAGGCGACAGAAAGGAAAGTATTGAAATAGGCTGTATGGCGCCACAGGGCACTCGTAACCTTTTACCAGTGCTTCTCCTTTGTCTATTCTCCTAACAACCCATCCCCACTTCAGCTCTTTGTCTTATCATTCTAAGCAAGAGCTGTTTCTCTGCAGGTGTTTATAGCCTCAAGTTGAGGGCCAGTAGACCATTACCCACGCGTCTGGGGACAGCCTGGTGCGCACAGGGCAGAAATGGAGAGGGAGAGAGAGAGTAGGGGGCCAGCCGAGGACTGATGTTCGAGCAGAAAATAAATGAAATACAAGTGGTGCTATTGTCGAAGTAGCCTGTGCCTTCCAGCATTTAAGAGAGATGAGACCACGTCAGCAAGTGTTGTTGTCTTCTTTCCAAGGAGAGAAGGGGGATGGAGGAAAGGTGCATTTTCCCAACAGTCTGCTTGCGTTGACCTTTTGAATTGTCCTTCAGGCAGTTCAGGATCAACTGCCAGATTTGCCCATTAGAAAACCAGATGAGTGGACACATAAGAAAAGAGATGAAGGAAGGTAGGAAGATATACACTTTTTTGCATGCCTCAGTATGTTTGTCATCACCTACAACAACACACACATATTTGGTCTGTGTCAAAAAACTCCCTTCTTCACTCATTCACTATGCCCTATACAGTAATAGACACTCATTTACTCTATACTAAGCCATAAATTGAGATTTTAGGTACTGAGCCATGTTCATTCTAGTAATTCCACACAGTTGTGCTTCTTCTTCACCTTACATACAAAAAGAGTACCTCAAATAGAGTTGGACAAAATGTTAATTTCAGGGGGGGATCCTGGTGCCCCAGGGGTTAAAACACTGACCATGAACAGCAATGTCTTCGGTTTTAATTTTTAATTTCATTATATTGCTGGAGCACAAAGTATTTATGATATTTTAATCAAGTCATAATTGTGACTTCCTATATTGTAAGTGGGAACTTTCAAAGAGCACTTTAAGAAAACTGACCCTCCAAATACCACACCAAGTGAGTTCACTGATTAGTTCCTACTTAATACTCAAACGTCTGCATATTCCTGCATACTCTCAGCACTGCATTGTGCATGGTTGACCAACCATGCTATAGACTAAACCATGCGCGAGTCCTAATAAGGAAAAAACATTTTTTTAAGTTGTAAGCCAACTCAAGACAGGAAAGGGGGCAGACAGTTGCTGTCCTTTCGAAACCACAGAAAGACAGACAGAGGTGGTGACTGCTGCAGACCGGAAAGCACCAAAAGAAAATCCTTCACATAATTGCCCAGATCTTGTACATATGCATGAAATGAGTAACTCATTAAAAGAGATTAGTTCAGCTTTAACTGCCAGAAATGCAAATGAATAGAATAATTGCAGATTTGTCTTTTAATGCATTCTTGACTGTTTAAATTCATGAGACTCATGACTGAGCAGTTAAGACACTGATGACTTCAACTTTGCAGCAGAGGCACTTAAACAAGCAGCAAACAATGGCTCATACAGTATACACTTGTAATATTTGGGTAAACGTAGTTCATAATGTGCTTGCTACCTTTTGTTGCACAGTGTGCTCAATGACAGCGTGTGTGCACACATGACAACCAGGATAAGGTCACCCCTGGGGGTCTTAAGCTTGGGCAGGGACGAAATCAACCATAGTCAGGCTATAACCTCTATTGTAGACAGACAAACTAGATTACCAAGAGGCCCCGATTAATTTTGTCTCCTTTCGGTCTGTAAAAAGTTGCCCACCAATGAGCCATGCATCACCATTAGCAGTCTGGTCAAAGTGCAAGCCCATACTGCTGTTCTGCAGAATGAACATGTTATAGGGCCCTCCAGGCCAGCAATAAACTGTGTTTAGCCAATTGAGACTGGCATCATAAATGAACTGCAGTATAATCAAAAGGGAAGTGTTTATAATTGAGATATGGAAAGACTATGGAGATAGCATTTTCATTTTCACATTTAATGCTCCAGTCGTGTTTTGCAGGACAACAATCACCTGCAAATATCTTTCTTATTTGCATCTGCATTTATGCTACTTTAAGAATTTGAAGCATCGTGGTTCACATTTGGGAGTGACATGTCACGCTGGTTAGCTGCCTCCTTCTGGAACATACTGGAGGCCAGGAAAGCTGAAAAAAACTGAGCATGTGGGGAAAGGGGCTGGGACCTTGTTACTGTCCTGTAAGGGTGTAAGAAATGCAGAAATCCATAAAACCTTACCCGTTAGCACTCAGCAGCACTTTATCAGCCAGTCATCACCCTCGGAGAACACATCACACAGCCTTGAAAGACATGTTTTCTCCCTATAGCGCAATTAGCCAAGAGCTTCCATAACAGCAAATACAATATTGATAAGTGCTGCGCTTGACTGTGGATTCATAGTTCTTTTTATATCACCATTCATCATGATCAATAGATAGGGTGTTTTCTCCATTAGGTGAGTGAGGATTTAATCAGTAAGGCTACTCATAGAAGATACTGATAGCCTTTTCAAGCCTAAAATTGCATCCATGCACTGTTTGTAGTTAATGACTTCTGTAACTACTTGATTTTACATAAAAACCTAGTGTTTGTGGACACATTCATAAAGTAACATTTACATAATATCTAATTATATGCATGATAGATTAGCCGCTGAGCATATGTTCAAATATAACTCAGGTGCAAGTCTCCGACATTATGGCTCCAGACAATAAATATAAGGCTCTCCGTCGCTGCCCTACATTTAATGCCTACAGGGTATATTTACACATTCCTCTGTAAAGCCTGCCCATTTAGTTTCAGTGCAGCATACAGGCCTTGAGGGCTTCATCCCAGTTAGCGCTTCTCCTGAGCAATAATAGCATGGATAGAAGAGAAAATGCATTGTCCCCCATCATGACAGTGCAGCTATATGCAAATCCTGATGTGCTGTACTGTATGTCCTCAACTGTTGATTGAGTATATGTTTAACGCTCCGTGTACAGATCCATCTGACCTTCTCTGCTGGGCTTCTTATGACATTATCTTGGCCTTAGCCTTGACCTACTCTTTGTCCTGCCTCTCAGCACCCCAGGAGAAAGAAGATAAAATAGAACAAATGAATGGGGCTCCATTAATTCATTTCCTGTATGCCCCTTCTAACAGAAAAGATAAATATAACATTGAAAGACAATCTGCTCAAAGTGTTTCCTGTCTTTTTCTGGTATAATTTGGGCATAATTTCTAGCCCCTAAGGCAGTAAAATGATTAAATAGGTAGAGAAAATGAATGAGTGAATAAATAAATAAATTAATTAATTTTCTCGAGGATGACACTGCAAATCAAATTAGCTAATGAGACCTGAGATAGAAGTTTCTCACTGGACACAAAAGAGAGGCAGAGCAGCCTTGTGTCTGTGACATTCATAGAAGGAGAAGACAATCCAGTGACAGACTTTTCTGATTAGATTTTCATTAGCACCTTGTTATCATTGACTGATCCCATTAAAAAGTCAGCATGGCGACATGCCCCTGTGGTAAACTGAGCGGCGCCCAGGGACGGAGGGCGCAGCCGCATAATAACGCATGCCACGGTTTGGTCATCTGTCTTGACATGGAGCTAATGAGATAGTCACGAGAGGAAATGAATGGCAGTTGGCAAATACTAACATAATTGTCATACTACATGTACTTGAAAGATATTTGTAGTTTCTAAAGCTCCACTCGAAGTCAACATTGTAGTGATTTAATTGTATGGCTCGAGGCACGCTATATCCCAGGATATTAGACTCAACAGCGATAAATCAGCATAATAAGCCATTCAAGCAAAACAACCCTATATACAATCTGCTCTTTCTCTCTCTACACGAACACGCAAACACAGTTTGCACACACCCATACATATACACCTAATCTTAAAATTTGCGTCACAGTGGTGTCAACAGATGAGGCTTAAATGGCCTACAGCATGCTTTTTAGTAATTACTCAGCTTGTTTAAAAGAGCCTTCACCAGTGCCATCAGCAAAGTTGTGCACCCACTCTATCCCTCCCAAAACACTTAAGTCCCAATAAACTCTGTCAGATTTTCCCCCGGTAGTAAACACAGTTACAGTGCTCCAACACTGACAAAGCGTCTCCCTGGCTTTGCAGATTTGTATGGTAGGAGCACATTGCCACGTCGGCAAACAAACACTGTGTAGCATTTATTAAGTTGTACTCACAGAACAGTGTGAACAATAGCATTGCCATGTGGCGCCATAGAGCTGTATAGAAACAGAGATTGTGTCTACTGGGTCACAGGAGGACTTTAGAGGCTGATGGATGGACAGGTGCCACGCTCAGCCCAAGACAAGGCCACAGTCTAGTGCCAGATAGATAAATCTGAGGCCGACACTGATAGGCCGCAGAGTCATCATAATGACAGGCAGGTTGGAGCCAAAGGCAGGAGGCTGCAGTTCCGCCCATCCCAGAGGTGTAATGTGCTTGTGATTAACTGTCAATCCCCCCCCCCCCCCCAATTTGGTGGGCAGACGTTCTATCTCAGTAAGAACCACTCATCATTGTGACAGCTACTGTAGCTCTGACCTTGGCCTCCATAAAGAATGCTGCAGACATGTTTTAGGAAATTTCCAGAGATGTAAACAATGAAACAGAATTATTAGAAATGTGTTTCTTTTTATCTGAGAGATACACCTGCATTTTACACTCAGTGATAGAAGTGCCGGTACGGCACACTCTGGTGCATAATCCTGGAGGAGGTATGACTGATCTATATAGGCCTTTGTTTATGGGAGGCCTTTTGACATGTCGCAGTAGGAAAAGCACAGGTGTACATAATTTGATGTGAATTCTGGGTAATTTAAGTTTAAATTAAGCATTTCAAACAATCAAACAAAAACATGGCTGACAGAGCACCACGTCAAACCAATCAGCTCCAGCAGAAAATGTTCGTCTTCTGCTGGTATCGTGCATGCTGGCTCATTGTCACGGCTTACTGGGACTGAACAGAACAGTAACACCTGTGCTTTTCTTACTATGACAAGTCAAAATTTCTGCTGTAAAAATAAGGTCTATATCTCATTCTCTCATGTATCAATCAAATACAAACCGACCAATCAACAGGTTACCTAGCTGCTTTTAGCTGACGGCTCTTTCTAAAAACAATTCTTAAACCTCACTGTCAAACATTTTCATTGGAACCATTTACTACTGAAAAAGTAGTCCCTATAAATCTTTAATGTTACAGTTAGGTTATTTTTCATTGCTGTGAACACAAACATAATTCTATGCATCTCTATTGGATGGTGGTTCAGGCAATTAGTGAGGAAACATGCAAATCTTTCAATTTCAGGTGCTCAGTTCAAAACTGTAACTGTTGCAGATTCAAGATTCAAGATACTTTACTGTCATTGTTTTAACACGACGAAATTCCGTTGGTGGCAATCAGTGCAGCAGCAGTAAATAAATAAATAAAAACAAGATAACAAATTAAAAATAAAAAAAACATAAAAATGGCATTGCACAAAGTACTTATATGATTATTCATTTGCAGAGTGTGACTGTGATTTTGACTTCCCAAGGAACTGCAACACTGTAGAATTCTTACTTAAAAGAATATGTACAGTATATATTTTATAAGAGCAGAAAAGGTATAATGTTTCAAGCCAAAACTGGCTCTTTGTCACAGATCAAGATTGGGCTACAGGCATAAATATCAGATATTATGTCCAATCCTGAGCAAATTAAACCAAAACTATGTGCATAGCTTGATACCTTGAACCTTTTCCGGTTTGTCATTTTGCCTTTAGTTGAATGCCAACCATGTGACGGGAAATAATGGGAGGGAGAGGGGGGGTATGACATGCAAACAAAAGTCTACGGTCAGAACTGAACCATGGACATTGCGGTTATGTTGTATGAACCTTAACCATTATATAAAAGCTGGACCTTTTTTAACAATGCCCCTGTTCCATTGTAGTGTCCCAATTACGCCATTATGGCAGTGAGCGAGCATGTACAACAGCAGCGCCTTTTTAACTGCCTCAACTAAATGGAAGGCAGCCATTAATAGGAATTAATGACACCTGCGCTTTTCCTCCTATGACATATCAAAATGCCTGATGTGAAAAAGGCCTATTATACTTTATCGACCGCCAGAGGGAAATTAGTCTAACACATTTTGAGCCATCCTAACCAGTGGGCAGCATTACTCCAACACCCAAGCTCCACTCAGAAAATGCTAAGGTTTGAACTCTTACTGTGAAATGACAGCGCTAACCATAGACCATTAGAACCATTTTTATCTGAAAAATATGCATTTGCATTTGCAAATACAGTGAGGAATACAATAGGCATACTGTAGTATTCCTGAGATAAGCACTGCTCAAAGACTTTGGCTGTCACTTGAAACGAATACCTGTTTGGAAACAAACACCTGCTCTGTGTCAAGATGGTTGTGTGGCAACATGATGGAATACTATGGAAACTATAACCACTAATTACACCACCATGTTTATATATATATATATATATATATATATATATATATATATATATATATATATATATATATATATATATATATATATATATATGCTACTTTTGCTCTCACAGATACAAAAGGTGTAGTGATGGCACGTATCTATGGACATAAATGGCCAATCATCTGTTGTAAGCTATCTATCACTATTCTCCACTGCCGAAAGATGTGTATACAACAGAAAAACGTAGCCAGTTGAGGCACACTTTTTTTTTTTTTACCATGAAAGTGGTTTCTGTTTTCCAAAGCTTGGCAGAAAGTGTGCTTTTCTTCCTCTGTTTTTGTTTAACGTCCCATCGATTATTACCTCTACTGACTGAGAGCAGAGAGAGCTCTTTTTTTTGGCCCTCTTTGTGGTGCCTGTCTGTGTGTGACATCCTTGTCCTGACAACGAGACTCAGATAAACAGAGACTATGTGAGAGGAAGAAAACCCTTCAGACAAAAAAAGAGAGAGAAACAGACAGAAATGCAGTAAGGCAGCAACGCAGCACAGCCAAGTGCTTACTGAGCCTTTGTTTTTCTACGCAACAATGCACTCTAAATACAATGAAGAGTGATTAAAACAGACACAAAGAAAACAAATTTGGACTTCATATTCCTCATGACTCTCTTGCTTTTCTCCTCCCTTCGCTGCATGTAATCTGTTGTCCTTCTGCTTTCCTTCCAGTTTTAAAAATATTCATATCCCAAGATTACATTCTGTTTTGCAGTCTTTTTCTCTATTTATTTCTCTTCTATCTGTGTGTACCCTGAGGGAATTAATTAGAGCCTGTCACAGATGATGGGCTAGGCAGGGTCCAGTACTGGGATGTCTGTCCTCCAGCATGGCACCGACCTCTCGGACAGGATATACATTCAATTCTATCAATGCATGGTAAAACAAACAAGTTACTTACTAAACCTGCATTTTGATGCTTGTAAATGGCCCAAAGAGAAATAAGAAAACAATCAGTTGAGCATATTGCATTCATTTGGATCCGTTTTCTGTTGTCAGCAAGCACGAGGGAATTTAAATAAATAAATACAATAAATTTACAGAATGTCGGTGGATCCATCTCAAGGCACTGTAGGTTTCTTTTTTTTTTTACAAAGCTCACTTTAAAATAATCAATAAATCCCAGCACACAAACCCCTTTTTTTCTCTCTCCCAAACTCTCCTAGTTTTTAAATCTTGTCGGACATCTCAAACTCTACTTCTTCTCGTTGTCTGCCAGGGCTTTATCTCTTGCTTAAAAAGGATCAGAAACTGTCAACTGCCAAATTCTGAAGAGCAGCAACATGGCCATTAGGCAACCGTGGAGACTGCTGTGCTCGCATCCAGAGGGTTTGCGAGAGAGCAGCTCTGAAAAGCCCTGCCAAGCCCCAGCCTAAGGGAGCTCCTGCGAGCTCAGGGCCCTTCTTCTGCCTCTACATCCAGGCTGTGCTCATCAGCCAGTCTGTCGGCAATCAACAACAGAGCCAGATGGACAGAGACAGAAGGATGCGCCCGCTGACTCTACAGAATATGCAGCCCAGAAGTATGGCACTCAGAAATAACTTTGTTAAGCCACGAAGACCTTAGTTTCACAGGTTTGAACAGGTGCACAGGCAGAAGATCTACCTGGTGCTCAGTGTTTTTAACCTATTTCTCTCCAGATGAGGTTTGCTGAGCGCACATGTGCTTTTTTTACACACTTACATTCACACCATAACCCCTGTTCCCAGCAGAAGGCTGCACAGTACAACCACAGTCCACTGTGGACCAAAGAGTTGTATTTCCTGTTCAGATTGTCTAAGGGCCAGACGTAGAGTTAAATTCACATGCATACGTCGAAAAAAAAAGTCTAATATCTTTGACTGTTTGCATGTCGCTTTTTTGGTCATTTTTGTAGCTTTGTCCGACTTTTTTGTGGCTTTCTCAGACGTTTTAATCACTCTTTGTTCTTTTTTGTCAGTTTTTGCATCGTTTTGTTGCTTTTTTGTCGCTCTTTTCGACTGTGTTCGACATAAACCCCTCGAAAGTCAGCAGAGAGTTCCTTAGCCATCACAGAGTTTAGCAAATCACGCAAAACAATGATTACATTTTTTACAACAGCCTGTTTCATCGCCTGAATATTAAAATACTCTCTGGTTCTGTGGGAGTTTCTGGGTCTCAAAGTCGGTAAATCTGCCAAATTCTGCTCTGAGAGAATTTGGAAACAGTTTTCCGTCTTTTTGGTTTGGTGCACAACTAGCCAGGGCCAAAATGTATTGGGAACCTAAAATTGATATGCGGGCCGGATTATCATTCGCGAGGGCCGCATTTGGCCCGTGGGCCTTGAGTTGGACACATGTGGTCTAAGCAAACTGGAGACTTCCTCGCCACAAGGACCAGGACGTCCTGGGACATTGATCAAATTATTAACTACACTATGTCATGCAGTACATTAATTCCTTGTGTATAAGAGAGAAGAGATGCTGAAGATACAATATTTCACCACCGTATTGTTTGGCAATATGTGTATAATTTAGAAAAACTCATGTAGACTTTTATTGTTTTAAGATGTAAATTATAGGGGTGTCAAGATTCTCCAAATCCTCGATTCGATTACATTTTCGATTCTGAGGTCACGATTCGATTCAATTCTCGATTTTTACTTCTTTTTACTTATGCCATTTTTAGACTAGACTTGTATGTAATAAAATATCTGACCTTTGTTCACAATGTACCACATTACATTGTCAAATTAAAAAAATTTATTAACAACATAATATAACAATAACATATCTTCAGTCAGGAAACTTGACAATTTGTCAATAAAGTAAAAAGAAAAAAAAAGTTGACCTACAATCCTGAGGGCAGACGCTTCGCACCACACGGAGTTTGGTGTTAAAGCCCTGTGGCTTTTTTGACGACAACGCGAACGTTGTCAACATAAAATCCAAAATACTTCCGCACTTTCACACACTTCAGTGAAAGAGGAGGGGGCTCAAGTTATGTCAATGTGTCTCCAGCATCTGCAGTTGCCATGCTATCTTTTGACTGGCTCTAGCTAAGTTAGAGTAGGTTGACTGACTCGCAGCACTTCAACACGTGTGTGTTTTTTGAAAAGGCGACCGGACGTGACATGGGGGCGTGGCAGTATCGACGATTCCATTTTTTTTATTCGATATTCAAGATTGTGACTTAATTTCGATAAAATTGTGATTTCAAATCGAAATTGTGACACCCTTAGTAAATTAAATATGAAATGTCATATGAGAATAGTAAATGTATAATTGATTCACTCCAGTCTCTCACTAAGTTAACCTCAACATCAAACAAAGCATTATTTATGTTTAGAGACGCTGGAGGGAGAAAGATTATTTGTGGTTCATTCTGATGCAATAATCTATTTTTGTACCTGACAGATCTTAGGCTGAGCTCATTTAACTACAAGTTCACTTAAAGCTTCATGAAAAAAAAAAAAAAAAAAAACTTGAAGCTGCGCTTTCATGTCTCTTTGTAGCTTTACTTATTCAAAGCTAATGTACTTGCACTTAATACTTGTTGTCTCGAGTTTGTACCTTCACAGTTGAAAGCACTTAATTGTAAGTCGCTTTGGATAAAAGCCTCAGCTAAATGACATGTAATGTAATGTAATGTATTTCCTGAGTGGAAAGAGGCAGATATTTGGTAGACATGCCTCTGATTTGCACAACAACTTTTTGTGGGTGATGATGACAGCAGATTCATATTTTCTCATGGGTTTTGTACCACTGTTAGAAAAATGTATATATATGTTATCATTGATGAATGATTATATTGCATTCTGTAATACACTGTGTATTCTGTTAAACATTGACCATGCTTAATTCACTTTTTGTACCAAGAGACATTTAAAGGGAGCCTCATGAGAAGATTAAACTGGCAAATACACAAACATATCCTCTCACTGTCTAGGTCAGAGTGACATCTTCCCGCTCCCTCTCAAGGGAGCTACCACAGCTGTGTCGATGCGAGCATGCGCGTTCGCTCCTAGAATAAGGGAAGTTACCATAGCAATGAACTTTGTATCACTTCTCTGTGTTTAACCTTATTATAGCGTAATCCTTAAAGTTTGATACAATGTGGGCACAATTGTAGCTCACGCCCATGAGCTGTCGAAGCATGTGACTTTATGAATAAAGCACTGTAAGGAGGAGAGTTTCGTTGGAGATTAAAGGTGGTGTCCTGTTGAGATACGTACCTCTCCCCTTGCAAGTAAAAGACAAAACTGCAGTAACTGTTTGTGATCTTTTTGTGCTGTGTGTTTTATTACAGAAAAGGGTTTTTAAACCCAACAACCATATGCTTAGATATCACTTTACTTCCACTCACTACGTAATAAGCTATGACTACACAACAGCACAGCCCGGACAAATATCCCTTAGTTAAACCGCTCTCTGTCATTATTATTCGACCACAGATTCTGTATGATTTTCAGTTATTCCAATCTAACCAGTGATCCTTCAGCTAAGCTTTTGCTCAACTTTGTAATGAAAAAGAAAGCACCAGTCCCAAAGTAGATGGCTTACTAATAACCAATACAAAGCTTTTCAGCCATCTTCTTGCTGGTGTGTTTTGAGTTTAAAGACCCATCGGTCTTGTGAGACCAAATGCCAAGCCCATCCGGAACAAAGAGAGCAGACTGTACAGGTCTGTGTGGTGCCGTGACCTGCCAAGCCTCCCAGGGGGAGAGGTCTCCATGAGACGAAGCACAGCGGAGCCTCAGGGAAAGAAAAAAAAAAAAAAAAAAAAGGACGAGCCTGAAATCCAGCAGCATTGAGCCTTTGAACTGGGGAGTGGGCTAAATCTTCATGCTTAAGACGTCAGAGGGAGGATTTACAGCTGCACCCTGCCACTGTAAACAACAGGCATGGACCATGTGTCCATCCACATATATGCATTAATAATGTCTCCTGTAGATTATTATTCTAACACACATAGTATATAAACATACGTACACACATGCAATCAAAAACACAGGCCACAGACACAGTAATTATACTGTACCCAACACACAGGCTTATATGTGGAGCTATTTTAAGCTTTTCCTCGTCTTCGGCTCCTCTTGGTAGTGTAAAGAGGTTCGACCCGCCAAAGCCCGTGGAAACAGGATTAGTCTAACCCCGCTTCCTAATTAATCGTCGGGGTGTTTGGCTAATAAATCTTTGTTATCTGGTCCTCTAATCGTAGCAGGATATAGCACAACTCTGAACCAGCCGCTGGAATTTTTAACAGTCTGTGCTTTCTGTAATCAAGCTCAGAGAAATGCGAAGGGAATATCTGCTTTATTTTGCTCCTATCCTAATTCAATTAAAAAAGATAGGCCAGTGCATTGCGGAAATTGTTGTGCATTGTTAGATTAGTCTCTAATTGACTGGCTGTGTTAAAGCAGTAGCAGTAGCTGGTGCTCGTCTGCTCCTGCCCTGCCACAGACAGCTTGCCATTATAGAGAATAGCAGCCGAGATATTAGTCTGGCATTCAAGGTCTATTGCAACATGTCTGTGTGCCATTCATAATGCACCAACCAGATCTTAGCAACAGAACTGCCATGCCATTTCATTCTCAATATCATGCTACAGCTGGGTGTGAAATAAAACTCAAAAGAGTAAGGCAGACATTGAATATTTTGAAGAATAAGACAATGTAAGAGAGCAAATGAGTGAAAGATAAGCTGTGGAAAAGCATTGATACAAGTGGAAATGTGCAGTTTGAGGACAGCTTGAGACAGACCCGATGAAATGGAAAATGTGTGTGTGTGTGTGTGTGCGTGCGTGCGTGCGTGCGTGCGTGAGCGCGCGTGTGTAAAAATAGGTGCATGTGATCCAACTCCTCTACTCCCAAAGAGGCCTCAAATAAATTAGGTTAAGCGATGTGCAAATCCCGCAGCTGTTTGTGGGAGCGTTTTGCAGCCGTGTAAGGGGCATCCAGCTGAGCATCACAGACTGTCCCTGCCACCTCAAAGAGAGCAGTGGCTTCGCCTCCCTTCAGAAATAATGTTCATGAGAAAGACTTTGAAACGTTATGTTTCCCACAAGTTGGATTCGTGAAATTCTCTGTTTTCTCTGCAATGAAAAACATTACAAGCAAAGCGTATAAAAGAATATGAGTTTCCACTGAAGTTATGATTATGGCTTTTTCTATTGCTCCCGCACGGACCTTAGCAAGGTGACAAGGAAGCAGCCCACATAGCAGTGGGAGCTGGAACTTCATAATTGTACTGTCACAATAAAACTGATGCAGAGCTTCCAGATTTCACTTTATGGCATTGCCTCAAAACTCACATAAACTGGCACGGAGGCAAAGCAGCTGATTCTCCAAGTATGCCCGCCTCCTGTTTTCTTACATAAATCAATTACTGTATATGAAAAACATACGTCAGCATACTGTATGGATGTGTAATAGTGTGCATCCGAATGTCCGTGCCAAGTTTGTTCACGCATGTGTTGCGTTTGTGTGGCGCCAAGTTACAGCGCGAGCCATATTCCTCGTTCCCATCGTCCGATATTAATATCTGAGCAAATGCTGTCAGACAGCTCCTCGTGGAGAACCCCCAGCAGTCATTAGCTGTAACAACCTGGGAGAGCTCCTCGGAGGGACATGCTCTTCACTGCGATTACAAACAACACAGAGAAAGCTGGGACCATGATGATCAAGCCACCTCTCCAGCATCTCTGATGTTTTTTGTTATGTTAGAAATATTGAGAGGTTGTTTTTTTTCCCAGAGCAATTTTGAGGCTTCAAGCTGTGGCTAGCGCAGGCATCTGCAGCCACATTTTGATCATGATCGCAAAAGACAGTCGCTGTATTATGTCATTCTCACTGGATAATTGCAGTCAATATTTCTAAAGGTGGGAGGCACTGAACAGATTTGATGGAGGCAGTAAAAACATTAATGAATGTAGCAATCCTACAGATGCCATAAAAGCACACAAGGCACTCCTCAAAACGAATATCTCTCATTTCAGAGGCTGCTGAATGAACCACTTATAATAGGATGATCATCATTCTCTAACTCAGCGAGTCCCAAAGTGTGGTGCGCGCACCCCTTGGGGTGCTTGAGGTGCCTTTAGGGGGTGTGCAAGAGGAAAAATGTAACGGTGTAATAACTACACCGATACTTTTTAGTGGGATTTTTCATGAAATAAAAACCTAAAATTGAAAACTTTGCTTTATACATTTAAAATTATATACGTACATTTTAATATATGAATAAATGTACCCAAAATACACTTCAGTTCCTGCCAGTCAGATTGTCTTTATGTAACGTACGTGTAGCATAACATTACTAGCTTTAACGTTACCTATGTATGCCTACTAGCTGAAGTAGTTTATTTACGCAAATATGCACAACTGGCACAAATCAGGGAAACTGTGAGGTGGGACATCTAAAGTTATAAGTCAGAAAAGAGGAGTCAGAAAGAGAGAGACTGAGGAATCCGAGGCGGAAGAAACGGAAAGATGCGTTGGGCCTGAAGGACCGGGAGAAGAAACTGAGCGGGAGACAGAGAAAGATGAGATGAGGTAGAGCTGGGCAATATATCGATATTATATCGATATCATATCGTAATATGGCATAAGTGTTGTCTTTTCCTGGTTTTAAAGGCTCCATTACAGTAAAGTGATGTCATTTTCTGAACTTACCAGACTGTTGTAACTGTTCTATTATTTGCCTTTACCCACTTAGTCATTATATCCACATTACTGATGATTATTCATCAAAAATGTCATTTTGTAAATATTTTGTGAAAGCACCAATAGTCAACACTACAATATCGTTGTGGCATCGATATCAAGGTATTTCGTCAAAAATATTGTGATATTTGATTTTTTCCATATCGCCCAGTCCTGAGATGAGGGAGACCGAAAAGGAGGGTCAGAGAGCAAAGGCAAATCAAGAGGACATATGCTCATCATCTAGGCAAGTAGGGAAAAAATATATGATGACACTTATTTGGGTCTGGGCTTCACTTGGACTAGCGATGCAGATTGCCCAAAGCCACGGTGTGTGGTGTGCAGTGAGGTTCTGGCTAACAGTTGGATGAAGCCCTCCTATCTACGGCGCCACCTGAACACAAAGCATGCCAATGTAAGAAAAGAAAGTCCCTTACTTTAATTTGGCCATAAAAAGAAAAGATTAAAAAAAGGTTAGGGGGGCATCAACCCGGTCAGGATGTAGAAGGGGGTGTGTTGCCTAAAAAGTTTGGAAACTGCTGCTCTAACTCATTTAAGAATGATAATGTTTTGAACTAAAATATGTATCAAAATGTTTTAACACTCAGATTCCTGAAGGATTTTTGACAATCTCTGGTCCGTCTGGTTTTATTTTCTAAAAAAGCTTGTAAAACATCAACCCTGTTGTCCACAGTCAATCTATGGACATCATTCTTTTCAGGAAAAACTGGGCTATTAGAATATCTGTGCTGCAGTGAGGTCACTTGAATATTAAACCATTTTGTAGGACCTTAAAGATAAATAAATAAATAAAACGGAAACATGAATCTCATAGATATGTATTGATATGACACACAGATCAATAAAACCTAAGCCAATATCCTGTCGAAATCACTTCTCATATGTATGAGGAGTCAAACTGTGAAGAAATTAACATTATAACTTATACAGTTGACAAAATATCTACATTCTTTCAAAAAAGGTCTGGACGCTTTTGCCCTCATGACATGCACTTATGCCAATAATCAAAATAATAATGTCATATTTATTTATATAACACTCACAGTTCTGCTACATATATATATTTGGAGTCACCCAGTGAAAAAATAAACATAATTAACAATATAAGTCATATAAACGACAAGCTATTTACATTTCTCCAAAAAAGGCCCAATGTATCCAAAAAAATCAAAACAGTGAGGCTCTCTTCTATGTAGAACGGGTTACAAAGCGAATAGACGATCTTTGTAGTCAAAGAACACCTTTTGTTCACTTCGTTGCATCGTTGCTGACTTGTAGTGAGCCATCACTCCCTATCACAGAAGATCTCTGCTCTCAAAAGACTGGTTTGCATTGGTTTGCAGACAATAACAAAGGCCCAATGCATTCTGGGAAACCGGATCTAGTTTTCACCACGGAAGCTAACCCCGATCGGTGCAGATGAACGGCCGAAAAATCATAAATTATGGACATAAAGTGTATCGATCTTGGATGTAAGAGTTTGGATTTATTGCTCAACCACCCCGAAAAAAGGCACAAGTTCCAGGCTGGATACAAAACCTCCCGTGAAGGCTAGAAAGACAGCAAAGAGACGCTCGTTAGCGTTAGCTTGTTAGCTGCTAACTGCAAAAAAAACGGTAAGACGATCCATCTTATGGTTATTAAATGATTAAAATATGATTAAAAGGTGCCGTTGCCGGCATCGTCAACGATGCTTTCGGTCTCTGAGGGTTTTAAAAGTCAATGACTTCACTGCAGCAAATTCATAGTTTTTTCAGTCTATTGTGCTGTCACTTCTTTATCCAAGCCCTTTGTACAGTAATAACTCATTTAATTTGTGTTAATGGAGAATAATAAAGTTTGCCAAAGCTTGAGACGCTAATTATCTGGTTAAAAGCAAAGAGATGGATAGCATACTAAACACATTGGCACATAACAGACATTTTGTGCCTTAGATTCTTTTCAGATACCCATGTTAAAAGAATGCCTAAAATATCATGTTTCATTTAGTTTAACTTCCACCATCTATTTCCACATATTTCTAGCTCCCTCCTCATCGGATATTAAGAATAGTGAGGGGGATGAGGATGTTAGGAAGATAACAAAGGAGATGCCAAATGCAATACAGACTATTTATATCCAGGCAGCCGAGCTTATCCCAGTAAAAGACAGGCAACAAATGCAGACAGAGCCGTGGACCCCTGAGACCTAATATAATATATTACTTATTGTGTATAATTCAAATAGCCATCCATCCCCAGTCAGTCATTCTGCTTGCATCAGGCCTTTCACATTCATTATCATATCAGTTAACACAATTTAATGCAAATGGCTCCACCCAGAAGCAGTGCCTACATATCAATTACTGACAGAGTGTTGTGCATGACAAGACTTATTATGGTAACGCTGCTGAATTAAATTGCACCTGAGAGGAAGTATGTGACTGAGAATGGCAGGAATGGATGAGAGATTAAGGGGGAACATGAGGAAGGGGAATGAAATGTTTTGTCCCCCACCAGTTATTCCCTGAAGGACCCTTGCCAAAGGCACTTCATGAGTCTCCAAACCAGATGCCAACTCAAGAGGATCCTACGTCTCAAACAATGTTATTCCAACAAATGGAGATGAAATAACCTTCATTCAGAACCCCCCTCCTAGCAACTGGATTGCCACCCACTATGCCTGCATAGGAATATAAACTAAAATCATTAGGTCTCACAGCGGAGGATCAATGACTGCATACAAATTCAGCTCATGCGATTTGCCGGGATGTTCATCTTTGCCATAACTGAATACTTTTCCCTACGATTATGGTGGATCCTTAAAGCATATGCTGAAGTTTCAGTCCTAAATGATACATCCATCACTTACTTAGCCACAGTGTGATACAAATACAAAAAGATAGTTCCTTTTTAGATGATTTAATGATATGCGATGAAAAGCGTATTAAGATGTTTTATGAGTCAGACAGAATTGTTATAAAATGCTTTGTGGTTGCAAAGTTTAAAGTGCGATGGTGCATGCAGATGATTTGTAAGAGCTGTTGCCCAGCTGAGGCCACTTAGTGAATTCTTCAAGGCACAACTAGTTTTCCCAGTGGGACCTTTAAAGTATGAATCAGGGTCCCAAAAGACACAGGGCACTGCATTTATAAGCAGACGGTGGGGACACATTTTATTTCCCCTTAGAAAAGCAGTCAACCTAACAATGAACATAATGCGAAGCGCTGAGAATATTACCATTCAAATAGCAAGTCAGCAAGTTGGCAATATATAAGTGCAACGTTCTGATTCCAAATCAAAATGAGCTTTGTGTTATAAGGGTCTGTTGCTGTCTAGAATTTTAATAAACTGGGATGACTCAAGTTTTTGACTTTTTTTCATTAAAGACCTACCACACTTTGACATAAATGAGGAGGCCCACTGTGTCTGTATCTGCTGATAAAGCTTCTACATAAAGTCCAGTAGGTACCCCCTACCATTCTTGCAGCTGCTCTGCTCTCCCTTACATGTCCTTATATGCCTTTTCTGTTTTCTTTCTGCACCATTTCTATTTTGTTGATGCCACCATGTCATCATTGTCAGCAAAAGTCGAGTATGTGCAATAAACCAGTCCTGAAGCAGCTAATTTATTATTATTATTTTTTAGCAAAATCAACCTGCTAATAATAATAATAATAATGATGGTATTGGAAAATTCTATAATCAAGTCCATGAAAATGCTTTTTCATTTTTCAACTTAAAAACGTGGTTAGTGTTAAGAGAAAAAAATGTCAACATGGCTAAGAATTTTCAAAGTGCATCAAAGTCAACATAATTGTATGATCTGGAATGCCAGTCCCTGATATTAGAGTGGAACATGTTACATGCCCAGTTTGAGCATGTTAGCATGCTGACGTTAGCATTTAGCTCAAAGAACCGCTGAGCTATACAGCCTCACAGAGACAATAGCATGGCTGTGGACGCTTATTAGATTTTATCCAAATGGTTTTACAAAGATTGTAGAATCTTGGGTTTTCCAAATCACCAGACCAAAATATAAAAAAATCACTTAAATCGGAGTTGCAAACCAACAGAAAATATGAGAAAGCTGCACTACTCACATGCTTATGTTATAACCCTCCAGTTCTGCTTGTTTCACTGTTAATTCCTCCACAAACTGTGATGAGATTGTTTAAAGAGCAAGATAAACAATACATCTCTTTCTACTCCATTTTGTCAAATAGGGCCAATTATGTGCAAGCAAAATCTAAAATTACCAATGCATGCGGCAAAGAAGCTCCAACGTAATTACAGTTGTCAACCACTTTTTCATGAGTTGAACCATTATGCTTCAAGTGACCGGCCACTTCATCTCACCTGAGTTAAGGTGATTCACCTAGAAAGTCTATTTGGCTACGATCCCGAGTGTGCTTCCCGAGGCTCAATTATGTTGTTAAACCCGCAACCTTAAACATAAAAGCTCTCTAGCTGTCCCTCTAAAGCGACACTAATTAGACGGCAACTACAGCCAAAAGGTGACTGCATTACCATACCTACCTATAACATGTGTGTCTGTGTGTGGGTGAGCAAAACAGAGAACAAAAAAACTGGTTGCCGAGTATACACCAGTTAGACTTCAGGCTTTAGTGGCTGGCACAATGTCTGATCCAAATGTCTCTATCATTCACATAAATGATTCCTCTCTACCTTGTTGAGGAGGCATAAAGGGAGCTGGCACTCGCTTCCCTGAATAACAATTTAATTAATTTGTTATATTATAAATGGTGTAGTGATGGGCATTTCTCAGGTGGACTGAGCTTTTAGACGTTTATAGAATACATCAGTGATCAATAAAAATAATCTTCTTTGCCTCAAGGTAATGAGTCATGAGCAATTATCCCTGTGAAGCCACGGGTGTCCGTTCCTAAGCCACAGAAAACTCTGCAGGTTTTCATTCCCACAAACAATTGCAGCTACCTACTACACTAATTAGTTCCTCCCTCTCTGACCGAAGGTGTGTTAATGAGTGAAATCAGCTGGAGGAAGGATTGGCTGGAACAAAACCCTGCAGACTCTTCAACAGCACATAACCGGACGCAACTCTCTTCAAGGGAGCAATTGCCCTCTGTTAACCAAGTTACATGATAAATATAGCTCTCTAGCAAGAAGATATTAAAAGGTTCCTCCTCTCATCAAAAGACGCAGTACTATCCCTGAGAGTACACAACAGACCACTTTATCTCATCCCTAATTTCATTCATCATTGCACGGGTTTAGCCTTGAAGCCAAGCTTTTCCCATGAAGCTGATACTTGCAATTTGCTGTTAAAATTTACTTATAACTATAACTGAACACATAATTAACAGTGTCTTAAAAAGCAGTCGCGAGTGGCAGTTGATCTCCCTGGTTAAAGCGACTACTTTTATGCAGTAAATGTACATTATATAGAACAGTATATATCTAAAGCGATATCTTGATAATATTTCAATAATTTGTTCTAGAGAAAACTTGGCAAGTTTGCTCAGAGGTTCACAACTTCACCATTCATATAAACATATAAATTAGGGCTGTCAAAATAACGCGTTAATTTCGATTAATTAATCTGAGAAAAAATAACGTGTAAAAAAAAATAATGCAGATTAATCCATTCCATATTGACCTTTCACCCGGAGCCGTCCTAGCCACCATTCGACTGTAAAATCATTTGCTGAGGACACAACTATTAAAATCTGACATAGGCGTTATAGGCAGATGGGTATCTATAATACATTGTACATTAATTATCTTAGCAATTGAATGCATTTATGTCGCTTAATAGAATACAAATACAAGACAAATATACTTTATTCAATAGTACTTGCCTTCTCCTCAAATAAAATAAAGTGTGTGCAGGATATCTATAGCAACCATTTCCCCCACAAGCCAAGCCACAAATCTACCAGCTATAAAGTATATTATCTGTCTAAATAATGTACAGAATTATAAGAGCAAAACTAACTGAATTTGGAGTTTACAATAAATGGAGACCTTTTAAATGAGATGATATATATTGCATATACATATGGCGAAAGCAGACTGCCAGAGGTGAAAGAAGGCAGTGTTATAGTATTAAACCAGTGAGGATGGCTGGTCAGCTCTGATAACATTGCCTCTCCTACAGCAGATGTATCTCTCTCCTCGCTCTGCCTCATCCTTTTACAGACGCAGATGAATCTCGGGACTCTGTCAATGACACACACGCACCCGTGTTCAGCTGGTCTGCGGTGTGCGCCCGTGGCCAGGCAGGGGTGAGAGGTGACAGATAGTAAAGGCCAGGAGATATGACATTGCCCTCCATAGCCGACTGGTAGAGGATGCCGGAGATACAGATGGAGGTCTGTGTATTTTACTGTATGAATTAGCTCTGCTAAGGTCATTACATTGAGCCTGCTGCTACAGTACATGCCGGTTGACCAGGTCTGACACCAGGACAATGCTAAAAGTCATGCTTCATTTAAGTCTTAACCTTCCTTAGACCTGAGGTCCCATCCAATGTTAGAGTCCATTTAGAATGTCTATGGGTTTTTATATAATGATCTATTGTGCTAGTAGCTAATAAAAAACACCAATAAATTGACTCTCTGGCTTGTTGCAATGTGATGTACTGAAGAAACACACAGATGAATCTGGATCCAAGCAACCAGAGACACCCATTTTTAAAAGTTACCTTCACTGTACGTGTGAAGCTGAACAGCAAAGGAGACACAAAAAAGACAGAGAGAGAGAGGGGGATTTGCAAAATTAGCATGCAACACATGGTGAGATTAAAGAAAATCATATTTCAACAATCTATTTCAGTACTGTCAGAGAATTTCTGTATGACTCAGTTGGAAATTAAAGCCCCAATTTCTGCACATCCCAGCGACACTGTTTGTATCACTGCTGAGGTGGACAACTGAGCGAGTGTTGTGTGCTCAGTGGCACTTCAATAAGAACGAACACCTTGGACAGAAGGTTTAACAGGGAGCCTTTCAGAAACTCTCACATACACTGAACTTAAAGGGAAACTCCACCGATTTTACATATCAAAGTCTGTTTACAGGTCTTGAGGAGCACTGTATTTGTGAGAGAGAAAAAATATGAAGTTGTTTGTAGCTCCAGAGGGAGTTGTGTGAAATGAAATAAACTACCTCAAGTGAATGAAAACTCTGAATGAATGAAAATCTGTTGATGTGGAGTTACAAAGAAGTGAGCTTACCAGACCTCTGTAGCCCGCTTCTCATCTCTGCTTAAGGCGAGTGTCTCAATGTTACATTAGCCACTACTAACATACCACACCCAAATCTCCAGCCAAACTGTAAGCAGTCGAGTTGCATTGTGGGGAACGTAGGCACCGGGATTTAAAAAGGAAGAAGAATCGTGGAATAAAATAGACGCTATCTCTGGTTCCGTAGCAAGTCCAACGTTATAGAAGTGCAATGCAAAATCTTTTTATTTTAAAGGAAATATCCACCCTCAGATTATTAGACTGATATATTATTGAATTTGTCATGGTTGTGGTTTTGGTTGTAGTTTTTCCTGTTTTGTTTTGTACAGTAGTCTCTCTGTTCTCCCATGTCACGTCTTGTTTTACTTCGTGCCTTGTGTTTTCCCGCCTGTGTGATTGTCTGCCCTGCTCTGATGTGTTCCACCTCTGCATGTCTCTTTGGATCCATAAAATAAAACATAAAATATAAAACTGCAAAATGCTGTTAGTCTGTCCTGTGGTTAAAGTTACAATAAAATACTGAAGATAGTTTTGCAAACTATCAGCAACAGATGCATGATCATGCAAGCTGAGGGTGCACTGTCAAACTGCTGTCTCCTATTCAAATGCATTTCTCAGTGCTAAATGTTAAGGTTTTATAGATGCCTACTGTATTAGCTTCTGGTAGGCTGACAAGAACCTGATGTTTACAATTGATGTATCAGACCTGAAAACCTTCACTCATCACTGTAGTTAAACTGGAAATATCTGGACATCATGTCCCACGTTTGACCTGTTAAGAAGAAAAAGAAAACTACAGCACCTAACAAGGTGAACAAAGAAAGCAAGATAAATTTGCCATAAACTGTTGTTTTTTTTAGCTTGTTCAGGTCTTTAAAGGATTTTTCCCTGCAGCAATATAATGGATATTGCAGCAGACCCATAACTTTCCAAGCTAATGAATCTGCCTTTTAAAAAAACGAGATAATACACTTGACATGCAGACACATTCTCGTTTACAAGGTCATCATCCTGCAAGCCCAACTTGTTCATTAAAACAGCGAGGGAACTTCAGATTATCAATAGCAACCAGACATCTCCGATCTAATTCAAAATAAAGGGGAATGTGATAAAAAATGGGCCATTCCTATTAAGACCTCACTGCATTCTATCTTCTTTTTTCCAAGACTATTTTCTCTTTCAAGGGAACGGTAGTCTCTAATTTCTCCTGGGAGCCACAAGCTGCAACTATCTCAGCTATGTTTACTAATCTTCCCTCGACACCAGTTTCTCAGCCCCACAAAGTTACTACTGGTCTAATGTAAATAGCCTTATCTCATAAACTCTTGTTACCCCCCCCCCCCCCCCCCCCCACACACACACACACACACACACACCTTAGCTGCCCAATGTGATACATGGTTAGAAGTCAACACAGGGGGATTAAGTCGGAGAGAGGAATAAAGGTGGGGAAACATTTCCTATGCAAGCATCTGCAGAAAGGGTATCATCTAAAATAAGTAACAGTTAAAATGTCAAGGTGTACCTAATGAAGGAACACCACTGTCAATATAACACATAAAGAACATGAGTAATACACTGCTTCTACTGCGGGCCTGAAGGCTGAACAGATAATAAATGAAAGTGAATTTGTCTTCTCGTTCTCAGAACTGATCGATCGAGAGTTGATGCTCGGGAGCTTCTTTTGCCGTCTCGCCGTGTGTGGATTACAGTACCTGTCTCATTCCACCTGTGCTGGCCTGTTCCACTGAAGGCCCCAGTATCACAGTAAATGCCATGGCAGTAAGTTTTAATTAAACCCAAAGGGAAAAGTATTAATTATCCCATCGCCTGCCGTGAATCGACTGGCGGCTCCAGGCAGATTCTCGCTTGAATGCTGATGTGGAAGTGAATAAGGTGCGGTTTAGGAGTTTAGGATTAAATGTGGGATTTATCATGTTCAGAATTCTATCTTGATAGACGCCTGTGGACATGAGGAAAGTTTGTCCAATAAACTATAATCACAACTACACAGCTCTTAAAAAAATAACCATGTATACCTGCGGGACATTTTTAACCTTTTTTAAAGGCTACTTAGATATTTTCCAAAAGGATGAGTATTCCCTGAGGCCTACAATTATTTCTTCTTTCTAAATTATCTACAGTATCTAATCATATCCTATCTTGTCATCTTTGCATCTCTTAGCTTATCTATCTTTATATCTGCCACATTCATGATCAGTCCTTTCTTCCAATCTTGTTAAATTGCTGCCACCACTGAAAATGCAGGTTCTTTATCCCTCTCATGTACAGTGAACAATTAGATGCATATTTTTGTCAAGGATTGGTCAAATTCTCATTACCATATCATAGATTGATTGATTGGTTATACCCGAGGGAGGCAGGTTCCTTAATCATATTGCAAGTTGCCACAGCAGACGTGTTTTCAGCAGAGAGCCCACCGCTGCCACTGATATTTCTGCTCAGAAGCTGAAACAGCACTCTTCTCTTTGTCAGATCCCTGTAGGTGTTTGTTAAAGCAGAGATGGAGAGCCTTATAAACTATGCATGCCATCTCCCTCTGGCAACCACCAGCAAGCGCAAGATGGCAGGAAAATGCTGGTTTCCATTAGTCCTGTGAGGCTGGTTAACATAAAATTATCCTTGGGGTTAGCGGGAAGCAGACAAAACTGGGGTGAGTGCTTCATTAAAGCTGGTGCATAATGGACGCTGGACATCTATAAAGGCTGATTTGCATACAGTCGTGCTTTTCGGATCCGTCTGCCTCACAAACAAAAGTTAATTTATTTCTCAGACCATTTAAAAAGAAACCGAAGCACACACCAACTGCTCAAGAAATAGCTTCTGGTCTTGTGCCCCATGAACTCTTACTTGCTGTGTTTCAGATTCATAGCAAGCCAAGCTCGTGGTCAGCTCTGTCTAATCTGCATGCCGACATATCTTTAACTACACAAAATGGCCGCAGCCTGAAAAACAGTCAAGTACAAAACTGTAGAAGAGAAGACGACTCACCTCGCAGAAGGTCAGAGCTGGCATAAGGTGAACTGTACGTCCGAAACAGCAGCCAGTCAAAGTCATCCTCCTCCCCCTGGGTGAAGTCACACAGATTGGGGTCTGAATCCTCTTCGAATGTGCAGCCAGCCGCTGGCAAAAAAAAAAAGAGGGAAATTTAAATAATGTCCATCAATGAAAGAAACAAACATGTATGATTTTTCAGTTTTAAAGAGGTAGATTTACCTCACAGATGACGGAGACACGTTTAAGAACAAACGACTCGGGCTGCGACTAACTTTTCATTATTGATTACCATAATCTGTCAATTATTTTTTTGGATTTTCATACAAATCGCTGGTTTCTGACAATCAGTCCCAAATCCAAAGAAAAGCAGCAAGTACTCCTACTTAAGAAGCTGGAACCAAAGAATGTTGGAATGTATGCTTAAAAATGAAATTGATTATCACAATTCTTGCCACAGCATTTCTAAAATACAAAGCAACGGTGCTTTATTTTCTAATTTCCCCTGAAACTCCTACTCTTATGGAAACTGGGAGAAAATTCATACAATCAAGATGTCTTCATTCTGCACTAAATGTACGTGTGATCCACTGGCAATGAAATGTGCCCTGCAGCCACACTCTGCCCTTTCAAACCAAAGCAGTTTACTATTGATGAGAACATGTCAACACAACTGAGCCAACGCTGCTGCCACCAGGGTTTTACACAGATCTGATGCTGCTCAGCTCTGGTCTGAAAGGCTGCACAAAGTATAGTGTTATAGATTAATAAAGTACCCTGAGAGTAGTCACTAATGACAACTTGTGGCCCTCTCAGACAAGTATTCAACTCTTTGCAGTTGTGAAGATGCTTTAACATGAATGTAAAGCATGCGTTTGAAAGGTCAATATCAGCCTGAATGAGAGACCACTATCCCATATCTTACACACAGGTCTGTGTGTCAAAATTGTATTAAATGAAATGTGTTCACATATGCACAAATGCTCTCAGACCAACAACAAATCAAGCAATGAGCTATAATTACTTCAGACACGCACAACGGAACACAAACGCCCCTGCATCTGAGGAGAATTACCCCTCCCATAAAGCATCCAAAAACAAGATGACACTGTATCCCAAGGCCCATTCACAAAGGCATACAAATAGTAATAACATTTGCGGAAAGCGGGCACCCTGGGGAATGTAGTGATTATCATAATACCTCACAACCTGCTATTCCATGCGCCAAAAAGCTAATTTTTTCAAATTATATTTAATAGCTATGGCTTTAATGGCCCTTGGGTCCTGAATAATGTGCTTCAGTTCCGCATCTGTTGCCATATTTCACATTTGTCCATCGGTGTGAGAATTACAGTCCAACAGTGGGCATCACAGTCATAAGACCAGTGCCTGCGTCAGTAATAATTAGAGCAGGACAGCACGAGACACGACATGCTAATGATGGGAATAACCATGAGCAGCTCCTGAAGGTGACCCGTGTCTACAGCTTTATTGCTGCTCATTCTTTCCTCTAACCTGCCATTAAACAAATGGTCTCAATATGACAAAAGCGCCAGCCTCACTGTAGTGAGGATTCATAATTCTCTTTTTTTTATTACCAATGTAAAAGATAGCTACAGCTTTCAGTCATTAACAGGTTATTGCAATTGTTGGGCTGGTTTGGTACAGTATGTTACAGGCCAAATAAAATGGAAGACACATGAAAGATTATGATAGAGCTTGGTAATTATTAAAGGGTTTCTGATGCCAAAACTATATCTGGGTTTAGGCACCAATACCATAGATAGTGTCAGTGCAAAGTTCACAAAATCGTTTTTAATGCATCAGTGTTTTGAGCTATACAAATAAATACATAAAATACAGATTAAAATTAGTCAAAGTTTTCCTGTTTCCAAATTTAAAATAGAAAATGATTTAAGAATTAGTAAAAGATCAAGCATTTGGTGCCAACTTTTGGTAACTGATAGTTCACTGTACACAATGCTACAAACTAATTTCGGATGATACTCAAAAAGCTTCATGTTTAAACCCAGTTGATCTTTTTTTGGGACGTTTTTCCTCAAGTTGCATATAGCTTGCTGTAATTGCACTGTGCTGTGTCAAGCCATGAATACATGCATTTCAACTACAGGGGATAACTGAGCTGACCCGCACCGCTGTGCCCCTGCTTGGTCCCAGAGACCAAGCAGTGATAGTTTCCTTCCTCAAACCAAGCTGTGTCCTGCGCTAAACTTATTGGTGTTGAAGAATGTCTGTGGTTTGGAGTTTCACTACTACATACTGTATATATATATATATATATATATATATATATATATATATATATATATTGTGTATATTTATCACTTTCCTACAGCCGTATTAGAGCTGTGTTCCGTTACTCCTGATGCAAACCGAACATTTTACTGCTGCTTCATATTAGTTTTCCACCACTGAGTCAGTTGGAAACTTTTATTGTATAAGCAGCTTTAGAAAATGCATTGGATTTTTCACTGAATTAACAGATCATCATTAGTGGTGCTACTATTCAATAAAAATTGGTAGTTATGGACGTTCATTTGTTACAGTAAGAAATGTCAGAAGAAGAAACCGTTACATAGAATTGGTTAGATGTAGAGCTGCAGAAGATAGGCTCTTGCTGCGTGCTCTTTGAGACAACCAGCAAACCTCCAGCCTGTTAATAAGGTAAATAAAACCTTTTACCTTGACATGCCATCCTATAGAAAACCAGTTGTGCCTTGCCAGAAAGCAGCATGATATACCAAATAAGTTGTTGCTGTTTGCTTTAAAGGGTTACAGTTGATCCGAGGTGTTGAACTTTCTCCAGATGATGTATTCACTGCAGCACAATCACAATCAGGGTGCCCTTGCCTACAGCCAACCTTTTACATCACTTTTGCACATCCAGTGATTGTGATACGATTACACCAGAGCATATCTACCATCATGTAAGCTCGGTCCATTGGGTTATACTAGCAGCCAACCAGCAGGGGAGGGAGTGTGGGTTTCTCTCCCTCTGGATTTGATTTATTGCCCCGTACTGAGCTGTTACTGTACAGATCTGCTGCTGAGGCCAGGGGTTAATTGTCCTGCACTGGGGTCTATTTCTAATAGAACAGCCAGAGATATGGGACCTGACATATCCAAACGCTGGCACTATATTATTCCCCGCTGCTTCAGTAAATGAAGCCTGCAGACTCCTCCCTACAAGAGTCTCATCATCCAGAAGAAGGAAGCCAGGCCAGCACTGCCCGGGAATGTCATCTCCTCACAACACAGCGTGAGGGATCCAGCTCATCTATCATGACAAAACACACTCCCTCCTCAGCTCCTTCTGGAGGACCAATGGGTGTGTGGGGTGTCAGTGGCCATTTTTTACCTGAATAATTACAGCATAATTTAGTGCAATGACCAGTGCAAAGTCAGACACTGCCAAGATTTTATGGCTGAGGTTGAGACATGTTTCACAGTTTGGTCTGTTGTTCATGCTGTTGTTAGCTGATATAAATCCTCCTTCACATTAAAAACTACACTTACTACGCTACGCTACGTGCTTAGAGAAACAAATTCTGGGGAACACATTAACGCAAATCATAGGCCCCATGTCACTAAATTGTTTGTATGACTGCTAATCGATGTGTCTGATCTACTTGACTACGGGCTTGTGAGCATTTTGCATGTATAATGTACTGTAGGACTATGGAAAGAACATGCTGTGTCTCTTCTGGGGAGCATAATGGAAGAATTAGATGAATAATTCAAGCCAGGAAGTTTAGTTTCAAGGATGCAAAACCAATAGAAACATTGTTGAAACAGCTAAGACATGTCAAACCAGGCTGTTGATGGTGCCCTGCATGTAGTACAGCCCTGCACTGAGGAGGAATACCTGAGTCAGATGAGAAGTGTTTTACAGACTCAGATCAAATAAAAAAATAAATTAAAAAAAACACTTTTTGGTTTTGTCACTCTGTTTCAACACTAATCTCAGTGTAAACCAACCACTGCATAAATACATTAATACAAAACCTCTTTGACTTTATAGCAAACCAAAATAAAGCGATGAGCCACACTGTTAGAGGATGGATGCAGTAGCTCCTCTTTGATTTCATAAGGACATAAAAGAAGGTGGCAACTTGTTTATCAGACACTCCAATTTGCCACCACATCCGTGGGGATACGTAAAAATGTTCCTTAGTTTTATATGTGCAGTTGATCAAAGCTGTGAGTCTCTCAGTCATTAGTGTCACATGTAGCCCTTCATGTTAGATTTGGTATCTCTCTCTGTGTTTACTTGTATTATCCCTTGCCTTGCTAATTAGGGTGTCAGCTATGCACATTGAATACTGTCTCTGCTCATCCCCTTTATTTGCATGTTTTAAGCAAAAGGACGCTGGCCTAAGCTTACTTGAGGTGCTACTACTCCATCAACTTTCCACTTGAATACATCAAAACACAGCAGAATAGGGAGAGTATGAAATCAAAGAAGTGGCTGAGCCATACCCCATAGTATCAACAATAGTTGTGTATATTTTAAATCGGAGCCACAGTCAAGACCACCTAAATAAAGAGTGGACTGTTGTCAAAGTGCAATCTCAAAATGTTCATTTTTTCTCTTTTCTAATATTTCAAAGAAAAGGAATGATCTGTCATTAAATATAGAAAGCAATCCTTTGATCTGAAATACTGCAGTTAATCTTTTCACTGGCTTCTAAAAGATTAGTACAGCGAGTGAGTAGAATAAAACAGAGTCCAACACCACAGGGCAATACTTATCAGATTACAAATTAATAGTATCAAATTGTCATATGATCCACTCACAGAGGTTGTAAAAAAGTTGAATGTGAGAATATTGCTGTAAATTAGCTCAAGTGACGAAATTAATTGTGAAATTTAGGGCCCCTGGACAACAGTTTATTGGGGGCATAAAACAATCCTCGGCATGTTACAAGAATACCGTATGAAATTCGAAAATGCAAAAATATACATTTAATGCAAAGTGGGGTGGGCAACATAAAACCCTCAAATATTACAGAGAACAGAATTCTATAAATTTGTATGATAATGTACACAATGTCAATATATCATTTTCAGAAAAACATCAATTGTGAAAAATGTTTATGGATTACAAAAAAATAGATGAATGTCTGTGTGCTTATACAGCAAGTTAAACACATGGAAACTACAGAAGCTTCATCACTTCATCATTAATGCAAAAACTAAATAAAAATCATAAATCAGTCCTGCTAATTAATTTGAAATATTGACCACAGTGGCCTTATACATCGGAGATATTACAGCAAAAATTTCATGGCAAAAATGTTATGGCAAAATCTCTGATGGTGAACACATTTTTTATAGTCTCGCACTTCATATCGCATATCATCATATCACCCAACCCTACATGCAGTATTAAACAAGTGGAAAAGTAAATGCAGTAAACATAAAAGAATATACACAGAATGTGTCATAATCTGTTCTGTGTAGACTGAGTCTACAAATGAATGATGACTGATGTTTCTGCACATCAAGGTGTCATTTAAAGGATCATTCTGGCTGTTTTAAAACCAAAAGCTTATTTACCTTGGTCTCACTGTAGTTTTATATAATGTAGCTCTACGATACACTACGATACACCTGCTGCAAAAACACTTCCAAAAAGTCTACAAGTTACGGCGTGACACGACAAAGTTTGCCCCAATTATTTTCTATAGGACACGAGTGAATGGCTTCACAAGGCACTGTGGGATTCCAGGAATTATGGGGAAAAAAAGAAAGAGGTGGAAAGTTAAAATGTTTCAACTGTATGCAAATGAGGGCAAAATTCGCCTGCGAGCTACGCGGTAGGCCTATTGGTGGGTCAGGAAGATTGGTGTTTGCCTGCTGTGGAGACACGTCTGTGGAGCATTATAGTATTTTCTGGGATCCCTCTTTTCTATGTCCCTGGCCTCCGGGATTACAGATAAAAACGAAGAGCTCTGCAAGAAAATGAATTTCTGAAAATGTCAAACAATTTGTTTTTTAAAATAATACATTAAAATAAATTGGAAATTAGGGTCAAAGTTGAAAAATAACACATAGATGAGAGGTTCCAAGGAAAATAAAACATCAGACAAAGTAAGAGTGATGACACACAGCTGTGTACTCATGTGGCCCTGGAAAAAATAATAATCCAGTCCAGTTATTGTCTGAGACGATGTCTGAGACACAGATACCAACAAGTCAATTTCGAGACACAGACCAAAACACTTAAAATCCAGTCTCTCCTTTATAAAAAACAAAAAACAAAAAAAAACAGTAAAAGCGGATGTGTGTGCTTCGAGAAACCATTCACAACCTTTGCTTTAATGTCAACTCCAGCCTCAGCCCTTTATTATCTGACAGACATGATGGGTAATGAACACCAGGACCTGTAAAGTCACCTGGGATATGCAGCATGATGACAAGGCACGGATGCTCGTATCATCATCAAAAAATGAGAACCAAACCATGCTGGGAAGACAGTCCGTACCTGAGAGTTCTTCCACTCCACACAGAAAGCCTCATCTGAGTCTAGTGTGACTGAGTGTCTGGCTGGTGGGGATCCAGGTGGGAACGGGTGAGTAATACTGGAGGCAGTTAGGGGGAGGAGAGTGGCTGATTTGCATTGCACTGAGTGTGGCCTGATACATCAGCAGGAGACAGGTATATCTATTCTCTACAGAGGCTCTCCTCCTCAGCACTCCCCTGGCTGCCTCTGAAAGCCATCCATCCCCACACCTGAATATGCAATGAAATCATCTCTGTGCCTCCCCGGGCATTAATAACTCAACCCAGGTGGCTGGATGGGCCCAGTCACACAGAGAGGGCCAGGGAACAGATTGAGAAGAGAAAGGGTTGAAGAAGGTGAACAGGTACAGTAGAGGTGTTAAGCTTCAGGGTAAACTACAGTGAAATATGCTGTAAGAAAAAAAGGGACTATATGAAAGTACTGAACCTTATTGTTCCATTTTTTTTCTTAAAAAGGATGACCCTCCCAGTATTGCTAATATTTTCTTTGGACTCTCCCCTTTATTTAGACAAAAATGCAACACTGTCCCCTCAATATCTTGAAATAAAATGGCACTAGTGAATTGTTAAAACTTAATAACTAAAAGTGCACACATTTAATATGGTGTGCTCCAATCCAAACCTTTAAAGCGTAACATTAAAAGTTAAAATAATAAAAAATAATAATAATCTAAATCGATGCAGAAGAACCAGAGATGATATCTTTTTTTATTCCACACATTCTGATTCCTTGTCAAAACCTAGTGCCTGCATTACCCACAATGCAACTCAACCTCCGACAGCTCGGTCGGAGATTCGTGTGTGTTATGCTAGTGGCGGCTAATTTAGCTCAGATTACACTCAGCTCCCTCTGGAGACACTGCATATGTCAGTGGTTCCCAAACTTTTTTTATATAATTATATAAATAAATAGAGGTGCAACGATGAATCGATTAATCGATTAGTTGTCAACTACTAAATTAATCGCCAACTATTTTGATAATCGATTAATCGGTTTGAGTAATTTTTTATTTAAAAAAATAAGATTTCTCTAATTCTAGCTGCCCTTAAAAAATGAAAATATGTGAATATTTTCTAGTTTCTTCTCTCCTCTGTGACAGTAAACTGAATATCTTTGAGTTTTGGACAAAACAAGACATTTGAGGACGTCATCAGGCTTTTGGGAAACACTGATCCACATTTTTCATCATGTTTTGACATTTTTATAGATCAAACAACTAGTCGATTAATCGAGAAAATAATTTAAAGATTAATCGACTATGAAAATAATCGTTAGTTGCAGCCCTATAAATAAATAATGCATGGTTCAGCTGCGCTGCTAGCAAAGCATGGGCAAGTTTGTGACAGGACTGGCAGGTAAGCATAAAGCAGACGATGAAGCTACACCAAACACTACAACTATCAAAACAAAGGCAAGAAAATGCGTAGTGGTCATTACAATTCAATCTAAAGAGCCTGATTCGACTGCCAATCTCCCAGTCGATTAGCATTGTGTCAACATATTTTGACACCTTTAACTTCCAACATAATTTAGCTCCTAAACTGAAAGAGCCATAGGCTCGTGATAACTGTCTGGAAATATAACGTTCAATCACTCATAGTCTATATCCTTTGCGTTCCACGCAAAGTAAGTCAATTTGGTGGATTCATGAGGACTATTGTTGACTGCTCCTCAGATCTCTGCAGGGTAAATTGAGACAGCTAGCTAGACTATCTGTCCAATCTGAATTTTTTCATTTGATTCTGATTGGTTTAAAGAAATGCCATTAAACCAGAGCACATTTTCCTCCCATCCCCGAATACTATGTGGAGTAGCCAGACTCTCCTTCAGCGTGCTTTGGAGGAGGGTCTGGCAAAGCGAAACTAAATCCCTCATAACAAAGATCCTCTAATCTGTTTCTGAGAAACTCTGGGATGAGAAAGAGTTAAAGGGCCCTACCCTCCCTTCAGCGAAAAGAAAGAGATACATAACCCTCCCTTCATAATTTCCATACAGTAATTCAAATGAAGGAAAGGCACACAGTTCAATAACACTTCCCTTTTCATCTCTGAGGGTGAACAATTACACAAAGGCTTCCTACAGTTGTTTTCACACTGAATTCTAAGATACAAGTCGGCCGTGAGTCGTCTTGAAATTAATTTTACCCTCACTTAAAGGACTGGTACAATATCTCATCCTCGATGGTGGGTTGATGATGAAAATATCCGGGATGTCAGTGGAGTAAGAGTCAAAAATATTATTAAATAATATTATTCTTCCAATAGCAACCTTTTCTGTGCAATTCTGAGGGCAACGCAAAGGGAAAACAAGGACGCTAAAACAAAGGCAATCTGAGCTTGTTGTCTCCGGTTTCTCCGACTTCGTGAAAAAAAGAAAACATCAATTATTCCACTACCCAGTTCCTCTGGGTCTTCAGCCCCCTGCAGCAGGAGAACGCTCAGTTCACACTGCTGATAAGGAGTTAATTATCATCCTTTTTAGTTCAAAATGTTGCTCTTTTTTGAATTGATGTCTTTTTCTTATAGGACTGGATTGCTGTGTATTCATCTCCACTTTGCATTGTTCTTCATTTCTTCATGAATATTTTACATAAAAACATAAAAAAATAATTTGCAACTGATACATATAAAATATTGTGAAGATGTAATAATATTTGACATTTTACATTTAGCCAAATACTTCATTGTTTTGATTCAGCACAGTGTTTAAGTGATCAGTCGATTAACTGATTAGACGACCAACAAGTCTGATAGCTGATTAAATGTTAACGTAAATGCTTTGACTGGTTTGAGCCTTTCTTGTTTATAACACATATTGAGTTCCTTTGGGTTAAACTTGAGCTGAATTAATTGATCTATTAATTGATTAGTTAATCTACACAAAATTATTCAGCAGTTGTTTTGATAATCCCGTAATCATTTTAGTGCTTTTTCAGGTAAAAATGCCAAATATTCTCAAATTTATGCTTCTCAAATGTGGGAATGTTCTGCTTGTCTTTGTCATACATCATAGTAAACTAAATATCTCAGGGTGTTTGAACTGATGGTCAGAAAAAATATGGATTTTGAAAAGGCCAACGTGGGCTCTGGGATCTGATGGACATTTTAACTTCATTTTATATATAAAAAAAAAAACAGCCAATTATTCCATAATAAAAAAAAACTATTTGTTTGTATGTGAAGCATTAGATGTTGCCTGGGCTCTGGGAAATTGTGATGGCTGTTTTAAACCATTTTATGACATTTCATAGACTAAGGTTTCGTTGGTAATTTAAAGAAAAGATTGATATATTAATGCAGTTCGTTAGTAACTGCCGTCCTACTAATAGTGGATGCGTACGGTAAAGGCAAGCCACAATAAGACAGACTGCACACCTGAACAGTATTCAGTATTTTATAAAGGTGAAAATCCAAGGTTAATCAAAATCACTTTTACTTACAAAGTTATTGAATTACCCTACCAATGTCTGTTCCCTTTCATCTATTTTCTTATTATATTACTGAATCCTTTTCAAAAAATTGGATTTCTATGACAGCACATGCCAAAAACTTTTTAATGCTTGAAGGTATAGTGGAGGATTTTCTTTTTCCGGGTGGATCATCAAGACTATTGGTCCTCCTAGTTGTCAATCATTCTGGGATATGTTTACATAAGGCCGTACGTGCCGCGACAAGTCAGCAGACGGCCACGGCGTCCGACCATAGACAGTATATAAAAGCCTCCGACCGCTGCCAGTGCCTCCCCGCTCTCGGCAATAGCTTGTTTGTTGGCCTGTAGCATGCTAACGTTAGCTATAGAGATGCTTGTCGTAAATAGATTTCCACTTACCGGTGGCGAGTCTGACATAGTGGAAAAAGTGCAAATCTTCTTTTGGAAAGTTGGCTTGTAGAGCCATGCCGACAGCAACTTGTAAACAGAACGTGCACAAGGAGAACTAGGCTCGTGCATGCTCTCTCGTGCACACGTTTAATATGCGTTCCCTCTCGGGAGCATTTTTTCAAAAAGTGGAGAGGGCGGTTCTTTTCTAAAATTCGGGAAAATCCTCCATTATACCTTTAATTACCGGCCTACATTGAAGCAGAATTGTACCATTATTTTTACCCTGATGCAGCTGTAACATATTTTAAAGTAGTATTTGAGTCCAGTAGTTTCATATACTGAACACGTTTTGTTGATGATGTAATCCAAAAAGAGTATCTTAAACCTGATGAGTAATTCCTTGGATAAAAAAAAGTAAGAACCTGATCCAAAATGTTTCCCCTGAAAAAACATGTCATACAACAGTTTTAGCACTCATAAAAAAAGGAAATAAATATTACACTATATGACACACCTCGCTTTAGAAATAACGAATGTCTTTAATTTAGATATTATGTTATGACCTAATCATAATGATTCATAATCCATCCTAGCGTTATGAATCATATTATTATTACATTCTCTACACTATGATGTAATTCAAATGTGCTTTGTGTGTTTATGATGTGTCAAAAACAAAACGCATATTTAATGGTGAATGTATTACTCACTAGCGAGCTAGCACCTCCAGGTCCTCGGTTAAAGAGCTGCAGTGGGAAATATGCATTACTGCAGAGAGTGTTGACTTGACAATTCCCACCTGTTGACCTTTCCTGTGTGTTGTTGTAACAACCGAACAGCTAAAGTAAATATTGATTCATTCACTGGCTAGCAGCGCCAGTTAGAAAGACACTTCCTGGTGCAGAGATTGGTCATTCTTATGTGATTTCATCGTGTGAACGAGCTCTGTGATTGGTCTCTGGGTTCATTTAAAGATCATGAGTACAGTGTCTGGATCTAACGTCCACAATTATTTCAGGTAAACAAGCAATCTCCCACACACAAACATAAACTCTTATTTCCCACCCTGACTGACCTTAGCCAATTCCGTGCAACTCCTGACCAGCTGAGCCAACTCCATTTGACTGTGCATCCTAATCAAACTGCCTGTAGCGTCCCGACTCGCAGGGAAGAAAAAAACAGAACTGGTGTCTATCAAGTCTGCTAAACCACATACCCCGTAGCAGCTTCACCGCTCTGCTGCCTGTCAATTCAGCTAACACAAAGACAGCCAATTGCTGTCTCCACAACCTGCAGCCTTTCAATTCCACTAACCCACATATAGGTTCACATGACGGGAGGGGAGTAGAGGAGTTCTTTCTTTCTCCCTCACAACGTATTGTTCCTGTGTGCATCAATGAGGAAGAGACAAAGGGCAGATATAAGATACGATTTTTTTCTTGGTAATCAATCCCTGATTTGGAACCAGTTTACCAAATTTACTCAACTGAGAAACACGACCTTTGTTCACAGGTTTTAAAAATGTTGCCGTGAGCACTAAATACGTTTTTTTTATCACCAAAACACTAGCACCACAGGCACAGACAGTTTTGTGGAATATAACATAGTCCTACAAGCTGTGTCGAACACATGCAAGAAAGGTGATTTGCATGTGATGCACTGGGTGGAAGAAAATATGTAAATATTGAAAATTAGGAAGCATTCACAAGCCAGTTTTTCTTCTAAACCAGCCAGGATTTTAATTGTTTAATTACCGGCTTACAGTGAAGCTGAATTGTAGCATTGTGTCTGCTGAACCTGGGCATATTTTGAGAATGTTTTTAAATCAAATTTTCATTTTCTTTTTCTGTAACATTAAATATTCATGACAACATAGGCAGCAATTAACGTTTAAGTTGGGAAGGGGGAAAAAATATGAATACTGATTACTTATCAAGAGTTTTTCTTTTCTTTTTAAAGATTTCTTGTGGCATTTTAGTCCTTTATTTTTGACAAGACACCTTAGACATGAAAGGGGAGAGACAGGGGGAAAAGGGCAGCAAATCGGAACAGAACCTGCGGTCGCGACGTTGGACTAAGCCTCTGTATAGGGGCGGGAAAACTTATTTACCTTCTTTTTTTTTACCCAACAATTTCCTCCTTCCAGCTTCCCCTTGCTCTGCCACCCTTTCTGGGCTGCCACCCAGCCAGCCGCCAACCTCCACCTGATCGTCAAGTATCCGGCCAGCTCTTATGAGCACATGGTCCTTTGGCCTGCTGTGGACCTACTTCCTGGTGCAGCTGCCACCTGCCCAGTCGTGTGGTATTTTGCATCAATCTCGCTGGGGCTGGAGCCAAGTGGTCAGTCCAGTGTGTCCTCATATATATGCATTCCTGAGTGTCTGCATGTTTGCCTCTGTCTGTTCATTTATATGTGCGATATACACTGCTGCAGAGACGCCGCGCAGACAGGCCATCACTCAAACAAAGATAGACGTGTAGAGATATGGGAATAGACATCCTGCAATCGCACATGAAGATGTGCTTTCACACTCAATCTGAGAAACAGACACAGAGACACCAAATAAACCTAAAGCTATCCGGTCATGGCACTCTCTATTAATTCTTATTCCATCCTCAATTCTTGAGAGGTGAAGCAAGGAAGTGATTACACTGACCTTAAGTCTAAGAGGGTTCTGTTAAATGTCACTGCTTGCGTATGTGGATTTTAACTGTTATTGGTTTAGTGTTCGGCCACCTAACCTGCCCTGAACTGGTCCTCCTACACTGCAGTGTCGAAGTCTGAAAGATCCAGAGTGAAAGACTAGACTTTGTTGTTAGTTCAGCTGGTCCTTGCAGCAGACGTGGAATGTGTAGACTTAAGCCCACTGATACTCCACATCAATCTGTGGTTTGAATATTTCCAGTCATGATGAGTTCCAGATACACAATGAGAAAAACACCAGCATTACGTGGAGGTCCTGGCTGATTTTAGGTCACGCTTTTTGTTTTCAAACATAATTTTAAAAAAAAGCGTTTCCACTGGTGTCTTGGGGACCAATCAGTGACTGTCTGCTGTCGACACCATGTGAAGAGAGAAATGAGAGGACTGTGCTGCAGCGAGCTGGCTGGGGGAATCGGCAATGAGGGAAGATGAGACGAGGACAAGCCCATGCTCCAGCCATGTCAGGCCAAGTGAAGACGGCAGGAACAAAAGTCCTTGTTTAAAGTGATTAGCCATGTCTCAGTCACAGCACTCTGAAGACAGACTCAGACTTTCTGAATGGAAAATACCATTTTGAACAAATGCCCATCCTGTCCCAGTTTGGAGTCACACACAGCAGACGTTAACTAAAAAGATCCATGAAGATTCAATTCGCAAGATGCATATTTCATTGCCGTGCTGCAAAACAAAAATGTAAAGTCTTTCTACTACAGTGAGAGATAGAGAGGGAAAGAGAGAAAGATCATAAGGAGACGCACTGTCTGTTGGACCTCAGCCAACCAGTAGGGGATAGTGTTTGAGGTGAGAAGTCCTGGGGAGAACAGAGAGAGGGAAGGCTGCCAACCCTCTCTGTTAGAAAGCTAATTAAACTATTGGCCCATTGTGAGGGAGGTGAGGGTTTAAGAATGGGCTTGAGCTTACCCCAGGAAGCACCTCTAGCTTTAGCTAACAGCCAGACTCACAAAAGCACATTTTCCACTGAGTCATACAAACAGGCCAGCGATGGCCTTTTCGATCACTCCAATGCCTCTCTCTGCAGATCGCCGTCCTATCACTCCCTCTTCCTCTCTCTTCTGAAAGTTCAGAATTAGCTTTTTCCAAAGAAAAAGCAATTTGAAGAAACCCTGAGCAGGCTCAATCACTGTGCCCTGTGTGAGCTGTGATGAGTTCCTCGTGTGCGTGGAAGACATTAAAAAACACAATGCACCACAACGCAATAAATTCTACATGAAATTGGTGGCGATGCTTGCAGTGCACCGACAGCCAGCAGTGCTGTCTGTAGCAGGCATCTGTGTTTTTATTGGACTATGAAAGTGGGAGCGTCAACCACCGACTCTGAATAACAGCAGCAGCTGTCTTGTTTTGAACAAATGACACGAGAGGCTGGAGATGAAATGACTTGATGACTTAGACACTTCTTTTATTTATTTTGCTAAATAACATTGAAATATATGTACTAGGCATTTAAATACTGCTACTTCCAAACTTTAAAATGTCACAACTGTTGAGTGACAATGCTGCAGCACATTCTGTCAGGCCTTTCTGCGCAACTTTAAATTCAACATGAAAACACTCCAAGAATACAGAGAATGGAAACTTTGGGCCCTGCGAAGCATTTGGTACCTTTTCACTCAATTTCTTTGAGAACTCCTGTTATTCTGCTGCTGAAGACAACTTAGTAGATCCAAGAAAAATTCTAAGAAATCTGCAGAATAAGGACATTCTGCAGGCAGATAAACAGGGCGGCCACTGGAAGACGGTGAGCAAGGGGTTCATTTGTTATGTATGGCTGCTGGCCAGAAGAATAAGGGCCATGCACACTAATGTGGACACTCTGACTGCACATCCACATACAAGTTCAAGTGGTCTAGCACTGTGCATGACTCCTGAGCGAAAAGGAAAGACATTGCTTGCAATTTCTTCTTGATTGATATTTACTATTTCTTATTTTAATTTAATGTACACGTCACAATAATAACGAGCATTAAAACTCCTTTTAATGCTCCAAACTTTGCTAGCTTTGCTTCATAGTAAATATTGAACCTGAAACGAAACACACAAGTACCATGATGATTAAACATTTCTGAGATATTCCATGCCTGTAGCGAACTCACTGATCAGCTGAGTTAATGCAAGGTGTATCCCTGAACATTAACAAAGCCAACGTAAGAGCATGCAGAGCCTTCAGATATATCTGCGCCCTGCTATGCCTCAGTTACGATTCTGCCCCAGTTGGCTGGAAGAGCCTACAGGCTACTTCCATCTCCTCAAACGCAGAGTTGTGAGAGCCATGCAGAGTGAACTAGAGGTTATGCAGCTACAGATGGCTGCGAGCTCAAACTCACTGAGAATTAAGATGAGAGATTTTGAGGGCTGTGGAACAACTTGACTTCAACTCTGAGACTTGATGTTTTATCAGTGCCGGACATTTTCAACTGTCATGATAAAGGGCCAACTTAAGCGATGCATATGAGACATGTCTTTAATTTATCTCTATGTATCTATTTTTCATTTTACATAAATTAATCTAAGATGACCTAGTTCTCCAAGTACTTAGTATTCTGCTTTGAGCACTGACAACCATAGACATCAAACACCAAATGAAATGCCCACAATCAAATATGTAGCACATCGAATCATCCATATCAGAGAAATATGACTGGTGTGCTATTTATCTTCCAAAGCCAATCATTTCTTTGACAAATAATGCAATAAAGAACCACAGTCTTCATTTTTGTTCATGTAATAAAATACTTTACGCTTTGAGATGCTATGAGTAGCTGAGGAAAAGTATGACATTTGGTTCACAAAAACTGTTTCAAAAGCCAACAGTGTTTTTTGTGAGTGAAAATGAATCAGAACTCTTTTTGCAACACCTCAGCTTAAAAGAGGGATTATTTTCTACAAGCCATAAATGCACTTCAAATACATTTTCACAGTGGCCTGTTGTATAAAGGTTTTAGCTGCTTTCAAAGACCTATGCGATTTAGTTAAAGGTCAGAAAATCTTCCAATCCTTTCTTAGGTGTCTACTTTTTTAAGTGCTGCACTCTATCTGTAATATCTATCATAAAAAAGTGCAAACTTGTCTCTGTAAAGGTCTTACAAGGAGAAATAATTGAGCGAGAAAACACTTTCTTCACCTTGTAATCCTCCTCAGGGTGTGTATGTTTTTAATTTGCATTTAGTGGTCAAATTCTATACTTTTAGAGATCAGTTTTACAGCATTTTTCAAGCATAGCTACATCACCGAAGGACTCATTTTCTTTCCAATCACATTTGGGACTTTTACAGCTTCATTACACAGCCAAAGTAAAATGAGTTTAGGGTCTTAATCAGGGATCAAGAAGTTTTAGACCTCTCACTGAGAAGATTAGAGGTGTAAATACCAGGGGGACACCTGGCATTAGACTGAAGTGGGAGGCTGAGCGGCTTTTTATGAGGCTTCTTTTTCTAATATCTGATTGTCTTCTGTATAGATAGAGTCTCTCTGCTGGTACACTTTTCTCAGCTTACCTCTGTCTAGATTATGCTGAGAACTATGTTCAGAAAGATCCATTCGTCTCCTAATTATAAAATCTAATTATGTTGAAATTGGACTGCTATTGTTACGTCTGGCAAGATCTATGGGATTGCAATTTCGCTCTGAATGCAGGTGTTCGTGGAATGCGTATCTTTCATAAACGCAGGAATCATTCACAGTGTTTTAGTTAATTGTGTATGTCCTACGTGCATGTGTGTGTGTGTGTGTGTGTGTGTGTGTGTGTGTGTGTGTGTGTGTGTGTGTGTGTGTGTGTGTGTGTGTGTGTGTGTGTGTGTGTGTGTGTGTGTGTGTGGTCTGGGAACATAATTGGTTGTCATTAATGGCTCCTCAATACACAGCATTCAACAATTGCAATGCAATTTCCTTCAGATGAAAGTTGGAAAAGCAACAACATAAAAACATTTGACCAGAAACTGATAATATCTTGACATTGACAGAGAAAAGTCCAATAACTTCCCAAAGAGGTTATCTCTGAAGGTTAATTGCTCTAGGAACTCTGGGACCGTTTCTTGTAGAGCATGTCTTAACATCACACTAATTTGCTTTAACATATACACAAGGATGCACCTACGGATGAACCCTGGCTCCATAGCTTCCTGTCAGAAGCTCTCTAACAAGCTTTTTTGAGGAGTTGGATCTCTCCAGCTGCCATCACCGACAGTGTGAGCCTCCATTTCATTAACGCTGCACACAGAAGGATGCAGAGTGATAGGATCCCAACGTGATGTCTCGGGACTGAGATGTTTCCATCATAATGTCCTCTGACAACATAATTATGCATTGTTTGTTACTTCGCACGGCTCGCCAAACCACATCAGCTGCAGCTCAGAGTCCAGCATCCCGCCAGCAGCAGAGCGGAGGGATGGGGTGGGGGTGGGTTGGGTGATGCTCGAGGCCTGAAGCTAAGCAAATGGAATGCAAAGGCAGTAGATTGGAGACTAGACGCAGAGGGACCTGAATAGGGATGTCGGAGGAGCGCCAGTGGTCTTTCACTTTGCATCAACGTCAGATTAAGGGCACTGGCAAGAAGAGCAGGAGCTAAGGCAACGAGGGGCAAGGGTGGCAAAAGAATGTGGGGAGCAAGGGAGGAGAGTGTTAATCCTGAAGCCAGTGCTACACATAACTGGAAGGCTGTTATAGGTACTGGAAACATGATGAAAGATGATGAAGAGAAATCTGCCTCCACTAGAAAGGAATGGGCCTGTACTGTAGGGATGGGCATGATTAATCAACGATCGATAATTGATCATTAAGAATTTCGTCGATCACGTTAATTTGTTATCGATTAAACTAATGCGGGTTGCGTTGCGTAGTGTGAGTCTTGAAGCAATTAAATGAATTCCACTGTGTGGCAGCAATTAAACTTTTTACCACCCGGGGGGGGAGGTGAGGGGGGGGGGCATAGGCTACTCAGTTACCTGCGGATCTCTGTTTTGATTTCCAAAGTAATCATGAAGAGGTCACGGCGTGGGACCATTTTTTTTATTTAAAAAATGACTTAGTTCACTGCAAACACTGTGACGCCGTGTTTAAGTACAACACGGCAGAGATGGGAGTAAGTCACACATGGGCAAGTCACAAGCAAGTCTAAAGTCTTAACCTTCAAGTCTCAAGCAAGTCCAAGTCATTTTGTGTGACAATCAAGCAAGTCAAGTCAAGTCATAGCTTGGGTCAAGCAAGTCAAGTCAAGTCATACAAAAGTTTCCATTTTTAAACAAGCTAAAGACAGTGGTTATAACTGCTGGAGTTTTATTTGCATTTTTTCCTACTCAATATTCAAAAGACATTGCGTCCAAGCCACATATATCTGAACAGTTTAAATGTATAAAGATTTAAAAAAGCACAGCCTAAAACTGATATTAGGCCAACAAAAATATCAATATGCCTCAAACATGACATCAAATCATGAAATTCATTCAAACAATTCAAGTATAATGGTTTCTAAGTCAAATAATATTCTTCAAACATGCCTCACTTTTATGGGACAGAAACACATTTAACCTTTCCTTCTCTTGAAAAAAACATTCTTTAAGAGTAGCTGAATCCCACCACCTTTGCATAATTTGGAGAGATTGAATAGTAGGCTATATGTTAATATTTGTCAGTATATTTGTGAGTGAATGTGTGCGTGTTTGAGAGAGAGTGAATGAAAAGTTATTAATATTGGTGAGTGAATGTGTGCATGTGGTGTGTGTGAGTGCAGTGTGTGTGTGTATGTGTGCCTAGCTTCATTCACATACTTCATCTGCACAACTGCGTGTGTGTGTGTGTGTCTGCATGTGTGTGTGTGTGAGAGAGAGAGAGAGAGAGAGAGAGCAGTTTGTTGTGTGTATGTATACAGTGTGCCTAGTTGTATTCGTTCTTACCGCCACCTTGAACAAAGAGGGGGAGGTTGTGCTTATTCATGGCCCAAAACTGAAGGGTGTTCTGTTCATCACAAGCGTCCAAATAGTGGTTCAGCTGAATATGGGGACTGGAACCTGAATCTCTCCTGATTTGAAGTGTCTGATGAAATTCGCCGCGGTAGTGGTTGACGTCGGATTTTTTTGTACTGCAGACCTTGCAAACTGCCGTTCGTTTCTTCTTTGCCCTGGTCAGATGTGTAATCCTTATAGCCAAACTTTATTATTTTCGGTGCAGAGGGATCCATGACGTTAAATAACAGCCGTAGCCAGTCTCGTTTACTGCAGGTCTGCCGCCGTGTGGCGCGTCACCATAACAACGGGCTCCCGCGCATGCAACAGCACTAAAATCGTAACGTTAACTCCTCCTCAATATCAGAGGGGGGAAAATATATATTTATTAAACAGAAAATCAAGTCATTTCAAGTCATTTGACTCAAGTCTAAGTCAAGTCTCAAGTCATGAATGTCAAGTCAAAGTCAAGTCGAGTCTTTTATGAATGTTTATCAAGCAAGTCTCAAGTCCTAAAATTTGCGACTCGAGTCTAACTCGAGTCAAGTCATGTGACTCGAGTCCCCCATGTCTGCAACACGGCCATGACTCAAATGATGTACCACTTAAACAAAGTGCATCCGACCCTGGTTAATGTTGATGGTGGTGCGTCGTGCTCTCAGTCTCAACCTAGCATCAACTCGGCGTTAGCACGGAGGAGCTGCGATGCACAACGAGCAGAGAAAATTACCCAAGGGATCTGCAAGTTCATTGAGATGGTTTGGAACCAGCATTTCACATTCCATCACAACGTACCATCACCAGACTGGTAGAAACTCACTACGAAGAACGGAATAAGGTTCCCCGGCCCGGGCTGGCCAAGTTAGCGCGGAGGTACCTGTGCATCCCGGCGGGTGTTTTCAGTGGCTGGACTGACGGTCACCACGGTCGCGTCTGACCCCAGATCATGTCAACATGCTTATTTTTCTCAACAAAAACCAGTAGACTGGTGCAGAAGTTGTATGTGAGTTACTTTTTTATTAGGCTTTGTCCGTGCCTTGGATAGTTTTGAGTTACAGTTTGACAATACCTGTCAGATCTAGTTATTATTTAACATGATTCTTTTTATTTATTATTTTGGAACAACCGATTGTTTAGGAACGCCGGCTCGCAGCAGCAGGTTCCGCTGCTTCAGAGCACCGCAGCGCATGTATCTTCAAGTTTAGCCTAACCTCCAGTTTAACTGCCACAAGTTGTTGTTCTTGTAATTAAGATCTCCTCGAGGAAAAACACGCTGTATTTTTGTATTTTCATTCAATTTTTAATTTATAAAAAGTTAAATAAATAATGAATTTTAATATAAAAATATTAATGATTAATCGATAGTCGATCGTTAATTCTCCCGACGACCGACTAAGAAAATTTAATCGAATGCCCATCCCTACTGTACTGAAAAGCCCTACAAATAAGTGAGAGCATGTTTTCAATGACAAACAATATTATGAGTTTGAGCAGAAGCCATATATCCAACAACACTTGACCAGAAATCCATGTGCTTTAAAGATATGAGTCATGCTTTGCAATTAAGGCAAAGTACTTTTCTCTAATTTAAATTGTTTTCATTTTGTTTGCGTAGGAGCTACATATCCACTAAAGTGAGAACAATGGATGACTGTGAGGCTAAAAGTGACCCACTGTGTATGCTGCTGGATAAGGGCAGCGACTATAAAATTGGGATATACTTTGTAAAAGTATTCCCAACTTTTCATTTACTGTGAGGATAAGGCAAGTCCTCCAAATTAAAGCAGGACTACATAAATACTAAAAGAAGGAAAAATGCAATTGCCCAATTCAACGCAAATCAAAGGCCATAAAACTCACCCTCACTCATTCAATATACTGTACTCAGCAGTTTTGCTGCTACGGCCTGAATTTATCCGATATGACCAGTAGCTTATACTGGCTTATGTGTTACTTACATTACAAATATAGCTTGCTCACTTTATCTCTCTCTCTCTCTCTCTCTCTCTCTCTCTCGATAAACATTTCAATGGAAAATGAATGCGTCATTATCTTGTAATTGCCACTGCTGGCCACAGTGGCTGCAGAACGACACATATTAATGTTTTGAGATCTGATGTCCCATTTTTTCACCAGTTGGCAAGGCAACATCATTTGTCAGTGCCTTCCAAAACTGTTCGAAAAATAAGAGCATTTTCTCACCTGAAGATGCTATAATAAAGTGTGATTAGGTTAAGTCACAAACACGATTTGGTCAGGGTTAGGGAAAAATCATAATTTTGGGATAAAATCACTACTTCGTTAAGGTTTGGGGACCTTCATCGTCATGATTAAAACATAACAACTACTTGGAAGAAACCAACGTTGGTAGGGAATTCCATTGTTTTGTTGACCCATCCACCCAAACTGACCTCCTTCTTTGGCGAAATTTGTGACTCTATAATGACATTGTGCGCCTTCCTCTGACGGACAAGAGTCAAAATTCCTACGACGGCATGAGTTTGAATGTAAACATATGTCATCATGGGGCATTTGCTAAAACGACTGACGAATGTCGTTTTTCTCGGAAAGAACTATCTTGGATTAGAACGCCAGTACAATCAGAGTCTTGGCAGGTTTAAATGAAGGAACATGGATCTAGGCTGTGTGACAGCAGTACTAGAAATCTCCTAATGAAAGCAATAATACTGAGAAAGCAAACAATGAAAGGACATATGAGCAGTCAAAATGCTCTGCAGTCACCACCTACTAGAGTGTCAAATATTTCATTGTTCACAAATGCGTTGGATCATGTTCTTTCATGCTGCATTTTCTCAAGAGAATTGATGGAAACTTATTTCAGAAAAAGACAATTCCATGAAACTTTCTGTCTTCACCAAATGGCTGAATACGGAGGTAATATCCACGATACAAGAGTGTGACAGTGCAGAGGATGAGACACTCTCTCCGCCTGGATAATCATGTGCCTCCCACTGCACTAAACTATGTCTCTTCTGGGTTTTTAGATACGTTGGCTTAAAGGGAAAAAAAAGAAAACCGAATCCCAGATGAAAGCAAGTAGACTCTGCAAAGCCAAATGAAGTCACTCTTGAAAAAATGCAGATCACTTTTACTGCTTTATTCTTCCCAGATGAGACAGCTGGGTTTTCCCGCACGAAGAGCAAATTATCCCCCATGATCCATTTGGCCGATTCGCCGAGGTCATTGTTGTGGAAGCGCAGGTGCCCTGTCAGCCCTGCCGCAGCCAATAGGGGATGCTAGGTAAAAGGGGTGGGGGGGTTCAAAAGTGGCTCCTTAAATCTCCACCTCCATTAATCACACTTTGCACGCCCGCGACCCACCGAGCAGTGTGACAGTGACAGCGCTGAGAATGATTAATACTTAATGCAGCGTTTAAGAGAATGATTTATGCCATCTGTTAGTGGGTGACATGCTGCAGAAGTTGGCTTCACCACTCACACACACTTGTCAGCGAGGATTAGGCGAATGATACATAACTTAATCTCAGGAGCAGTAGGTCACCTCTAAAATTAGGTTGATTTTAGACCACAAACACAAGGGGAGAAGTGGGTGTGAGGGGACAATATAAGGGGGAGGATGTGCATAACCTCAGCATCAAATTAACTGGGGTTGGCCAACAATACAGTTTTAACACCTAGCCAAAAATTGTTCAAACTATCCATCCATTTTCTGCCACTTACCCAGTTGGGGAGTATGGTTTTGGGGTATGATGACATCCTTCTGCTCTTCCTGGGGGATCCCGAGGTGCTCACAGAACCAGATGGGGTACATAATACCTACAGCGTGTTCTCGGTCTAACCCAGCATCCTAATCAAATCCTAAACCATGCCAACCACCTCAGACAACCTTCACAGAGAAGGAGCAGTAGTTCTGATCAGTTCTTAAGATCCAGATCAACGTCAGCCACTTGTTACTATGATCTAAAGCTGTATTTATAGGTGTCAGAAAAAAGTTAGCAGCAGTCATAATTAGCAGCCATAAATACCTGCAGTGTGGGTTTTGATTGATAGTTCAGCATATGGATGTATCGTGCGTGACTAGGCCGTGCCATGATTGGATTATATTCTTCTCAGTAACTGTTATTATTTCATTTACTTGCGATGTAGAGCATTTGCACTACTTATAGAATCTATAATTCACAACATTGATCACAGGGAGCAAAAGCTTTGCTGTGGAGATGGCTTTTCTGCATCGGTGTTAGGGAGAAAGATCTCAAACCATCAAAAGGGTTTATTTTACATTTTAGTGGAGATCTCAAAGGTTCTATACAAAATGTGTATAAGATTCAGCAGAAGACATCTAGAATACATCCTTTTGATGAAATGGTGTAGCCATGAAAGCCCTGGGTTTGAATATTTCATTCAATGTAAACATTATACGGCTTTAATTAAGAATTAGAACAAGCTGATGCAGGACATACATGACATTGTCATGATTCTAACCCTAACCCACATTAAAGCTACTAAAATGGAAAATAGGGGAACACTGATGTTGAGGGGTTACTAAAAGGCTAAAGGATCTAAACTCCATTGCACTGTTACCAACTACAGGTATCATCTAATTTCAAGACTTGATTGCAAATGAGCAACGTTATCTCTGCCTGCCTTCTCTCCCTCCCTCCCTATTCTCTATGTAATATTTACATATTCAAACAAACTGTCAAAGCCCCAAAACAAACAATTTGTTATCCACCAGAGTTTGCAGGGTTAAAAATACTTTGCATCCAATCTGCATAAAAACTATCAGTCTTTCATCAGACATTACCGGCTTTTTCCTCCTCTCCTCTCTCCTCCTCTGTTCTTCACAGAGCTATCAGATGAGAAGGTGAACACAAGGGTAATCAGTTTGGTCACTGCTTTGAATCCGTCTATTCTGGAAGGTACACTCTTGTTTCCCGTTTGATGTTCCTACTGAGAGTCAATCGACAAAATCAGTCCTGCAGCAACACTCCGATCTTTACTTTACACCCAGTAAACAGCCTGTCCAAAACTTCACTTCAGATTAGCGTGAACATTGTGCTTTCATAAAAAAAAATCGGTTTCATAATCAAGATCAAAAAGAACATTACTGTATTCAAATGCAGAGGAAATTGGTATTACTATTCTTAACCCAACCAGAACCCTTAAGGGGATCAGAGAGGGGATGTTTGTCAGTCATGGGCGAGCACAGGCTTGCCTATTAGCAGAACGACAACAGCAATGGTGCCCAAAAGCGTGGGAGCAAAATGTGAAGGAGATAAGCTTGATGCTTTGATTTTTTTTTTTTTTTAAATGAAACAAAACAACCCGAACATGAAGCGAAAACATCCAACACAACCTCACCTTTACAAATTTATCATCCAGAGCTGTTGCTTTTACAATACACAAACTAATTACTAATTATTTACACAAAATGCAAATTGAGGTGTTTAATGAGCCCTAGTGTGACTTGTTGGAACAAGATACTTTATCCAATTAATTTACAGTCTTAAAATTGCTACCCTCTGAACCTTAGGTGGTTGGCCAGAATGTGAAGCTGTCTGAATTTAAATACATTACGACTATTTAAAAGTGTAAAATTCTTATTTTTCCCTTGACCTATTTAACTTTGCTTTTTCATACCTGTGCTCCTTCTGGTGCGAGTGCCTCCTGTCTACAAAGAGCTGAGAGCATATAAAAGACAGCAAAGTACTTAAAGCAGTGAGTGAGTAGTGCGATTTTAATGAGAGAAAATCACACCGCGGGCGTGAACAGCAGGATTAATTTTACACAAGCAGAGAGATGTCAAACAATAGTAACCTCGGATGTCTCATTTTCACAATCACAAGCAATTCTCATGTCTTATTAGCGTCCAATCTTAAGTTTCGGCTTTTTGCTAGCTAAAGGAGTCGACTGAGACATCATCAAGGTGTATCTGCAGACAGAGCGGTAAAGCAGCTAATCCACCTTTGGCATTCGTGACACATCTTCCAATATATGATCTAATGATGTGAGTGTAGTAAAACGACGAAGCGGCAGTCTGAGTCTCTCAGTCACTCATACACACTCATGATTGATTGATTGATACACAGTGGTAAATCAAAAAGCGGGGTGCCTTTTCAATCACAGCTGAAATCTTTAAACATAAATAATAGCTACCATCTTGCCTGTGGCAGTTTCAGCACACTTGGCAGTCTGTTAAGAGAGGGAGACAGAACTCTTCACAAATGTAAATTTATGTACACCCCATTTGACACTTTCCATTCTTGATTGGTTTGTATTTTGCCTCCTTCTCCTTCCTACTTATTCTAAGAGATGATTAGCATTATTGCCAGGCCCAGTTGAGGCAATGAAGAAGACTGCTGTGTGGAACAGGGGCGTGAAAGCGCCACTATCCCTAGTACCCTGCCAGCCATAGATAGCAAGCGGGTAATCCCTGTCTTCTGTTGACGACAAAAAGACACTGCAGCCATTCACCTGAGACCTGAGCCCATCACAGGCCTGCAGAGGTACAGTAGTAACAACTCCGCCAACGGCACATTAAAGAGGGAGCTTTCTCCAGAGGCAATTAGTACTGAAGAGCTGTGTCTGTTCTTTTCTTGTCTGTAATTTTAGCAACAGCTACCAAAATTACAGAGCCCTGGAGAAATTACTGCAGAATTTAACAGTGATTTAGTCAGGCTTTTAAATTTAATTTTTTTTTTTTTTTTTATTTAAAAAATAATAACTGCCACATTTACAGCATTACTTGTGATCTTTGTCCCTGCATGAAACTCTGTTCCATGTTGAGTGAGGCATTTAAGCATCTTGAGAGCACTATTTCACCATTTAAGAAGAAATCGCCAATTTGGCCATTAATGCACCCATCAGTTTTATGAAGACAGACAAACAAATACTTCCAAACCATTCCAATAACTCAGGTTTGTTTTTCGTTTGCCAGTCTGCAGAGAATAAAAGAGAAAATGAAGGAAGAGCAATAATGTTTTGGCAGGGCTGTATCTTTTAAAAGCAGGCATTCAAGCACAAAAAAAACTTTGCACAGAAAAATATCCATAGCATCATAAACACACTTCAAGCCCAGTGGTGTATATTTACAAGCCTGTTTAGATTTTAATAGGCTTTGCTATTTTGCCCATCAAATGTCTGAGAGATAATCTCAGACTGGACTACCAACTGGAGTCGGGGACAGAATGCATGATTAGTCATATCTGGGAGTGATTCTTCTTCCTATTGCTAATGAGAACTAAAATATAGAAAAATGATAAATGGTCACCAATTTCATACACTTTTTTGCATACTAAATTAAGCCATTACAATGTCAAAATAGGTCTAGATTTCCTCAAAATGTTGGAATCTTTTATGCATCACCATTTGCATAATTCCTTGATTCACGTAAAACTGATTCATAGTTTGCACTGAGTATGTGATCACTTCAGTGCCTCAAACTGGGTCATCCTATCTCCAGGCACAATTACAACGAAAACCTCAGCGAGACAAATTTGCTCTCAGTCGCCGTGCCGCTTTTATGTATGAACAGCTAGCTGTCAGCGGGACGGGGCGAAGATAAAAAACTAGGAGAGGGAGGAGAGGAAGCGTTGTGGATCATGCGGCGGGTTTAACAGGTCGATAGGAGACAAACGTATGTCTAATAAGCCAATGATGAACCCAGAGAGGTCCCTCTTGTGGGCGCCAGGCCTGCTTCTAACAAATGTGTTATTGACTTCCCACAAGCAGCCAGTCATAGAAATACTATCTGTATCTGAGAGGGGTAAGAGTGTGAGAGATGAGACATGAGCGACTGCGGCACCGGGTTAAATTATCGATCACACAATCCTCTTTATACCCTTCAGCTAGTGACGAGCAGGACATAATTGACACGCAACAGCGTGACAGCCTGAGAGTTGGAGGAATCCTTAGAAAAAAATCAACCTACATACCGAAGGACACGTTTTATAGATTGTTACTAATCACCGAAAATAGAATTAGAAACACTCCAATGTTTTACAAAATGGAAAATCAATTGTCATAACAGCCACTCTTTCATCTGCTTGCATTTACTGAATACTGGATGGTGCAATAAGGGCTGCAACTAAGGACTGTTTTTGATATTGATTAAATAATGGCTGTTGCAATTTCCTAGTGCCCACGGTAACGTCTTCGAATGTCTTGTTTTGTCTGGCCAACAGTCCAAAGATATTTTATTTACTATAATGTAAGATGAGAAAATGCAGCAAATCCTCACATTCAAAAATGTTACTCTCCATCAAGTAATCAATTAATCAACTAATGGTTTCAGCTCTACACTGAAGCACAGACAGAGCCTGGTAAGTAAAATAACTTGAATGATGAATTTAGATTACACTCATTATTGTAAATGTAAGTGTTGTTGTAGTTTATAAACATAGATGAGTTACAGGTAATGAAGACAAAATGGCAAAATTGCTTCCAGGTAGATTATTAATGTGCTGGCTCCAGACAGAATTGTAAAGTGCACTCCCTGTATAGTGCTTCCTTAGAGGGCTATCAGGAACCACCAACAATAAGTCAGGACCACATTAAAGCCATTTCATCTGCAGTTATTCATCAAAGTAATTTAGTAATATGAACTACCGCTATGCAGTTGCATGCCGTGCATTATGGATATGACTTATGGAGCTCTGATGCTGAATTACAGTCACATGCCACAGTCCAGTGACTGAGTCAGGCTATACTTCACCTGTGTGTGTGTGTGTGTGTGTGTGTGTGTGTGTGTGTGTGTGTGTGTGTGTGTGTGTGTGTGTGTGTGTGTGTGTGTGTGTGTGTGTGTGTGTGTGTGTGTGTGTGTGTGCTTATAATGCTGTGTAGGTCTAATAAAGCAAAGTACAGCTTGTCATTTATCATAATTATTTTTCTTTCCCCCAACAAATGTTTCAGATGTTTATTTAGTTCAACTTCACTGCCTTAAATTTGTCTCATCAAAGAAAATAAATAACTGCTGTGTGTGCAGTTTCATTTACAGTACTGCCTAATAAACACTCTTGGCCTTGTGTTTTTGCTAGTAAAAGAGTGACTAGTACATGTTAAACCTAACTATAGTGTTTGCTGCAGTTTCAGTTAGAGCTGCTGTACAATAACTAATTATTTTGGCCACTTGGGTTCAGCAGAAACACGGCGTAAACACTTACACTTAGATATTTTTACCTTATAAAGTTGATATGGTGAACTTAGACATCTTGCAGTTACGGAACATTAGCTTTCATTTTGAGTTGAGTTTGTCGCCACCTGATGTCTCTAAGTCCAATATTCTCTCTGGTTTGAGTCTCCAGTCCTGAGAAAAATATCTGTCTCTTTAGCAGGAAAACATGATAAAGCATTGAGCAGCTTGTCGCAAACTTTTTGGCTGCCACTTTTTTCACAACTTTTAAATTTAAATCATTTTGGTTTTACAGCACACAACTTTACTGCTCTAGTTCACTCTCACTGTCGGAGACATTTTTTTCAGTGAAAAAGCTCTAGCACCAAATGGCAGAAATAATAATTTAGCAACTAGCTACTGAATGTAGTCAAGCATTTAGCCGCTAAAGAGTCAGATAATTCCCTAACCCATTAGTGGTTGGTATATGACATAGTTTTTGTTCGTAATAATCAACTTTACATGTCAGTGTTGTGTTACCAGCTTGGCAACAACTAAAACATAATGTAGCTTTAAGATATCACAGAGGCACCAACCACCATGCTGTAATTTGAGACCTTTGAGAGCTTCAGACTACTGTCCCTAAGCACCTACAACTCACACACCAGTATCACCAGGTGCACCGTGTGTGTGTGTGTGTGTGTGTGTGTGTGTGTGTGTGTGTGTGTGTGTGTGTGTGTGTGTGTGTGTGTGTGTGTGTGTGTGTGTGTGTGTGTGTGTGTGTGTGTGTGTGTGTGTGTGTGTGTGTGTGTGTGTGTGTGTTTTGTTTCTGCATGTCTCATTATGGAAATTTGTGTATATTTGTATGCTTAGTGTAAATGAAAAAGTCCACACTGGGATTGCTGCCAACTTATCTCGTCATTATTTTCGTTACCCACGCATACACGCATGCATTATATCTGTGTTTGTCTTTCTGTGTTTGCATAAAAGTACATAGAGTTATGAGCTTGCCTCCATGCTGTGTGGAGTTGCAGGACTGAGGTGGAGTTTGTGATAAATGTCCTGTTGGGTGCTGACGGAGCAGGTCCTGGAAAGCTATATGGTCCCAGGGGTGGGAGGCTAATCACAGTGGTTTCCCTGGAGCCCTTCTGAATGACAAACAACTGTAACCCCCACACAGGACACACACACACACACACGCACACACACACACACACACACACATCAATGATTTCATTTCTACCATCCCGAATGTTAATGATCGAGTTAAGTCACGTCAAATTTGTCTGTAAAGCCCTTCAACAAACAGGTTTATTACAAGGTTGGGGGAGAAAGAAAGGAGAAGAGCGATAAAGCAATAAAACTTTGATTATTCGGTGCAGTCACAACACATCCTTTCAGTTGGTAATAAATTCACGCAGGGATTCAAAAGCATCTGAATAGCTCTGAGAAAAAAGTAATCAGTGCTTTCAGCTTTTCATTACCTGGAATTTAATTACCTACAACCACCAGAGTACTGGATGCATATATGGAAGCTTCGTTTAGCCCATTGTGAAGCATTTTGAGAGTTTTCCACGCTTATCCTCTTGACAATATTTGCATTTGTGATCAGAGCTGATACTGTGTGTAGACACGGTTCTGTTTAACAAAGCATTAATTATGTAAACTCAAAAGTAAAGCTGGTTCCCCTGGCCTCTGTTTTCCTCTCTCTCTCTCTCTCTCTCCCTCTGTCTCATCCATTCCCCTACATCCATCCCTCCATCCCGCAAATCACAAACACATGCGCTCAGATGCACACAAAGAGCAGTGAAGCAGAACGCATCTTGCTACACAGCCCGTCAATCTCGCGCTGCTGTGTGGCCTTGCTGCGGGACGACGCCGGCTCTGCCCGGACTTGCTGCTGGTGTTGATTCTAGGCTTCACACAGACCAGCATGAGATCCCACAGAGAGAGAGAGCAGGGGCTGGAAACATATGAGGAGAGGATGAGACGGAGGGAAACGGAGAGGGATAGTGGAGAAGGAAAGACGGCAGGAGAGGAGAGAAGGAGTGAAGGGACAGAAAATCTGTGGGCGAGACAGAGCAAGACGAGAGAGGGTTTTGGAAGATACGCTTGTGTCTTTTTCATCTCCAGCAGCCCTAAACACATGCACATGAAAAGCTCTGATTGTTGTTATTGCTGCGAGACTCTAAAACTTGTCTAAAGCATGGCGCTGTTTTGCAGAGAAAAATGAAATATTTTCAACTCCTGTGCCTTGAGTTCTCACCGCTGCCAAGAATCTGCCAATTCAAACGCATCTGAAAATAACGTGAAAAAAATGGAGGCGGGCGTGTTAATAGAGGCCCCCTGTGAACACGCAGCCTAAGGGTGTGTGGAGGGGTGGTATGGTGTCAAATGAATGGATCAGGTCGATCAGGATGCGAATGGAGCACCGCGTGAAAATAAAAGTATGACAAACGTAGCCAAAGCTTGACGAGTCATAATAGCATTACCACCTCTTCTAACCCGCCATGCTCATTCCTCCTCAAGGTAAGAATGACTCTTGCTGAGCACGCAGGAACGAGAGTTAAAAGAAGCTATGAGGCCGAGTGGAGAATACACATCGCAGCTCGGAAAAACTCTGGCAGATACTAAAGGAGCACTCCACCATATCTTCATACTAATCCTGCTCCTTCAGGCAGTAACTGAACGCACCACTCTGCTTGAGCACAAATTATGTGTGCTACACCGTCGCTGAGATAACTGCTTTCTCTCTTACTACAAAGTGGGTGTAAAAGACAGAGAAAAGGAGAGTGTGTACTGGTGTGTAGTGATGTACATCCCTATGGTTATGGTGCATAGCAGCAGGCCATTAGGTAACATTTCCTATCACTGTACATGTAATTTTATATCACAACAGGGATATACAGTATCATGCTATAGTACATTTTCTGGAACCAGACAACAATATATCATTTTCATAACGAACAGAATCATGAATTATCAGGTGCTTTTTACTGGGGTTTGGTATGTTAATCAATTACTGTTTTTTTGCATTTGTTTTGTTGAGGTTGTGAGTATTTGTAAGAAGGTCCATACTATTAACACAGTGATATGTGGCATTGGTTGATGCTACACTTGCCCCAATATAAAAAAAAATAAGCATGAAATAAAACCATTACTTTTCTCTTGATATTCTCTTGACATAATGAAAAGAATCGCTTAGTCTATGAAATGTTATAAAGTAGAGAAAAACAAACAAACAATCTACTAGAGGCGGTGACATCATCAAATTGGGAATGTCTAAAGGACATTTTTACATTTGACATTTTTGCTTTATTATAAATTACTTACAGTAAATAATAAAAATTATCAAAACGGTCAATTTATGTTCTGTCAAGCGACTAATCAACTAATCATTTCAACACTACTAAAATGGCTGACTAATCTAGATACTTCATCACACTGATTAAAAAAAATCCTGTAAATCCAATATTGCCATAAAGAAATCCTGCTCTGTATCCCTGCTCTGCTAATATGACCCTATTTGCGGTCAACAGAAAAAAAGGCCAATTGTAAGCATGTGACCATTAGTTATATTTCATGATGCAGATCTTTTATCAAAGATCGTAGTAAGAGGGCAGTATTTCTCCGCACAGGCAGGCAGCTGATCCCCGATCCTGAAAAGGTGGCATGGAAAAACAGGACCTGCGACAGGAAGCTCTCCACCCTGCATACCGCTAGAGGCCAAAACAATGTGAGTACAGTGGCTGCTGAGATAATAACAGCATGGTGTGATATGAGCTTTCATGTTGATATAACCACTAATGATCTACCTGAATGGCTGCCTTTGTCTGGGTTTGTTGGTGCCTAGTGACTCTGCCGTAAACCCCGTGCCACACACAGCGTCATGATCATGGAGACAACTGGAGGAATTTGAAAGCTGTAATTTTCCTGAAATTATAATCTGCAATTGTAATCATATACAGTTTGTGTCCATGTGCTCATTTACCCTGCAGCATCTAAATCTGTTAGTGGCATCTTTGCTGAGCAGTGACCGGGGAAAGAAACATTAGCCCCAAAACACTCTTCTGGCAATCATTGCCAGCACAACTTCAGAAGCTGCAGTCAGCTCAGTTTTCCTCATTTCCTGAAAACATTTCATCAAAGCGGCAGCTTGGCACAATCCTGCCAAATCTGGCCTGTCAGCTTGAGACTGACAACAACAGGGCGGCTGTCGGCAGGACGTGTGAGATGGTACGCTTTCTATCCCTCGTTCCCTCCTCTCATCTCCATGTGTCTGCATTTCTCCAGCTTCACCTGCCTTCTCCACCCCACACTTCTTCACCTTGACCAGGATAAATAACTGGGGAGCTGACAACCCCAGGCATGTGTGTGTGTTTTCCGAAGCATTTGTAGGTCAGAAGAAATAGCCTCACTGGGAGTCTGACAGAAGGCTTAGGAATACATTTTAAGTCTGGACTGGCAGTAAAGCCTTTCTTATGAATGTTATATTATAGCAGTGTGTGTGTGTGTGTGTGTGTGTGTGTGTGTGTGTGTGTGTGTGCGTGTGTGTGTGTGTCTAGAATACAGAATTGGCAGAATTTATACTCAGATTTAAAAAAAAAATGTTCTGTTTCAACAGGTGAGTGCAGACACAAATCTATTACAATGCATTATAGGATAAGAGGCAAGGCTATTCATGAAAGTGGCCTTCACGTCAACTCCTTCAAGAGATTTAAAGTGTTTAATCTGACGCACGCAGCTTCATGCAGAAGGCTTAGACAGTTCTAATCTAACAGGACTAGGGAAACAAAATGCCTCTATTTCATGGTCAATAAAGTCTTAGAGAATGAAAGGACTTCAGAAGTGGTCATGACAATATGGCAAGTGACTGTTTCAATGAACAGCTTCCTGTGAATGATACAAACTTATCTTGCAAATTTTATTGCCCTAGGTGCACCTCGGGGGCACACAGAGCACTAACATATCTGTAAGCCCACGCCAATCCCATCAGCTAATGTGGAGAGTAAAGTCAAGAGGTGTTGTAGATCAATTCAGGTTAAAAGAGGTTAATGTTGTTTGCCCTCAGAGCAAGGAAAGGGCGAGTGTGTGACTATGCATGACTCCAGATGTTTGTGCATATTACCTGTAAAAGATATGTTGACAGATATTGTATATGCAGTCGAAGTGGAAAGAACTGATAGTTATGCTTTGCCGTAGTGAGACAGGAATGTTAAAACATAAACAAAAAGGACAGGGGTAAGACAATGGGTAATGTGTGCCTGAAATCTTAAAGAAAGGCTGCTAAATGTGTATGTGTGCGTGCGTGCGTGCGTGCGTGCGTTCATTAAAGCAAGAGTGCCATTTGCAAATTATAGAAAAGAGTTCCTAGACCGGTACCTGCTCATTACCTGAAGATGAGTCACTTTGCAAATTACAGAGCAGCCAAATGTCCCAGGTGTATCAATTGACCCTCCTTCTCTCCCTCCCTTCATTGCACACACCCACCCACACATGTAACCACACACACACAAGGATGCACACAACATTAATACTTAAAAAAAACAACTGAAAAAAAGATCCACAGATTTTAGTTCCAGGTGTGACATTGTACCGTCGCCATCAAGACTTGGTTAGTATAATCAAGTTAATCTGTGGAGCAAGAACTGGCTAATGAAGTTACCTTCACACAACGCCCCAGGCTGGGAAATTATGTCTCTGTCGGGGGGGCTTTTAACATCCGCATGCGCGCATGTTTCTGCCCACCCCCCCCCCACAGCCTCCGGAAGCACACACCTTCACACACCAGCTTAATGAGTGCCTGGGGAGGCAGGCAGACACACATACTCAAAGTCAGGTCTGCTTTGAGCTCGCGCTCACCCTGCCTAGAATACTGAGCTGAAAAACTGAGCATACTGTAGATCCCTGAGAAGCCCTAAGGCTGAGAGGACAAGGACAAAGACGGAGAGGAAACACAGATCCTGGTGAAACATGCAGGGGGAATGATGGAGCAATGAAGACAGAGAAATTAAGAACAGAAAAGCACCTTGACACAGGGGAGGATATGAAAGATTGTGAAAGCTCGGTGATGTTGAGTTTTCCTTTCTGTCCAGTTTATGACAAGAATCACAGGACCAGTTCAACATGGTGGAGTATGTCACGGCTATTTAGATGTTTGTATTTGAACCATTATATAAAAGCCCAAAACTGCATTTTATGACCAAGACAAAAAATGTGGAGTACAATGCATCACAATGACTAAACTTAGCTGGAGAACGAGAGCAGCAGACGACACCTGTGAGAAAGCAGATGCTCTCTATGTTTGTCTTCCGGTAATTTAGACTCAACACTGCAGCTGCTTCAAAATAAAAGCCTTCGAGAAAAACAAACAGATGGCCACAACTGTGAAACAACTGTGTCAGGTGTTGAGCTACGGTACACTAAAATTCGCTTACAGTAGATATTGGGATAAATCTACCTTTGAACAGGTTTTCTTTTCCAGCCCTTACCTTTAGGTACTGCTACAGAAAAACTATCACTGATTTATTTTGATACTGAAGAGAACTTGAAAACGTGATGATTCTCAGGAAAGTTCAGGAGTTACAAGGAGCCTCTTTTTTCTATGATTTATAAATATATGGACATTTGGGATAATCTGAGATAATGATACCCTTAGGAAGTTATGACTCCAAGCAAAAAGTATTTGATTTTTTAGGCAAATAGTCGGACGCCAATGGTTATAAAGTGCCTTATTTGCGATATTAGAGATTTCTGTACCACTTTTTGATAAACAACAATTATAAAGGGTTTTTAATTTGTAAGTTATGGCTTTATTATTGGTTAACAATTATTTAGCTTGGCTTTATTGATCAGTTATAAGCCCAATGTTTGGTTTTCAAAAAAACAGTATACTTGCTTTATCTATTTAGCTCTTTAATCAACCAAGTAACCCCCTGTAATAGACCATTTTGAATATGACCTTCTGGAGAAGAGCTGCAAGACCAACATTCATTTAAATAACAACTTATTAAAATAAACAACCGGTTAGTAATGCCTTACTAAGATTTTTAATTGCAGACATAAGGGGATTTACCCAAAACATTTTGGGTATTTATGGTTTATACCTTGTCTCTAAAGCATTAGTAAACAATGAATTAACCATTAATAATTAGTTACACTAGTATAAACCCTTTATAAATAGGGACTTATCAGAAAGTTGAGTAAGAGCACAATTCTGTCACGGCTTATGAAAACCATATTTTCTTCTGAAAAACTCCCAAACTTTACCTTGCACTCACACTTCTCCCATTATTCATTTTAACCAGAAGGTATCAACCACATGTGCAGACACAAGCATTTATGGGAACTAAAGAAAAATATATCCCAATTTCTGGAGAAAATTACAGAAAGGCGGACAGACCCATCTTGAATCCTTCAGGAGGAGTTTGTGGCGCAACAGGGACTCACTGGACTGGGATAAATCCTCAGTTCCATGGCCTAAGCACTGAATGAGCCCGTTCCCCCAGGAGCACGTGCCTAACCAAGCCAGCAGACAACCAGTGGAGCAAGGAACCCTCCTCTGAGAGGTAACACCTAGTTAATTCATCTGCCATAATGATTGTCTGAGCCACCATTGCATCTCCACAAACCACTACTGAATCCCAATCAGAAGCTGTCTACAGCATTTACTGACACAGAATCCGCCACTCGCTCCTTATCCTGGCTCAGAGAAGGGAATGAATAAGTCGAGTTGTCTGGGAGGAGTTTTTTTTTTGTCCTTTGCTTTTCCAGTCAGGAGTAAATGCAGCCAAGTTAGCCAGACAAATGCATTCCTGTCTGCCTCTTGTTCTGGCAGCGCTACGTCAGACGTGACAGAGTTAGCCCTCCATGCTGCGCAGTCCCTCTGATGGGATTAGCTCTTAAAGACTGTGGAAAACAATGCCCTGCTCCCTCTCAACAAGGTCAAAACAAAGCATTGCTGTGTCACGTCGTGCACTGATAATTCTGCCCACTATCCACAGGCAGAGCTGATACCAGGAATACATGCACAGGTTCATTGTAAATAAGAGTAATGCGACGAATTAGGTGAGCCATTTGATGTAACCTTTCTGTGTACGGATAAATCCACTCCCTACATTGTTATTATTCACACTGGCCTGGTTCCATTTCCTTTCTAAAGGAACAAATGGCTTCACTTGTGGTGCAGAGGCTCCAAGCATCGGGTTACCTATGCATGCAAATCACAATAAAAGGCTGGACATGACGAGAAAGAAGCTCTCTTACCTATTCTCTATTTCACATGCCAAACAGGCTATCCATTTCAGCGACCATGTTTCCTAAAGTAGATGAGGGCAAGGACTTCAGGGTATCAGGCTTTTAGTTGGATTTGTCTCGTGGTGGCTAGGACCCTAAACAATACACAACATCGCCGCTGTTAAAACATTTGCGTATGAAACATCCGAAAGAATACGCGTTGTGCATGAAGGAATCTACAGACAGCAGCCAAAATGCAGCAACTTCAGGTACGGCAAAGGAAGGACAGTCACATCTAAAAACTTGTGTTAACCAGGCAGAGCCTCTCCCGGGTTGTCAGCTGTTCTCTCTGTAGCCTAAATAAGTCTCCCTACAGTGGGAGCGGAGCGACCGAATGGCCGGCTGCTGCTCGTTAGCTAACGTTAGCTTTCTAATTTCACCCACCCAACATGCCTTCATCATACACTAGTTAGCGAAAATTCATCTGGCGATAGCGATGTGCTTTCCTACGATGTGAAAAGAGCGCGTGAATTCAACAGTAAGTTGATACATTTAACTATTTTAGAGGCTGTGGACGTTGTTTACTTCATTATTGTGTTTACTGTGTTAATGGACTGAGGATAGGAGTAGGATTCGGTATTCGGTTTCGGATTCGGCAGCACCTTAACCAGTGGATTTGGTATTCGGCCGAACCCCAAAAATCTGGATTCGGTGTATCCCTAGTGTGTTTGTGTGTGCATTCACAAGAGAGATGAACAATCATGCATGTTTGGTTTCAAAGGTGCTGGTATAAGGCAAATATGTCTGAGCAGTGCTAAAATACCTCAGAGAAGTGTACAGCAAAATATTACCATTTTCTAATTAGGTTGAGACTAATTATAAAAAAAAGTCTGAATGTATGCGGAAAGAAGATAAAGCAGCAAGGTGGAGTGCTGCACACTGTGGGTAAACAAAGCTATCTGCAGTAAAGCCTATTAGCAAAGAGCGAGGGATCTCAGCATCAACAGGGTTCCATTGTCAGATGTCTTATTGGCACATGATACCAGTGCTAAGCAGAGTAATACCCATATTAACCACCATTCTCCTAATGCCTTTTCTCCTGTCCCCTGTGATCAGCCTACTTCCAGCCATAATCCCAGCTCTAAGCTGATTCTTAATTACCCTGGCTGTCGGACAGACAAAGGCCAGGGCCGACCTACTCTGAGGTCTCTGACACACTGTGTACTCCAGCTACTCTCTAAACACAGAAAGGCTCCAAAGCCTGTTCATATGGCGGAGCCTATCTTTTTGATCTTTGCAGTGCAATGTATTTATCATCAGAAGAATATGTCCTTAGCACATAATGCAAATGCTTTCATTAGCATTTTCACACCGTGGAGGAATAAAGCAAACAAAAGCTTCATATAAAAAAAAGAAAAAGAAAAAAAAAAACACATGGCTGTGATTTATGGAAGTTCACCATGGCCAAAGGAGTTCAGCAAATATTTACATATAATCAGGTGGGAACAATCACCAATCTGGCCCTTCCATATATACAAAACACAACCTTAGGCACTCGCCAGCATGCATACAAACACCCAGCCAAACACCCACACACCCACACACACACACACACACACAATCTTCTTTGTGGTTTTGAATTAAGCTCTTTGTTAACGAGACCCCGTGGGCTCTCTGGACATTCTTGCATATTTCTGGCCTTCATCTAATATGCGACGCAAACGGTGCACTGCCTTTGGCTGCAGAGAGTCCACGCTATTTGAAGATGGCATGAAAGCTTTCCGTCCACATTAGGCTTTCCAAGCCATTCTCAAAAAGTTTGCCATTCGTAGTAAAAGGCCAAAAACAATAGAAAAGCGTTGAAATCTCCTCCACTGGACATAGCGCAGGCCCCTCGAGCCAGCACCGTTACAGTAGATCACATCACAATGGTGGTGTCAGCGCTTTTGAAAAGCTCCCTTTTTCCCTTTGTTTCACATGACAATCTGAGACCAGCGTTTTAGGAATCATCCATGGAAGGGTTTGCAAAAAGGTAAAAATGGTCAGTGCCAGCTCAACCAAGAACAGATGGATTTTTCAAACGTATCCACTATTAGTGTGGACATGGTCTTTGACTGAGTGTAGAAGAAAACATGAAAGGCTCCTCAAACAAGGTTCTGAGTCATGTTGGTGCCCACTTCAATCCACTCATGAGCCGCTCATCCCTTGGGGCATTCCCAGCCTCCCCTTAGCTGGTGGGCCAAGTCAGACGGCCAGCGCAGGAACAAAGGTCTTCTAAACGGTTTGAAGAGCTGTCTCTCAGGAACGCCAAGCCGCTCAGCAATCACCAGGAGGAGGAGCCTGGAGGGCCATGGAGGGCTGTGAAGCGTGCTCTGAAGGAAGGTTTGTCAAGGCTACCCCACCTGGCATTCGGGTGAGAAGGTCACCTCTCTATGTCGGTATAAACAGACCTTAACATCAAAGTATATATGTAGGCATTATGAGGAATTGTGTTGTACCCTTTTCTGAACTACACAACATAGAGGTGCAACGATGAATCGATGAATCGATTAGTTGTCAACTATTAAATTAATCGGCAACTATTTTGATAACCGATTAATTGGTTTGAGTCATTTTTTTTTATTAAAAAAAATAAGATTTCTGATTCCAGCTTCTTAAATGTGAATATTTTCTAGTTTCTTCTCTCCTCTGTGACAGTAAACTGAATATCTTTGAGTTTTTGACAAAACAAGACATTTGAGAACATCATCTTGGGCTTTGGGAAACAATGATCCACATTTTTCACCATGTTTTGACATTTTTATAGATCAAACAACTAATCGCTTAATCGAGAAAATAATCGAAAGATTAATCGACTATGAAAATAATCGTTAGTTGCAGCCCTAACACAATAGTAGCACAGTGATCTGAAGATAAAGGGCATGTATTTTCTTCGTCAGGAGCTATGTCTCTCTTATTTCTTATATATAAAATTATGATTTATATTTTATTAGTGTCCCTGCAGGACTGACTCACATACTGTCTAAATATACTGGGCAGCAAATAGAAATTCATCTTTTTGCTCTCAGGCAACTATACCACCTTTTCAAAAGAAATAATACATTTCAATGAAACAGCTGCCAATGAGTGACTTGAATTTCTCATACCGCATACCATGCAAGGGAAATGGTAAAAAGAAGAAGAAAAAAAACTCCACTGCTTGCCCCTGAAATATCTTACAACAATACAAAGAGTAAAAGTCAAGAGGGAAAGGGATTTTTTTTTTTTTTTTTTTTTTTTATGAAAAAGGCACTCTCGTTCCCATGAGCATGTGCTGGAATAACAGCATGTCAAAGTGAGGAGGACTGTGATGGGAGGTCATGTAGAATCGAAAGGAGAGTTTCAAGAGGAAAAAGACAATAAGCTGACTGTGACAGGCTGTGTTTCAGAAATCAATAGGCTCCGCTTTTGCTCTGTCTCACTTCAGCACCTGAAACAGAACAAAGCATCAAAGCCCGGCCATGATCCCAAACTTTCTTCACTAACATCACTTGACAAAAGCTTTTCAACACTACTGGCGGTCAGAAGCCAGTGTGTTGCTAGCATATCATGACACGCCACCATACTCTGCATATCCACTGTTTGTATTTACCTTTAAATAAGATGCCAATGCAATGCTCTTGCAGTCCAGAGTAGAATAAGGATTACATGCATTCTGCAATAACAAAAACTTTTTTTTTTTACCAAAACTGCCAGAGTGCTGTGTCAATTTCTTTGCATGGAACTGTGATGAAACTGCATGCAACATTCACGTTGCTCTCGTGAAAACCACATGCAATTCCAGTTTAAGTTCACACCCTGAAGAAGGCAGTATGTGCTGCTACATGTCGGTTGCTTCTTCCTATGTCTTTTAAATTTTCTATTATGAAATAGCCAGCAAAATAAAAGCTTTTTAAATCATTTTGAAGAAGAGTGCCTTGGTTTAACCTTTTTTTCTACACTCAATTGAATTCCCGACCCCCAAAGAGCACCTTCCAACATATGACTGAACTTCCTGAGCACCCTGGACTTTTTTTGTCTTTCCAGTTTAAGTGAATTTGATGACATCAACCCCAGTCATCCTGCCAAAAAAGACAAAAGAAGGTAAGTCAACATCACACTCTTGTTAGCAAGACTTTAAAACCAAGTGCTTCATACATGTTATATGTGCTCAACAGGTTTGGAATCAGTCCGTTTACTGATTTACCGCCAGCTGGCACCTGTGCTACCACAGCTGCCATGACCTACCCATAACCCACCAGCAACTGCAGCTGTCACAGCTGAGTGTCACCTCTGTGCCATGCGCCTTCGCTGCACGGAAAGAGAAACAGAACGGCGTCAATTCAACAGCTAACGGGGAAAAGCAATACAAGTTAGAGGCTGTTAAACTGCGCAAATATGGCTTCTTCTTTTTAAAGAGCTCAGTTTTGCTTAGACTTCACGCTGTGAAGGCCTCAAACACTATGCTCTTTTAAAATCGGCATACTAGCCATTATCCATGCTCTGTTACACTTTAATGCTGTTCAATTTCCACTGTCCTTATAAAGTTTATGTGAAAGAGTGTCAGTTTAATAAGAGTAAGATACATCAGGGTGATCAAGTGTTCGGGTTCATGGCTGGGTCTCCGAGAGGATATGTTTTTTGCCCAAAGGGACCAGTCAAACCAGAAATACAACTTCCCCTCAGAGAGCAGGCATCGTGACACAAAGGCAACTAAAGCCTGCATCCATTACACCACCGGGGAGAAAAATGTCCTGAAGAGACTGTTTTGACTTTTAAAGGAGTGTCAGCGGTTCAGATTTCACTGAGGGTTTAATACACAGAGGACTACAGGCAGCTCAACAACAGACCACTTCTTAACAGTGCAATCCTGGCCTAATCCTGAACCCTGACTCCAGTGACCTGAGCGTTCGCAACACACAACATACGCCAACAACAGAGGGCCGGAAGAATCTGTCTGTAAATGTGTTGACATAGAAGAAAGGTAAAGAGCTGAAACACGGCCAGTGGGCTAAATATAAACTGCTCGGGAGGCTTTGTTTCCTCAGGAGCAGCACTCGCAGCATCAGTCTTCCAGACCCACTTTTTGCAGTCTGGAGCTCAATACCTCAGGGGAAAAAAACACAGGGACTGCAACTCACAGCCCTGCTTATTCCTTTGTTGGATAATTACACATCTGTGCATGTGTTCGAGCTACGCAGTCTCACTCTCCTTCACATCCAGGCTATAAACCCCAGCCCATCTTACCCTTAAATGATACATTTCCCTGTCCATTATTCAAGTAAAACATATGCTTTTAAGTGATGATGAGTATAATAGTCCTGTCGTTTCAGACCAGTGCATCAAGAGGATAATTTGTGGCTTATTTGTGACATATACAGCCTTCTTATGGAAATGAGGCCCACTCTTTCATGTTTAGGGGATTTCTACTTTTTCCTGTCCTTTGCTTTATACACTGCTGCTGACATTACTCTGCTGCAAACTCAAGCTCCTTGTATTACATCATGCAAGTCCTGGCTGGCTAATTCACACTCCTACATCAAACGTGCAGGCCACAGACAGGATGCCACTTTGATCAAATTTAAGTAAAATGGACTTCCCTGAAAGATCAATACCACATTAATAACACCTGGCCGAGGGCGCCGAGAAGCCTGCACTGTGGCTGTGTCGCTGCAGAGTGGAAAGAAAGAGATGGGCCCATGCAGGCCACTGACTGTAAATCTCTCAGTCTTGGAATCTTTTCCAGGACGCTGGAAGGTCTCACAGTTACCCTGAAGAGCTGAGAGCGGAGGCAGCTCCAGCCCCTGCTAGCATCAGTGTCAAGGCTGAGTCACTCTGTACTGTGGGACCCTCCTTGCATGGCAATACTTCTGTGCCTGATAATTAAAACGAAAACAAAATGCTCAGCAGGATTAATTAAGCACAACCAGCACAATATGTATGTGAGCTGCAGTCAAGCATTTAAAAAATGTCTGCACACTCAGCACAGCACAAACTGAGATGAGATGCATCACGAGAAAATGAGCAATGTGACCAGCTCAAGACAGGGGAGGGCCCCTGATTGGTCATGCGCTTTCAGTGATATGGTGTACCAATCACGGCGCTTGGCATGAAGCAGAATTATTTGAACACATACACTAGATGGATGTGTTTCATCTTGCAGTCTTGTGAAATGTGTAAGCCAATCGGGGGGCTGGCTCTAATCCACATAGCCCCACACTACAATAGATCAGAGACAGAAAATGGAAGAGAGGCATGCTGCAGAGCAGAGAGGACTCCTCTCATCAGCACCCTGTTTAATCACTCGCTCATGTGCTGAAGGCATAATGGACACTTAAACCGAGCAACAGTCCTGCTGTGGCCTCGGCCGAAAGCAAAACACCCTGACAATGTATCTGAATAAATCCCTCTGTCGTTCTCAGCTTCTCTCTCTGAAAATTCTCTCCCATTTTCTCCCCTTCCAATCCCCTCCATCCTTGTTGCAAAGTTTTCCATCTGCTCTCTGAATTACTGCCCGTGATCCCGCAAAGATGGAAATCAACCAGTCTTGTCAGGAGTCTGATTTAGGCCCAATCTCTCCGCCTCTCACCCTCCATCCACAGATGGTGGCCTGGCTCCTGCAGGGAACACTTCCACTTTGTGGATTTGCTGCAACTCTGTGGTGCGAGGCAACATTTTCTACATGATGGTTACTTTTTTTCCTATGATTATTCACAAATGCATCGCAGGCGCATTTCCATTCAGTTAGATGCCTATTATAGTGAACACATCTAATGGACTGTCAAGAACCAGCATTCATCAGCTACAAATAAGCACTGTGAGATGAATATTGGAACAATAATGACCCTTTGCAAAAAAAAACACATTTCAATTGGTACGGCAAGCACATTTTAATAGTGTTGAGACAATTATTTTGAGGAAATATGTTTCATGTTAACAACTTTGGTCATGTAATAAATAGATTTGTGCTCTTTATTACAGGATATAGATCATTCTCTATATCCTGTTTGTTCTCTTAAGTGTTTTTTTCTGTCCGTTTACTGCATGTATCTGTGTGTCAGTGCACCTGTTCATGCTTATATATCTGGGCGGGATTTGTCAAGAAAATTTCAGAAAAAATAATTAATAAATGTATTGTTTTGTCTGAATGTCCATAACCCAAAGATATTCAGTTTTTTTTTTTTTTTTTTTTTTTAAATCAGGTATGACAAAGAAAAGCATCACATCTTCACATTTGAGAAAATGGAGCCAGCAAATGTTTGACATTTCTGCTTAAAATATATATACACTAAAACGATTATTTGATTAACAAAATATCATTGCTGCGTTAATTCCTTTACACATATGTGCTGGTGTTACGTTTCCCAGCGCTGCTGCTGATGTTTATATGCAATGTAAACTTGAAGCCCTAAAGTATTATTCATTCTATGCCATGCTTTAACTAGACAGTCTGGGCTTCACAGTCCTTTTAATCTCGATCCAAGTGTTATCTTATTCACTGAAATAAGCAAAAAGGATATTCTGCCTTAACTTTAGATCAAACCGGGAAACGAGTCATGAGACACAGGATAATTACACCACTCAGTTGACAACATTTGCTGCTAATAGAGGAGACAGATGGTAAATGAACATCCATTCAATTCCCATAAGAGACAACAAAGGAGTGAAAATGTCACATTGGGTTTTACAGCATAAGAAAATCCAACACATGGACCCGCAAACTAGACTTTCATGTTCATAACCTAGTGGGTCGGAGAAAAAATGATGAGAATGTACTTTTTTTCCTTCCTCATATGAACCTTACTACAGTCAGCCCAGTGCAGCAGAGAGCCTCTATATTTTCTTAGCCTCTATTCATTTTACTTCCCCTGAACTGACGGCCCGGACAGACTTATAAGCAAGAAAGAAAATATGGATTACATTGAGTGAAAAAGGCATGAAATCCCCAGCGGAGTCTTAACTGTTATTAAGCATTCAAGGTCAAGGTGTGGTCTTCACACAATCACATGCAATACCGGCAGAGTGTTAATCAAAAGAGACACTCTGAAGATTGTGGAAGTCAAGTCAATTTTTGCATCGTCATTTCTTCCTATAGGATGTAGGCAGGTGGAGAAGCATGAAGGGAGTCAGGCCAAAGGGGATCAAAAGCCACAGAAACTAGCAGCGATAACTATTAGCTGCTAATGCAAGGGTAACAGCGCAGATGGCGAGGCTTGCAACACTCCAGTTAACAAACAAAAAAAACGACACTATGTAAATTTCTGTTGACAGCCGTAGTGAAGCGTCACTGTTCCATTCAGCTCTTTTAATTACCTGTGTGTGATTTAATCCTTCATATGTCAGAGCCCATTCCTCTTAATGATCTGCTCCATTCAGCTCTTGACAATACACATTCTGCTTGCTGTTGTTGCTGAGAAATACATGGTATTATGAGTATTACTAGGTTTTCCTGAAACAGAAGCTATCAGTGAGAAATAGCCAAATTCCAAAAAATACGGAGTCAAATGATCTCAGCCTAATCAAGCTTTTTTTCAACATGCATGTGACAAACACTGTGCTCCATTGCTATAGTGTTGAAGCAGCCTGTAGTGTAAATGTTATCAATATTGCTGCCTTATTACCCTGGTTTTACTGTTCTACTGGGGTAAAATTGTGTGTGTGTGTGTGTGTGTGTGTGTGTGTGTGTGTGTGTGTGTGTGTGTGTGTGTGTGTGTGTGTGTGTGTGTGTGTGTGTGTGTGTGTGTGTGAAACAGGACCAAATCCTTTTAGCCTGTAGAAAAAAATATCCCAAAAATACAACACTATAATTACATTTCATAAATGACAACAATTCAGGGGAAAAAGCTGATTTTGAAAACATGAATGTGAATGACTATGAAAGGCTCTGTGTCATGTCATTTCTATAAAAGACATTTATTTTTACTCTCTTTCCATCTCTCTAATATGGCTGATTTTCAAAATTGGAAAGATGTATTCATCTTACTGGACAATAAAAATGAAATATGGGGGGGGGGGGGGGGGGGTCAAAGCATATTTCGAAAAATGTAATCTAGGAAATAGCATGATTTGAAGCCTTCAATCTAAAAAAAACACATTCTGGCCATGTTACAATCCAGCACAAAAAAAAGAAAAGAGGACTTTTAACATGTGAACAGGTTCAGTTATCGTTTTCCTCATCTTGGAGGATATAGATCTGTGAATACATCTTCTATAGCTCACAACCCAAAAGACCAGAGGCATCACATGAGGAAAAAAAAACTGCTTTGAGACTGAATCTGACTATTTCCCCACAGTGGAAGACTACATCTTGGGATATTAGGCTATAATGAGAATTTGATTTCAAAAATCAATAAGCATTTCAATGCTGCAATCCTCATTAAGATGTTAACTTTTAGGGAGTCTCTCATACAACTATGCAACCCAAACTCGGCATGGATCAGCCCCAGGTTGTGGTCTCTGGATGTCGTCACAGATTGGTTCAGGCTGTTGGAATTTGGGAGATTCATGTTCACAAATATTGACCAATGGTCGTGGTAGTGTTAATTCCGTTTTAAGCGGAAATCTGTCGCTCTGAATTAACTGATTTCTAACTTTAGATAACAACCTTAAAAAACACATTTTAGGCTACCTGGCGCCTTTAAATATGCTTGAGCAATAGCAAAAAGGCAGAAGCAGCGTAGTGCAGAAGATTGTGTTGTTTTTGGGAAATGGGAGCTTTCCCCAGAAACACCCAGACGCAGTCCTTCTAAATAACTAACATTTTTTTTGCAGGAGTCTGGCACTAGAACAACTTCATACTATAGTTCACAAAGTTATTAAATAATTTGTTTTTATTTTTCTGCTGGGTACAGTGCCGTGTATCATGGGACGCAGCAGTAAGCCGCAGTAACGTGGGAAAGGGCACACAAAGTTGGCACCTTCACCAGATTCGCTCCGCTTTTGCTTTCAGTGGAGTTTCATCCACATGTAAAAACTTCACAACTGCGTACTTAGGAGACCGAGATGAATACGCGGCTTACCTGTTGGCCCCTCAATTCCATCGGCGTAGATCTGAACAGTCAAAATCAACAGAAAGGCGCAGGTGTTCATCGTGTAGCTGTTTTAGTCCACTTTAAATGTGCAGAAGAAATCATTTCATTCACTCCGTGAGGTCCGGGCGCGCGAGTAGTAGAGCCGAGCCCATCTACTCCCCCAATTCCCACTGAGAGGAGTTTCAGACACTGAAGCAGACGGGGCAGAGCTAGTTCTGCAAACTGACGTCAGGGTAAACAGTTCAAGGGAGAGATTTCTTTCTCAAGCCCACTTACCTTCCCAGCCTCCACTTCTTCGCTGATACAAAGCATGAGTCGGGCGCCTCCAAGCGGCAGAAACTAGCAATGACACTGTGGTATTCAAACGTTGGCCAAGCAAAAGCAAAGCCCCAGACGGTCGGTGTGTGTGTGTGTGTGTGTGTGTGTGTGTGTGTGTGTGTGTGTGTGTGTGTGTGTGTGTGTGTGTGTGTGTGTGTGTGTGTGTGTGTGTGTGTGTGTGTGTGTGTGTGTGTGTGTGTGTGTGTGGGAAGGGGACCATGAAGAGTTTTAGACGTTTTAGACGACATTTCTTGGACTGTGGCCATTTTTGCCTGTCCTTACTTCTCCAAGGGGTTGTTAGAGGTTTTAAATTGGATTTTGAGGTGAAGATCAGAGTAAGGTTTAGGTTGGGGTTGGGATTTGGTTTAGGCATGTGGTTGTGATAGCTAAAGTTCAAAGTAGGGATTGATTTTTTTTTTTTTTTTTTAAATCTGTTTAAATTATGCTCAATTTTGGGACAAAAACAAAAATCTCCACTATACATTTTAGAATTCAGACTTGGTTTTAGGTGTTCAGAATTTGGGTAATAGTTTGGGTTATATAGTGGTTGTGGTTCATGGTTATACATCTCCAGGGACTAAATGCAAATTATGCAATGTCAGTCTAAAAGACAAAAACAAGTGTCAATGTGTGTTGGTGTGTATCTGTGGAGACAGGGACAATGTGCTGATGTCTTTCTCTGCCTTTTCATCCATTTTGTCTTAATTTTAATGAGCCATTTGTTAATATACACTGCCAAGCAGCTCCTAAAACCTGTCACCATGCACCCAGCAGCACACGTACAGGATAATCAGTCTGACAACAGGTTGAGTCAGCTACATGTCTTTGTGTGAGTAAGTAACCGGTGTAATTTGTCACTTCTGTGTTAACAATGATAAAGTAATTCTTACGTTTTAAACTCATATCAGCTATCTAAAGTCTAATTAATACAGCTATGCACCTTTACTGAAAAAAATATCTTTTTGTCATATTAGCGGCTGGGGTTAGCCATATTTTATACAGGACAGACAGGTAAGCATTGCCTTCACACCTCCTCATGACAGCTGCAAAGCATATTTCTCCATAAATTAGATAGTCTGTCATGTTGTGTGCATTGAATTTGCATTTGATGAGGTGACATTTTTCTTCTCTACCCACAGCCGGCCATGTATGTTGGAGAATACTTGACATATGAATGAATTTGATGTACAGTGTTGTGCAAACATAGCCATATAGCAAGCCACTGTGACTTTAACATAATTATACAGGTATGTATCTGCCATGTCATAGTCCTATATAACAGGTTTAACCCTTGTATGGTGTTTCGGGTCTGTGGGACCCGTTTTCAATGTTTGCTAAAAGAAAGATTATGCTATTTATTATTTATTTATTTCATTTTCTGTGAAGAACATAAAACATAACTTGTTTTCAATGACTGCACACGGTACACCCCCCCTACACATAACTATTGCATATGAGGTGTTCAGGTCTACTGGACCCGAGTTTATTTAATTGTAGGTGCTATGAAACTATGTTGTCTTTCTGCACCTGCTATTCCCACACAAAGTTACAAAATTGTTACATTTCAAGCACTTTCACCTGTTCTGATTAAGTTCTAAGAAATAAGCACCAATAATGATCAGTGATTGTTTCTATTTTTTTTTTTTTTTTTGCTTTTTATAATTGAATTTCCTTGTTTTCTCACAAAAAAACGAAAATGATCATATGATCATAAATGTGATCTCACAGGGGTAAATGGCAAATATGAACCATAAATGATGTATATTTCATTGGTAATTGAGCTAAAGTAAAGATATGTCAAGTATTTTTACATAAATTGTTATGGCTGTATTGATTTAAAAGCCTAAAAATGTGGTGGGTCCACCAGACCCGGGAACATTGGCTGTGTAACAAAAATATGAAAACCACACATGGGTTAAAAGCATTAGAGTTGTGTATTTTTGATTGATTGAGTTGTGGGCCACTAATCCGATGTTGCGAGGTGTTCTCTCGTATATCATTACATTACACAGGCTTTAAGAGTCACCTTTGAAATTGTTGCACAAGTGCTGATGCTGCAGCCACTGCTCTGCATGAACCAAGCTGGTGTTAAAACACGGCCGGGCTTGCACGTTTAGCTGTGGATCCAGGAATCCCAACTGGATCAAGATGCTATTATGCAGGCTATTCATCATTCATTTTGTTGTCCTGTGTGAACATTAAAGGTGTGGATTTAATTACAGGGCAAATCTAAGGCTTCCAACATGAGTGCACATTTCAGTCTCTAATGTTGTTAGCTCCGAATGACAGATGAACGGTGGATTGCTCAGCAAATTACTTAATTGGACCAAAGGAGCACAGTGTTTGTCAGGCTAACACCTGTAATTACACCTGCTTGATGCATGGCAGCCATTTTGCACACTGGTATTCAAGGTACAGAGTAGCAATTTATTTAAACTAGAAAGTATTTTGGCCTGAATCCATTCAACTGCATGATAGTTTCATTTGCAGTAAACCGAACAGGATGTTGCAAAACACTGTTCCAATCCAACAACAGGACTGGCATCCACATGATGCTGACAGCTGCACTACGATAAAAGACATTTTATCGAGTATTTCATCAGCTGCCACTCATGACCCCTTAACAAACAACTACATCTGCACAGGCAGTGTTGCGCATGAATTTATAATAACATAGTATTAGTTCTGAGGGAAGTTGTCAAAGGCTGGCTATCAAACCATCACTGTCTATCACTTTGCATGCAGTGTGGTGCTTCAAAAGTAAATGAGCAGTGAATCATAGGACAGCTGCTACACTGCTATCTGTGAGGTAAAACTTTAAAGCATGGTGCACTACCGGCCACACACCAAACAGTGATATCACAAAAATCAATGTCAACCATCTGTCAAATAGAAAATGATTGTTTGACATCAGTGATTGTTGTTTGATCACAAATCTGACGTGCTTTTCAGGTGAAACCGCAGCGCAGCAGTTTTCTCCCCTGTAATAGATAGATAGATAGATAGATAGATAGATAGATAGATAGGTAGATAGATAGACAATGTTTGTGTTTAGTTTTATTTAGCAAAACTCTGCATAAAGCATCAGCACATTAACACTCACAATACTTACTTTATAAATAGTGCTCACTGTCAAAAATGAAGAATTTATTCTTCAGACAGGGAGTGCCGGGTGCATAGATCTTAGGCAGGTCTTAGGCATTATAACAAGGGCCTAAATACAAGCCTGAGTGAGATATATTTCACAAAATCCAAATAATCGAAAATTCAACACACAAGTGTAACTCACAAAATATTCAATTACAAATAGTAGTATGAACTAATTATAAAAGTATGAGGAAAAATGTGTCACAAAGACCTGCAAATTACTTTTAGACGAGGGAAAATGGTATCACCAAAGATCATAAATAGAACCAAATATTATATTTATCTGACTTTCATTTAGAAACACTTACACAGAGTACTGTTCCTAATATACTATATTCAATAGACAAGTGATATGTCTTTGTGTTAGGGCTGCAATTAACCATTACTTCTTGATCAATTAAACTGCTGAATATGTATTGCTGATTCATCACTTTTAGTCTATAACATATCAGAAAATAGTAAAAAAAAAAAAAGCCCATTGCAAATTCCCGGAACCCAAAGTGACGGCTTCATATTGCTAAATATTTTGTATTTTGTTCAACCAAAAGTTCAAAACAAAATTTTGGGATTTTTACTTAGAGAACGACTTATTCTAATTCAACTAATTGTGTATTTTCTGTCGGTCTACTAATGAATTAATCATTTTAGCTCTATGTTAGAAAAGCATGTCCAAAATGCTTTTCTGAAATGTTTCAATGCAAGAACAAATCTGTGCCTGTACACGGCTGCAGTAACCACAGTATATATATGAGAAAAAAAAAGTACAGTTTGACTAAGTAACGTTGTTTAGTCTTCAGGTCTCAGGCACATTCCCTCACTTAGTCCAGCATCCTTTTGGGATCATCTCTCTCCCTCACTTACTTTTATGTTTCTTTGAAGCCTTTCTTCCTAAAACCACCTTTTCAATATTATGCAAGCCCTCCGTCTCCTCTACCTCCTCGATTCTCAGGTGACGGTCTTCTTCAAACTTAACAGTCCTCTGTACAGGCTCTTTGTGGATCCCTGAGGTGTGCTCTCCCTCCACGCCCCCCTGTCCCAGCCTACAACGCTTGTCCTGGTTCCCTGTCTCACTGAGCTCATGCGCCCTCTCCAGCGGGGCATTATAGCCGTCCCTGTCCATCCTGCCAGCTCCGGCATGGTGGCGCTGGCCAGTGGAGCCAGGGAAAAGGGTGAAGAGCTGAGGGTTGATGGTGAGCGGAGCGTAAGCTGCAGCAGATAAACCGGTAGCAAAGAGAGGCTGGATCACTGGGCTTGTTTTGACGGTAGACAGCAAGTTGTGGGTCCGGCTGTTTGACAGGCTGTGAGGTCGTAGGTGTTTCAAGGGCAGAGTTTTGCAGGAGGTACCCTGCTTCCTCCGCTCCTCCAACATCTCATCCGGCTCTAAGGGAAACTTGCATATTAGTTGATATAATCAACTGAGATATCACTGTATGTACCGTGCGTTGCATCAACAGCTTTCTCACCATAAACATTGTTATGGATTTTGTTCTCTTCATCCTGGCTGCGCTTCAGGTCCAGAGCTTGCTTCACTGAGTCTAAAAGGCCAAACATCTTACACAGGGAATTAAGTATGACGGCATCTGACAAAACAAAATCATCAAGAGTAAGCTACAAGGTTTGAATGATTGATACGATTGTCCACATCATTTCTAAACCTTTTTTTTTCTTCTTTTTTTTTTAATCAATATCCATGAATTTCCTTCTCAAACTAGATCTAGCTGCTGGAGCCTTTATTAATTAATTTTTTTTTACTCAGCTGACAGGGTAATTCTTTTCACAGTCCAGTGGTTAGCCGGGTCCCACTCACCCGTCTCCTGCAGGTTGGCCTTCTCACTGCGAACCTCCACTCCTTTAAGAGTGGCTAATAATTCAGTCTGGAGACTGGACAGAACCTCGCCCATCAGCCCTGAGTCTGCCACACCCTTCCACAGGCTCAGTACTCCATCTAGAGAAGGTCAATTTGGTGAAACATTATTATGATATGTGGGGAAAACATGACAAAGTGCCTCAGAGAAATAAGAGAAAGTGGCATCATAGAGGTGATTTGTGTATGTGTGAGAAAGTATGCATTCCTATGTGAGCTGTAGAGTTGGACAGTAAAAGAGATGGGACACAATGGGAATAAAAAGCAAAGCAAATTATATAACAAATGTGGGATAAATGAGAAGGAGTATGGAGGCAGAGAAATGTCTGGAAGGGAGATTTGAGGAGTAAAAGGTTTGAAAGAGTGTAATAAATTGAGTAGGGGAAACATAGAAAGAAGTATCAGGGTTGGAGAAACAATGAAAAAAAGATTTAACAAGACAGAGGAAATGGGAGAGGTGCAGCAGAGGATGTTAAATGGGTGATAGAGGTAGAGAGGAAAGATCAGGAAAATGGGTTAGAAAGAGATGAGAAGGAGGACAGGACAGATTGGAGGGAGACTGAAAAATTACTTGGGATCTGTACAAAACTGAGCCAAATAGAAGTTGAGTATATTAGAGTGATAAAATGTCAGAGGGGCTTTGATATCTTATCTTAAGATGTGCCCACTCCCACCGTCTGTCAAGATAAATGCACTATACCCACGGAAAATATTCCAAATCCCATTTACAGCTATCTGAAGCTAAATTCATGTATTTCTCCATGTCGGAACGGTACACTAATGGAAAGAAACACATTTCTGGAGATAGAGGAGCAAGTCTGTTTCCTGACAATTTGTTTTAAGCCTTGTGACAAGCGATACCGCTTGTGCAGTGGTGCACTGCAATTTGCCATTCACACAAATGAGCACTTGAGGCTATTTTACCTACTGTGGTCCAGCTGGAACAATGCCTATTCAGGTCACCTTTAAAAGCCCTTAAATCAAAGATTAGGCCCCTGCAAGAAAAAGCCGCTTTTTAAAAATGTCAGATGCCGTCAACGGTAATATAAAGGGATGTGACTCTCTGCCTGTTAGCGGTCAGCAACTTTTTAAGGTCAGTCTGCCAGGAATGGCAGAACATCCCACAACTGCAGATTCAGAGGTTTCATTGGCTCCATGTATCAGAGGTGTCAAGCAACAGTGGCTGCAGGAGGCGAGACACCGCGGACAGACAGACTGCAGGTAGTGGGATGTTAATATGCACAGTTGTCAATTGTTTTTTTCTGACAGATTTTCATTTATTATGCATGCAATGATGAATCCGAGTTTCTTTTCCTCACCAGTTAACATTTTTATCCACCAAGATACACAGTTGAAAATTAAGGGCCGCCTCTTTTAAAAGGACATGGTTTATGAATGCGTGGCCTCTGGAGGACTAAAGGTCAGTGGGCTGAACCTGTGTCTCTTCCAATAGTACAGAGAGAGGTATCTTATAACCTTTCCAAATTTACCTCCAGGACATTGCCCTTGGTCAGCTGACAAAGTGGTTAATACCAGAAGTAAACGCAACTTCCATGAGTTTACAGTGGAGGTTATAACCAAGGGGGTCAGCGAGCATCTGAAAAGCGTACCTCCTATGGGCAGATTGTAGGCTAACAAGCCATCACCTCCCATTATCATCCCATTGACTCCCATTAATTTTGGCGTCACTTTGACAGCGAATAACTTTACATCTGAAGCGTTTGAAGACTCTATTTCTCCATTGTTTATTTCTAAAGAAACACAACAATGTATAAAAGGCTCCATTACCTTGTATCTCACGTTATGGCCCCGTAGCAGCCGTTTTTGTAAAAATAGGCTAACGATTGTGTCATAACCACGCGACTTTCTGTCGCATAGTAGAGAAATTACCGTATAGTCAGGAGAAGCTCGCAGGCAGTTTTGACTTACATTAGCTGTTTAAGTTGAATTACTAATGTTAACTAGCATTTTAGTTAGCAGTAATTAGCCTGTGTCTATGTTATCCCCTTACGTATACCTACACTCTCCGTCTCTGCAAGATTGGGAATGATTGAGATTTCTCTTGGCACAGCTACCAGAAGACTTACAACTTTCAGACAGGTTGCTCACGTCACATCTACGTCGTCAAGCTCAGTTTGAGGCTGCGCAGCACGCTCAGCCATCACCGGAAAAGTGACTTCACTGGTCTCCGTCGAAAAATATACGGCGTCGCTGTGTCCATTCTTTCACTGTCTATGGTTATAACATGATGTGCCAATACCAAACTGCAGTAAACTACCGGATTACAAAGCTTTTAAACAGAACATGTGGTGTTTCCTATAAAAGTCACAGTGTAGCACTGCAGGTGAGTAGTTTCCTGCTGTGTAGCATATTGTGCAAGTATCACATATTACGTGATGAATGCTAAATACAGCTGACGTATAAAGAGGGATCTTATTTCTTATTACTTTGATTCAGCCTTAAAAGTCAATATATTTGTCCTATCACTCAATTCAAATCTCTTCCTCATCCTGTTTAACAAGCACCCGTGTATACTTTTTTTATATTTACCAGATGTGTCAGTTCTCTTTCTCTTCGCAACATTTCTGTTGGCTGTTGTGTGATTTACTTCCCGGGCTGGACCAAGGCTCCACTCTGCTGTTGCATTGCACTTCTCCTCCAAAGGCTCCTCTACCTGTACTGCATCATGCACAGCCTCTCCTGAATGACCACAAAAAGGGATATACTGTAAATAGAGTGCATCTCATATTTCCATTGAACATGAGTAGGCAGGAGGAAGACTGCCAAGGGAATTCAATTGTTTTTATTATTACTATTGTTATATATTTTTTTCTCAGTAGGGAAACGGGTTTGTTTATGAAAAGGTATCTGACTGCTTTTAATGTTCAGGTAATTTCCTAATTCCTTATTGTCCTTGAGCTCCAACAGCTTGTGTCAGAAATGACTTTAAATCATATCCAGATGGCTTCAAAGGTTTTTTTCTCCATCGTCTCAATCATATAATAATAAAAACAGCAGCCCAAGCATATGTGGGAGAAAAAAAACATCAAACAGTAAATGCCAACTGAAATCTACCTGTCAGGGGAGGCACCTGTCCTCCAACCAGGTCAAGAGCCAGACATGACGGGCTCAGCTGCATTGAGGTCCCCGGAGGAAGCCGCGTGCTGTTGATCTGCACATCAAATTTAGTGCTGCGGCAGGTGTTGCTGCACACGGTGTCATGCTGGTAGAAATCTATCTGGCCGGAGTCCATCATTTTCCTGCAAGGGGGGTAGGCAGGTTAAAAAAAACACTACAGAGTATCCAAGAAAAGTGTGGATTGAGTTTGTTGAACAATCTCGATAGCTTTCCAGAGGTTTTTGTTTGACACAAAGCCCACTGATCTGACCTCTGGAGGAATAAAGATGAAAAGAGCAGATACTGCCTATTGTGTCTGCATATTGACTCACAGTAACACTGAGAACAAGTGCAAACATGATAAACGGGCAGCTTGCTTGCGAGTTATTTGATCCTGCTATCATAATAACGCTGCTTACCGACTACCTCTGGAATGCGCTGGCAAACCCCAACGCAGACAGACTTGACGCAAGTGCAAATTATATGAATGAGATATTAGACTGAGGTGTTTCAAGTCTGACACTTTAACCCCAATGCAACAAAGTAATTAAAGGGCATGCAGATTTACAGTTAGAATCAGTCAGCAGCTATGAGGAAGAGGACAGACAAACATAGTGTTTTTGTTTCATTTTCACAAGTCTACCTGAGCATTACCCCTCCCAGTCTGATGGCCCTTTTCCAGTCCTTCAGAGTGGCTTTCCCTGCCAGATGTACAAACTGCTTGGGACTGATGAGCTGGTCATTGAACTGTAAAAGAAGAAGACAACCCAATGTATGTTTTTTTTTTTCAAGCATGTGGAGAAAGGAATAAGACATACAGTATACGACGGTCACAATGTAAAGGTAATCATGTCTGGTTGAGTTAACAAAGTAAACTTACTTTGACACATCTGACGTTGATTCCAGGGCAAACAAACTTCTTAAATAGTAGCACAGCTCTGCTGTCTCCGCAGGTGATGGGGTAGCCATACTCAATCTCCTCTCCTTCTGCTTTACTGTCTTCTAACAATCACAAGCCAAAAACACAACCACTTGCAGCAACAGTGTGGAATTGTATTATATACTAAACAGCAAAGCAATATGTTCATTAATCAAAGTATAATTAAGTAATACTGTATCAACAAAGTGGTTGCTTCATGCACAGCATTGACAGGAATTCCTGTTGTAGTTTAATGTCAGCAGTGAAGGGAAAATGTCACACACCATGATGTGTCTCTATGGCCAAGACTGTAGTGCCAGTGTCAGCAATGTCATCATTTAACCTGCAGAGGGCGACAGAATTATCATGTTTAACAGAATAATAATTTTATGCAAACTGAGAGTGGACTAGTTCTGCAAAATATGTGATTAGCTACTGCATATCTACCCTTTTTGAAATGTCAGTGGTTTTCTTTTTCTCCACATAGCTTAGTGTTGTATTCATTGACTTAAGCCTACATTGAACTGATTATGAATACAGTGATGTAGAATAATGTCATAAGATTTGCTTAGGAGAAAAACTATCATCATGATAAAAATATGTCTATACTTTTATAGACCTCTCTATTGTATCACACAGCAAATGCAACACATCTACTGGCCCTTTAATAATATAAGCCATGTTACCCATGCAGGATGGGCTGCAGGTGCAGGATGACTTGAGCCTTATGGTTGTTGCCACTGGACTCCCCTTCCTCCTCCTTCACTGTCATAAGATCCCCTGAAGACACATCGACCTCAGCACCCGCCATCATCCCTCCCCACAGAGCTGCACGCAGAAAGGGCCGAGCATGCATGTTAACATCCAGATCATACACACACACATACACACATGCATGCAGTGATACTATTTAATGCACAACAAGTCAATGAAAGCCTCCCCCAACAGTCTTTTCTGGCATGCAACTGTAACCATACTGGGCTTAAAATTACATAATCCTCGCACGGGCATGACTTGCTTCCTATATTGCTGTTAAGAATGTACATGGATATTATACTAGATGATGCGACAACAGCTTACAGTTTTGACTAAAACCTGGGTTTAATAGCCACAGTGGACATACATGTTTTTAATTTATATAGAGTGAAACTCTCAAATCAAATCTTATCAGTACTGTGTTCTCTGTTGAACAAATGTAGCCAAATCTGCAGTATGCTGTTAACCTCTTTACCTACTTGTCAGACGGCTGACATTTCATGCAACGACATACCCAAATTAAAAGTGGTACAGCTCCCGTATACTTTGACACTCTGGGATGTGCCTGATATCATTGGAAAGGAAACACTCTCAAGTTTTTGTTCCAAGTGTCAGGGTGATTCTAGGCCTCACTGACACAGAGCTACAGAGGCTAGAATAGAGTTTTTTATTTCCGTCCAAGTCATACATCTGTAATATGATTACAATATACTGCTGTGAACAAATATGAGAGGTAGCAGACAATCCAGCACATTAGCCACATGTGTCTGCTTACTACAGAAAAAATCCAGAAGCCAAAAGACTCAAAAATTGATTTTATATGATTTTTTTTCTACAAATATGGCTGTGCGTTTTTCTTGAAAGGTGCAAAGAAAAAAGCCAAAAAAGTGCAAAATTCAAAACTTCTCAAATACAAAAACACACCCACATCAATCACACACATACTTGACATAACTATATACATAAATATATAGAAATAACAAGTCATATTAGGCAAATCATTAAATCACAGTTATTTCTTTGTGTCTGCTGTCATTGTTGTTAAGTAGCTACATGGTTACATTCTTTACCGTTTCTGAAAAGGTTACAGTTAAATGATAAAGTATAAGGTCCTTAATTACTGGAAATTGAGGTGTTGAGAAATAATAAACTATTTTTGGCCAAATGTATACAGTGTCCACTGGACTATATGGTCATTATGAATTAGGGTGAAAAAGAAATGTAAACTCCCTCCTCGGTAAACTGTTACTGCATTACTTCTAGTATGATTCTGTCCATAATATTCTTTCAGTCCTACACAAGCAGCAGCTGAGGCGTTAGATGTACTGGGCGACAATGGCATAGCATAGAGGGAAATGGAGGAGAAATAACCAAACTGTCTGTTAGGTCAATTCCATGGTAAACAACATTTCCATGCAGTGAAAAGCAGACAACATTATGTTCCACACTAACTCAAGTAGCCCTTGTTGGATCACCAACTCCTACACGGAGAGTTGCGTGCCTTTCTCACCCTCCTTCGCCCACTCAAACTGACGTCTGTTGGTGCGGCAGCACGCACACCCCGGCAAACAACGGTGCGACGGCGCGCGCCCCCGTTCCAGATCGGGTGCACCCAGAAAGGGTGCACGACAACCCACCGAGTCACTAAAACTCTGAAACACTACCTAAAGCATATTTTCGTAGTTTTACTTACCGTTTTACAGCTGGGGATAGTTCATCCTCTTGCTTGTGAGAGAGGCACAAGAGCATGCGCCGTGCTGCTTCGTTACACTTCCTGCAGTGAAGGCAGCATTTGCCTGAGAAGCATCTGTCCCGCTGTCACGAGAAGCGGTTAGTTCGCACGCGATGTGTAAATCGGTCAAACTGCTCGTATGTTCAAGCGCACGGATTGGTTTGAGCTACATCTGAGCCCTGAGCCATGGCACCGTGAATGCTGGAAGATTTCAAGCTTCAAATCATGTGTTTTCACCCCAAAGGAAGTCGTTTAAAATGTATTTAAATGGACGCTTCCCTCGTAGGTTTTAGACTCAAAAACAAAACGTTGTCTCAGTTGCCACTTGTGTGGCCTTTTCTTTTTAGTTTGTCATGCAATCAACGCTGTTCACTGCCGTTGCGTGTTTTTGTTGTTGCCTGTATTTCACCAGCAGGTGGCAGGCTTTGCACTTAGTGTAAAGTGATGTATGTAGGTGTGTCAAAAAGTTACACACACAATGTAGTTTTATTATTTCAACAGCAAAACATGATATTTCAAAATGCTGATTTTACAAGAGACGGTATTGAGAATCTTAGGTTACCCATATTGACTTTTGAACGCAAAATGTCACCTTTTCATTTTCATTTATGAAATGTTAGTATTAGTATGACTGCCAACGGCTGGTCTCAGATCAGACCGATCCTATTTGGGAATGGAATGCTTGGGATTATTTGATTGGCACTCACGGAGAACCAATGAGAGGTCGAGTTTACGTCTCGTGGCCAATAGTAAATATCCAGTACGTTGTACTATACTATAACTTTTTACTTAGGCCAGAAGCTCGAGCCATCGGGGCTTGCACCTAACTTTTTGACGCGGAGCTCTGGAAATCATGCTCGCAAAGTGTGAAAACATCCGGGATGCTGTGAAGTCTCTTATTACCGGTTTTTGGATCACTTTTAGCGTCTGTTTCGTAGGTGTTCACGGCCAGGAGGGTAAGAAAAACTTATTTTTTTAACGCTTTTGACAAGATAAAGAATGTGACGCGAGACTATTTCAAACATCTTATTAGCTGTTGTTACTAACGTTAACGTTACTACTGTTACTATTTCTGGTCACGAATAGCTAATAACAAATTAATTGCTAGTTTATTGGAACTTAATGGTAACGTTAGTGACATAGCTAGCTAAAAGCCCTGGCAGAAGTGCGACGAGTAGCCAACCAATGACCAACAGAAACAACATTTGCATCCTAAACTAGTCGTTACCATACAAACGTGCTACTATCGTTAACTCAAATTTACATCAGCAGCTATTATGCTAACTGTTATCACCATTACATAGGCAAGGCAAGGCAAGGGAATTTTATTTCTATAGCACGTTTTCCGCACAAGGCAACTCAAAGTGCTTTACATTAATAGCAAAAGCCAAAGCAAAGAGCAGAAAAAGCAAATACTTATATAAAAAGCACAAGAAAATGTAGGCTTGTATTGTGTAATGCACACGTCCTAACGGTTTTCATATGTTCTGTTGTCAATTCTACTTTTATGGTATGAACCACAAAAAAAACTTACAATAGTCACTATAGGCTACTATGTGCTTAGGTCAGTGGCAAAATACTGTATCTCAAATTGAAGTAGGCGCAAAGGTCATGTGAGGTCATGGTAGCATTCTTTACATACTCTACCCTAGTGCATGTTTACCTACTGATCCCAGCAGCTTACCTTTCCCACAGGTTTTTTTTCTTTTTCTGAACAGCAAAGTCTATATGGAGTATAAATCACAGTGACTGTACATACACACAGACAAATAGAAAAGCAATTTACTGCCCCCGTAGACTATACCATTCAGCCATACCACAAATCTTACCGTTGCTTTTTGTCTGTCTCTTTAGCTTTCCTCACATCGGAAGATGATTAAGTCCAGGGTCAATTACTTATTCTGAATCACTTTTTGCTTCCTGGAAAGTATATGCCAAGAGCTTTGGAGGGGCCAGGGTATGGGGGAAACATTTTAGCCATGGTGGTGTAACGTTGTGATTGACACACAAGACAGGTTAAGGCACTATAGTGACAGGTAGTACAGGTGAACATCCTGTCTGCTAGTGTGGACCTGTAAAGACCTGCCAGCAAAGCCTCAAGTAGAAAAAAAAATGTTGCCGGGCTGCTTTTGATTGAGTGTCTGCTATTCTGCCACCCAGGTCGACTTCTGTAATTCGCCTTCTAAATTTTCTAAACTGGTCAGAACAGGCCGAACATATATCCTCTCTGTATGAAACTAGAAACAGACTGCAGGTGAAAGGGTTCAGTGAGCAGGGAGAGATTACCGGCCACCCAGAACTTCCCCCAGCATTGCAGCCTCTGTGGCCTCCCACCGGAAGGTGACAGATCCATGCTCTGTTGCCCACGGTTACAGTATGTCGCTGTGGCATTTCCAGGGAATCCTTTGGGGACTTGAGGAGGGGCAATAACATCCAAACGTTTATGGTATCAAGAGCTGAAGAGCTGTCGGGAAGTAGGGGAACGGCTGGTGTGATGCAGGATGTGTGTGACACAGGGTGAGTGGAAGGTTATCCTCCTGTTTCCCCTCAACAAATCTCCAGGAGCCTTATAAGGAAGACAAATACAAGGATGATGCATAGGCTTACATGGACCCTGGTGCCTTTTTCAAGGTTTGACCATTCTTGGAACACGTCACTACTTGACATTTTTGGGGTAGGATTTGACCCTGCCGCCCCCACAGCACTTATCTCTGTATGACCACTGTAGGAATTGAGTCATTTATTTTCTGTGACCCACAGGGATGTAAGAGGATCTAAATATTTGTGTTTTCCGTTCCCGTTAAAATGTTAGTCACTGCAACCGCAGGTCAGAGGATGTAATGAATCAACATTCAAGAAAAACAGCGTTCATAAGGAAAGTAATGCATAAATAAATAAAAAAGAACATACATTTTCAATTTTCTGGCCTTTTCTCTTAAGTCAAGTCAATTTTATTTATATAGCGCTAAATCATAACATAATTTGTCTCATGACAGACAGTTGTGTCATCTTACTGTTATGGTCAGAAGAGTATAAACATGCCCTGGTCTGCTCTGCATGTTCAGAACTGACTTATTACTCATCTGTTCCAAAATGGTGCATTAACAAAGCGCTTAATATTCTGTGTATTTAGTTTGAGAATAAATGACGAAGCTGTCTGCGGTTATGTGATTTTAGCTTTATTTAAGCTTGGGGCGCTTATCTTATAACTCTTTGCCTGGCACAGATGCTTTGGAAGTGAAACTTCTATTTATAAAAATGCTTTGATAACCATCAGCTGTGTGAGAAATACATATTTCTTGTTGGTCAGTAATTAGTCGATCAGCAGATGATTAATAGGCAAAACCTTTGATAATCGGTTAATTGTTTTTAAGTCACGCTAATAAGAATGAGAAAAAAATGCTAATAATTCACTACTTCCAGCTTGTGAAATATGGATATTTGCTGGTTTCTTTAGTCTTCTATAACATTCAACTGAACTACTTTGGGTTTGGAATTGTTGGTCGGACAAGACAAGCAACGTGAATATATGCAAAATTGTGCCATAGGGACATTTTAATAAGATTAATCCATAATAAAAAATAAGCAGCCCTCGTACACTATAAGAAGTGAGTTACATTAATAATGATTTAACTTAAAACACTAATAACCTTGGTCTTTTGCTACCCAAAGCATGAAAAGAATTTAAGACACTATCCCTTAGCAAGTGGTTGGCATCTCATTTTGGAATGAAACTGTCCCTAAACATGTTCTAATGTTGGATTTTCCCATCACAGCCTCCTTATGTTATTTCAGGTAATGGCTGTGGACATACACTGCTGGGCACAGAGTCTGGCACATTGGCCTCTCAGAACTATCCAGGCACCTACCCCAGTAACACCTGGTGTAAGTGGAGGCTTCGAGTGCCAGAGGGGCGAACGCTGCGACTGCTGTTTGGGGATTTTGACATTGAGAGCAGTCCAGGCTGCAGGAACGGTTCTCTTGTGATCACAGACAAGAACGGGATACCCAGTCTGGGTAAGCTTGTTCACCGCTCATGGATTATTTTATGTTCCATGTCATTACTGATTCTCCCAGCCATGACTGTGGAATACACACAGGGCATGCCATTCCTTTGACACATTGACAAGAGGCGAACCCACTTGCATAACAGACACACGCACGTTCTCAAACCAGGTGTATCAAGTCGTGTCTTGAGGGCATAGAAATTTGACAAGACACCAAAATGAAGGCTGAGAGATTCAGGAGACAGAAATATTTTTGTTAGGCTGCCATTTGTGTTTATTATCGGATTCCTCAGAACCTGGCTCACGATTTGTATGTAGTTTTCTCTGCTGGGGAGGTGTTCTTACAAGCAGTCTACATGGCTATGGTCTTTACTATACAGTTGGCGTTATGGGAAACATACAGGAAAACACTAGTGGACTGAAAAAATAAAAATAAAATATGACCTAAAAGCTGCTGAATACATGTTGGGTTGAAACAGAACATTCGGAAAAATTAAAGTTTTCTGTGAAGACAGCACAATGGAATGCGTTCCAAAATGCACTGAGATCTGAAATCATCTTTATCTGTTGAGAAATGCTGACCAAGGGACTGACACTATTTCACTATTCTAGCATGTAATGTGCTGTTTGTGCGGGCGTCTGTGTACATTATGGTATTGGAAACAACAAAGTATTTGTGTTAATGTGCTTTTACAAATGCTGTTGTGGGTCTGCGTGTTCACAGGTCCGGTGTGTGGGAAGCTTGATGCATCACTGAACAATGTGACATTTAAAAGCAATGAAGTGACAATAACCTTCAGGTCAGGCCCACACCGCTCTGGACGAGGGTTTTTACTGTCCTATGCCACAGACCAGTATCCAGGTAAGACGTTTGTAAGTTGTTGATTGCTACTTGTAAAGTGCTGACATTACACTGCTGTTCAGTTATTACTGCGGTAGTCGAGCATGTAGCTCAGCTTTACAAATGCCTGATTTATAGTTTGAATTGAATGTCTCAAATAAGCTCATTTGCAAGTTAACACTGGTGTAATTTTAACACCAGTGTCTGTGTGAATATTTGTCCTTGTGCATTGTGTGCTGGTGTGTGTGTGCTGTGAGTCCATGAGTCACTTCTTATTGGCATTCATCCTCCATCGCTATCTTTGCTCTGGCGTCTCTGCTCGGAAAGCGAGTGTTTTCGGGACTGCTTCTCTTAGGCTCAATGGAGTGAGGCCCTCAGTCTTCAGTCTGTCGCTTTGAGTGGCTGGATTTCTTTTTCCCTCCCCCTCCTCTTCATCAGCGTGTTAACCACTGCAAGCCCACTACCATTGTGCGTTTGTTGCAACCCAGAGGCTGTCGATCTAGCGGTTATAAAGTCCAAGTATTTTAACTCCCTCTACCAATGCAACAGCAGATTGTAACATGTACACAGAAATGTTTGAATGTTTCTGGATCGCACCGATTCAAATAGAAAAGGAGACAATGGTTAAAGTTCTTCCTGTGTATCATTTAAATAACCATGTGGACTTGTTTGGTCTGAATGCTAGTCTATACTTAGAGATAATTCCCTTTTGTCTGGATGAAGTAATCCGTACTGTACAGTATGTATCATAGTTTCCTGTTTTTTACTGGAGTTGTTTATGAAATCCGTCAGTGTCTGGAGCTAAGCCCGTGTTCAGACATACAAGCCACTGTCTGTTAATTGTGATCACACGAGGACCATCCACTGTACTTGTGAACTGTGACGGTAACAAAGGCCTTACTCACATCAACAGCGATGAGCGCTCATCCCCCTAATATAGCACACGTAGAGCATGCTATACCCTCTCACACAGAATCTGTTTGTGTGTGGTTGAGTATTATGTAAGCCTGAGTTACTGGGTCCCACACCATACTATTCAAAGTCCACCAAAACATATTTAGGAAAGTTTGAACTAGTCCTCAAGAGTGCCGATTTAATTACATCTCTGTCTGTTTTGCTGTTGCAGATCTCATTTCTTGTTTACAACGAGGATCTCATTCTAGCTCGCAGCTTTTGAGGTAAGTGGTTGACCTCCACATTTCCCATAATAGATTCTGTTTCAGTTGAAGAGTGAGTGTTTCTCATGGATTATTCTGCTGTTTCTCAGTGTGTACTGCCCTGCTGGATGTAAGAGTATCACAGGGGATGTTTGGGGGAACTCTGAACAGGGTTACAGAGATGTAAGTAATCCACATTTCATTTCAAGCTGTATTAGGCTTTTTTTTTTTTTTTTTAACTTAAAAGCACAAGTTATGAATTGCCTTCATGTCTGAAAGGGCTCCATGTGTCCCCCTCTACTATAGACCTCAGTCCTGTGCAAGTCTGCAGTCCATGCTGGAGCTGCATCTGATAGTCTGGGAGGCCGTGTCACTGTGAACCGTGGGAGAAGTCTCACACTCTATGAATCCACCTTTGCCAATGGAATCCTTTCAAAAATGTGTGTCTGCTGTTCTTGAACTCAAAATAAGAGATCACATTTAGTCATAGTGGCTGAGATTATATTTAATGTATATCTATGTAGATGCACTGACCTTTTTAACTCTCCTATTTTGACAGGGGATCATTATCAGACAAGAAGCTGCTCTTCAGCCAAGGTATGAGCAAGACATGACATTTATCACTACATGTTGTGAGCGCAGCATACCCAGTGTTTTTGCATGTTTTAACCCATTTACCACAAGTAAGACCTTATTTACATTCCTGATGTCCGTCGCTCAAGACATTTCTTTGAACCCCCCCCTTCCGGACATCCATAAAAACTTCTATTCCATTCACTATGGTATAACACTTTCTTTTTTAAATGGCAAAAAAAGGTTCTGCAGTAAAGTATACATGCTTTGTAGTAAAGTGGCTAATGTTGCTGTATATAAAAACACTCTGGGTTACATAATGAACCACTTTCCTCTGGTCCCCAAACAGAATGCAACAACAACCTGAGAGTTTCTGGTTTAAATGCCTCATCTTTCCGAGATGAAAACAGTCAAGAGTACACAATGTTCTGGTCCTCCAGAAACATGGATTCTAGCCATGAGTTCCTACCCTGGGCAGCAGACGGTAATGATCCACACCCGTGGGTGGAGCTGGGGCTGAGTGATAGAAGCACTATCGCAGGTAAACATTTTCAAATTAAATATGCTTATTTAAAAATGTTTTAATATTCTCTAATAAAGCTGTTTAAAGGATAACTCTGATGATACTATTGTCAACAAATATGCAAAAATAAAATACCCAAACCAACAATGAATTTATGCCACTGAATAGTATTTTGTGTGTATCCAAAGTCTGATATACAGTAGGTTATTCCTCTGTGCCGCTGACCTCCAAATCTTTTTCAAAAAAACACGTCAATGAGTCACACTGATGCACTGGTTGACCTGTTCCCTAATTAAGATGAACATGGCCACAGTAATTAATTATTAGTCAGCCGCACCTACACCGTCCGGCCAGAAATACTTGTTAGCACACCAAAGTGTATTCATTCCCCACTGAAAATAGTCTGCAACAACACAACACTTATTTACTGCAGTTCGTTTTAAGTAAAATCATGAAGACTCGTTTGTATAAAACAGTGGTTGGCGTACTTCCTAGACATAGTTATGCTTGAGCTCTCTACAGCAAGGATTAACAAAGCCAAGTCATCGACTAGAGACCTATGGAGAAACGCAGCAGCACAGGTATTGGTCCTAATGAGCTCAACACTACAAGACTTAGAGGAGAGTGACTAGGCAAGGTGTGATTTTTTTTTTTTGTATTTTTTTTTTTGTATATTAGTTTGTTTTGTTTTCCTCGAGACCGCAGAGGGTGGGGGGTGGGAGAGGGTTTGGGTTCTTGTTCGAGTGCATTTGTTTGTTCTGTATGTTGTATGTTCAAAATATTAAATATTAAAATTATAAAAAAAAATGTATCATTAAAAAAAAAAAAAAAAGTATTGAGAGGTGTCCCAACACATTTGGTCTTTTTTGTGGGATTTATTGACAATTGTCATCAGACTTTGTGTAAAATAGTTTTTAACCAAGAGATTGCATCTTAATGTCCACAGCGTGTTACGATATTATGGTGAACTAAAAAAAAAAAAAAAATGTTGCACTCTGTTTTTTCAGGAATAATAACAACGGGATCAAACGACTACTACATAGAATCCTACAGTCTTTTTTTCAGCAAGGACAGAAAAGCTTGGAAGCTATACAAAGGTGCTCTCAGCAAAGAAAAAAAGGTACGCATTGCACCATGCTCACTGATGTTCACTCGGTGGTACTTTCATGTGGCAACTGAGTCTAAACTAGGGCTGTGCAATTAATCAAATTTGTAATTATGATTAGGATTTTGGAGCAATCGAGAAAAACAATCATTTTGCACATTGCATTTTACAAGTAAACTCTTATTTTGTCTTGTGTTCTGAATGAGAAGAAAAAGTTCAAACGGGAAACATATTAAGGGCAATTTCACAGTTCAAGGTGTTTTCACTGTTGATATGTTTAACTGTTTTTGTTTTTATTCAATAATTGCAACATCTTTCCAAAAGTCAATGAGTAATTGTGTTAAATAATCGTGATTTCAGTATTGTCCCAAATAATCGGGATTAGGATTGTTTTCTATACTAGGCGTCCTGGTGTCCCTCTGTAACTTGGTTGTCATGGTTCCCAGGTGTTTCAGGCCTATACTGATGGCCACCTCAGGGTTCTCAACAGCTTTTTCCCTCCAGTGGTGGCTCGGTTTGTTCGGCTGCAGCCGCTCAGCTGGCATGGTCGAGCTTTAGCTCAGGTGCAAGTCCTGGGCTGTCCTGTTGCCAAGGTAACACCAAGGTCCCGCTCAGCCACTGGTGGGTGATCTCACTACTACTACTACTACTACTACTTATCAAGAATCAACGTCTCTCTGTTTACATGATCTGTCTAGCCGTGTGTTCATGTCTGTACTCCTGATATTATGATATTACTGGTCCAACAGAATCTCCATCCATCAATGTTAACATGGACACACCACGGCCCAGCCCCACTCCACCTTCTCCCACCGAGGGCCCAGTGTTAGTGGAGACAAGACTGAGTGTGTGCTTGCACTAGCTTTGTCATTTCATGTGTGTACAATGGGAATTAATCCCAGTCTAGTTTAGGAAGAATACATGTCAGATCAGTAAAAAGACTGTTATATATTCACACTTAACGGTGTGTACATTACAATAAACTGCATTCCTGCCTCACCCTTATACAACTGCTTACTTACTCAGACACTTATGTTCCTGTAGGCTCCAGTCAGCCAGTAATAGTGGCAGTGGGAGTGGTCCTGGGGCTGATAATGTGCAGCAGTTGTTTGTTGGCTGGAGTCTGGTGGAAGAGAAGGTACTGTATTTTAATACTGTTGATCTTTTCAGAATTGATTAGTACAGTACAGTTACAGTTTGCAGTTGGATTTATAACACATGGAGTACTGTCACTGTACATTAAAAGCTTTTTTTTTATTCATACCTAAGTACTTTTGGTGACTGGCAAAGATACTGAGGTTGATGATTATTTTTATTATTGGTTCATCAGGATTTTTTTCAATTAATCGTCATTTTTAAAATAGTTGGGCCTGAAAAATGACTGAAACAACTAATCAGTTATTTAGATAGTTTTTTTTCTTCTGTCGACTGATTAATTGACTAATCTCGTATGTATATCATTCTTTGCGTTCCTTCTCCGTGTAGGAAAAAAGATTCACAAATGAAGTACTCCTTAACCACAAGTAAGTCCCAAGTGCTCTTTAAACATTTTCCACTGTTTTTCAATCTTCTGTAAAAAAGCCTCTGACTCAGCGTGTTTGTGTGTCAAGCAGGTAGTCAGAGTTTCCAGACAAAGAGTCTCTCCTGCCCACAATCAGAGCTTATCTCTTACCCTCTGGAGCGAAATGTCCATGACGCTCTACCTAGCCCTCCTCTTAATGGTGAGAATTCATAGAAACATGTTTTTACTTCTTCAACAGAAAACACTGCTGTGCTTCAGTATTACCACTGTTATTATCAGCGTCTGCCTTTTTGCTAGTCCTTTCATTGCCCATTCGGAGTTTACCGGTGATCTCAAGTCGTGAGCTCTGCCTTCCCTCCTCCATCTTTCCTGCTCTAACAGTCTCTGGCTTCAGCGGTCAGTTTGAGGAGCTCACGCCAGGCCTGACAGGCAAACAGCTCTCTCCACGGGCTGTCCATTCTTTCCCCTGGCTCAGCCCATCGCCCAGACGCAGTATAAACATTCCTTTCTTTGGTCCACGGAGCCTCTCTGAAAGAGACCCTTTAATTGGAGCTCGATAAAGAGCGCTCAGCTCCCCCACCCCGCCACCACCACCAGCAGTTCCCCTCTTTGCCTTCTTCACCCCCTCCCCCAGCGAGGGGGGCCCTTTCCTGAGTGGTCCAGTGATAAACAGGACAGAGGGTCAAAGCTAAGACAATCATAGCCCTCAGTAAAGCCTGTCTAATTAAAATAGCTCTGGCTCAGAGGCTCCCTGTGGGCTCTAGTGTAAGGTCTAGGCCTCCCACGCCACAGCCTCTTCTGCTTGGGGAGAGTAGGGTCTGGTCGGATCCGAGGGCAGCGCTGTCAACCCCCGTCCCTGTGATTAAAGGAGACATTGTTGCTGGCCAAGCATCTAACGCAGGGACTCAACATTGGCCTAATATGAGACTGCTATCAAGTAGAACAGAAGCATTTCTCAGAAACTGAAGATGCAAATAAGCAATTGATCCTAAAAGTTTCCCATTAGTGAAAGGATGCTGCTATGCGGCACAGTTGATTCTTTTACACCCATTTAATAACGTTTTGTTCACCACAGTATAAAGGAGGATTAGTGGGGACGCACCAATGTGTTTTAAAGCTCATAAAATGCCTGAGGTGTCCTTCCCATATTGGCTGATCCTAACCTGATCTTATGCATCTGTAAGAGTCTTAAAGATATAGAACTCAAATGGGATCATCTTTTCTGGCATGCCTGTTTGAAATGTGCATTATAGATTCATTCTTGACCTTAGAAAGGCCTATACTGTGAAAATCTTTCAAGCTCAAGGTTCACTTACTTAGCTATTCCGAGGCTTGGGAATAGCTAAGTAGGTGAACCTTGAGTTCAGAATAGAAAAGTATTTTTAAAGGTACTTTAAGGTAAGCAAATGGTTTTGAAGATTATACTTAAATCCAGGTTAATTTGACAGTTATATGAATTTTTTATGTACAGGGGAAACACACTAAGAATAAGGTATTTTGGCAGGAGTGCCTTGTCTACAATAAGTGTTGACAAGCTGTACTTGCATGATAAAACACTTGATTGATGAACCAAGAGTTAAAAATAGTGAGCACTACAAGGTACAGTAAATGATAACAAGGACAACGATATCAGTGAAAATTCATTCAACTGATTCAGTGATTGAGGCAAACATTTGCTTTCTTGGAGACCGTTATGTGGCTGTGGCTGGTAGCTTAGCCTAGCACAAAGACTGGAAACAAGGGGAAACAGCTAGCATGGCTGTGGTCAACGGTAACAAAATCCAAACCTACCAGCCAAAGCTCTCCAATTAACACATTATTTCTTGTTTGTTCAATCCTAAGAACCGGAATAATAAAAGCGACTATTCACCACCCGGGTAATGTACCAGACTATTTCTCGCTTGGGTAGCTTCCTGGAGTCTCCGCTGGTTGTCTAGCAACTGCTCAGAGCTGACAGTGCCTACAGAAATGACAGTACCACTGGCTGTGCTGAAACTGATAAGGTTTTTGATTGGCACGGGTATCAGTGAAAAGTCCCAGTGTTTGTTGCATCTCAGCTGAACAGAAATACAATCTCATACTGGTCTTTTCCAATGTATTTGTCCTTTCAGACTATGCTCAACCTGCTGTTGCAACTATTGGACAGAAGGTTGGGTCAACATTCAGACCCTCCTCAGATGAGGGCTACACCACCCCCTTCGCCTTCAACCATTATGACACTCCTGGCAACCTGCCAGAGTACGCCGAGCCTCTTCCCCCAGAGCCTGAGTATGCCACTCCATTCAGCGAGCAGCCCTCCGAGTCCAACCTCCCGACTTTGACAGGGATCAGTCACAGCAGTACACATGCCCCCCCTGTAGCAGCACCTACCGCTGGTACCAGGACAACATCCAGCCGCGCTCAGTATGACTGTCCCTCACACAGGGTGCTTTCCAATGGCTACTGCACTCCAGCGCTACATGTCAGTGGCCCGCGGCCGGTCAGCGTGGTCTATGCTGAGCCCAAGTCATCCGACTCTTTACTACAGAAGCACACATATGAGGAGCCTTTGTGAACACAGCAAGCTCAGACACAGAGAAAGAAAAATAGACTCCTGAGCTAAAATGTGTGTTGGGACCAGAGGACCACTGTGTGTGTGTTTGTGTGTGTGTGTCTCAAGTGGACACGAAGCTGGACAGTGTTGTCCATACTAGAGTACTAATGCTGACAGAGCTGAACTTCCAGTGAGTGATGCACCAAAAGTTGAGAAGTCACTTTGGATCACGGCGCATGTACGAGGGTATACACAACTCATTGTACACAATAATCCGAGAGCCATATGGACACAAATATTTTCTTCCAGGAAGTATGTAGTTGTACAGCGGGAGTATCCTGTGACGCACAGAATGAATACAGGTTCAGTCGTGTCTCAGATGAAATGTTTAATCACAAGCTGCACTTTCAGAAATACACATACAGCAATGTATGTATGCTTCATTGTATTTAACAGATTAATGCAAAAAAAGAAGAAGAAAAAAAGTGGATTGAATACGTTACTTGTCCTCACAAAACATTGTATTCACAATGTGTAATTTCAACATGTTTTGTTTAAAAAAACATTTAAGAAGCACTGTAAATGGTACACTGTAACTAAGTGGTCGAGATTGTTGCTATAACTACGTGTAACCACTAGGTGGCTCTCTTGAGCTTTTAACCGTATTGGAGTGTGTGATTATTTGTCTGCTGGTTCCCACTCCTCAGATAATTGTCATTCATACATAGTAAAAGGTTTTTAAATAAACGCTTGGGAGTGTAATATAACACAGAAAGGCACAACAGGCGAGGTGGTGTCGTGATTAGGATGTAAGACTTTCATCTACGCTGACAAAAGCCCCGGTCATTGAACATACCGCAAAGCATGTCCTCGAACACGACACAGAACCTCAACATGAAAACGATTCCAGTACGCGGCCTTGTTATTTGTTAGGCTTTAGCTACTGTACAACAACTTAAATCTACTCTGTATTCCATACTTTTACTTAATTGTCTATGCCTTGGAAAGTCCAATGGTTTTTTTTTATTGTTGTATGGAAAATACATTACAAGTTAAAATGAAATCACTAAAGAACTTAACATAAATAACCTAATGTGACTGCTGTTTTTTTCACACTTAGAGGAAAAGAAGATAGAAAATTGTACTTTTATATAATATTATATAATAAGGGTCAGGTGACAGTGGTAGTTCTCCATTATGTCTAAAAATGTTACCAAAAGACCCTCGAAAATGTAATTTCATTTCTAGAAATGCTTTCACAAGCTTTGTGGTGTCACGTTTAGTGATGAATTTGCTCACTGCTGAATAAGGCACAATAAAACCACTGTATTAAGAAACCATACTTTAGGAGTTGGCCTGGTGTGTGATTGCAGCAGCAAGGTGTTTAAGATTATTTTAAAACAGACTTGAAGCCTGTAGCAGTGATGGACCTGCACAAACAGGCAGCAGGATACCTCATTAATAGAAAAATGGCAATCAATCCTAACTTCTATCAAATCATAAATCTAAAAAAAACGGTTATGAAAACTGGCATGATTGAGCTTCTGAATATAATACACACATAATCTCTCCTTATAAATATGTTATTGTAATTTAAGTCTATAGAATAGCTCGAAAAGTTGAGTGCTATATCAAATCGAAAAGACCAATACCTAATTACAGAATATATTACACACATTATTTCAACACTGGTGTTTTGATGCCGTTTATGTTCAGCCTGTTGTAAAGTACCAACAACATGAGTTCACTCCGCACTGTTATCGCGGACCCCCTTGTTTGTCCCTGACTCTTTCGTGTGTCCCTCCTCCTCCTCTCTTCCCTCATAGGAGTAGTGCATCAGAGTCTGATGTCTGTTCCGGGACGGGGCGTCCTTAAAACGCAGGCCACAGTCTTCACATGCATACAGAAGCCCCTCTCTGTTGCTGCCGGGGTTTGCTCCCTCTGACTGAGATTTGTGATGAGCAGCGATCGACACAGAACCCTCTCTGGAATTTGGAGCTGTGTGCAAATTACTCTCTGGACTGTTAGGTGTATTTAGCCCAACGCTGGCTGGAGGATAAGCCCTGGGACGCCCAGGTGGATAACCACGGCCTGCTGGTACCCGATACGCATCCCCAGCTCCACCTTCTCTAGCCTGATCAGGGGCAATCCCGTGGACTGTGCGGTAGTGGAAGCGGATCCCGGAGCGGTTGGAAAAGCCTTTCTCACAAAAGCTGCAGATGAAGGGTCTCTCCCCTGTGTGCATGCGCATATGGATCTTAAGAGCTCCTGACTGGGTGAAACATTTGCCACACTGGCTACAGCAGTAGGGCTTCTCTCCTGTGTGGGTCCTCTGATGGGCCCGGACCCCTGCCAGGTGGGGAAACCCCCTGCCGCAAAATCTACAAGAATATGGCCTTTCACCTGTGTGAATCCGCCTGTGGATCTTCAGAGCCCCCGACTGGCTAAAACTCTTCCCGCAGTCAGAGCATGAGTAGGGCCGGGCACCGGTGTGCACATTGAGGTGGATGCGGAGATTGCTGTGCGAGTTAAAGGCCCTACCGCACTCGGTGCAGAGGAAGCCGGGTGGTTTGTGAGCGTGCTCAGAGCGCTGGTGCTGCAGCAACTGGGACGGTCTGGGAAAAGAGGCAGGGCAGTGCATACAGGGATGGAGCGACAGCATGGTCGTAGCTGCCCTGCTGCTTTCCTCTTGTTGCTGAGGGGCTGTTTGCCTGTGCTGGTGGTGGCAGACCTGGGCACAGGTAGGAAAGGAGCGCTGGCAAGGCAGGCAGGGAAAAGGGCCAGAGAGCTGTGGCGCATGAGAGCGGGCAAGCTGAGGGCAGGGTAAACAAGAAGTTATGGGACAGTGGTGGTGATGAAAATGATGGGCGTGAGAAAACGGGGAGTCTGTGCCTTCCTGGTGGCTCAGTATCTGGGTTTGTAGGCTGCGATGGCAACACAAGCAGGGAAACATGGAGAGGTGGGACAAAGAGCCTGAGGACGCTCTGGAAGCGGGAGTCTGGTCCGGTTTCCGAGTTCCTCTGTTTGCATCCTCCCCCTGCGGTCGGCTGGACGCCCTGCTCTCTAGCTCAGATGTGGTGCTGCTTGGTTCAGTGGTGTCCGGTAAGCACATGTTGAGACTCATTACAGCAATACTGCTGAGGTCTTTGGGGTGGCATACTGCATCCGAGATTGGGAGCGAGGACAAAGATTGTCTGGGTTTTAAAGTCTCAAAGGAAATTGGAGAAGTGGAGTAAGGGCAGCCAGGGCAGGTGCAGGCATTATGCACATCTAGACATAAAATAAATATGAATTACAATGAAATTCAAACGCAATAAAATGACTGAAACATCCTTATTTTGAGCTCTTACCTTCTCTCCTGTCTCTGGCCTCTCCCTTCCTCTGTGATGCCCCAGGATGGACCCGTCGGCCCGCCTCTGCCTCTGTCATGTCCCGGGCAGGTCGAGGTTCAAGTGAAGCACCTTTGAACGGCAAAGCCTCACCGCCACCACCAGCTATGCCCCATGCTGCGTTCAGCACATCTGGCTGATCCTTTAAGGCGTTTCCAGATGTGATAAGGTCACCTATGAACTGATGCATGTCCATCCAGGAGCACTGAGCACGCTGCAGGAAGTACAGGACATAGTTGCAGGGTCTGAATACATTTGGTGTGTATGAATAACCAAAAGTCCAGGTTACTTGACAATTCGTTGACAGTGAGTTAAACGCTTCATTACTTTAGCTAAGAACATTTGTTCCTCTTATAATAATAATAATAATAATAAAAAAAGACTATTTTAAACAACGGGGTCGCCTACTTACATTGTCGCCACACTTCTCTTTGTCCATGAATTCAAACAAACGCTGGTGTTGTCGCCAGATCAACGGATTAGCTTTAAACCAACGACGTCAGTATCTGGGCTGTGGGGTTACAAAAACAATGAAGGTAGCAACAGACGCACGTTCTTTATTACTGTATTATTATTATATCTCTACTGTAGCCTACTCCCGTTAAAACCATCTCGTCACCAAACATTGTACTTCCGGGTTCTTCAATCATGTGACGCGTGTTGGATTTTTCTTTTCTACGCTTCGAAAACATAACATAATGTTCACTTTAAAAAAAAACATACGAGACGAGACATCAAAATACACATTAAAACAAATATTTTAAGAAGTAAAGTACGCTACAATTACAGTATTTCAATAATGGACACCAAGTATTCTAAATATGTTGATAAACAATACAAAATAGATTCTAAGTATTACAGACAGATACGATAAAAAGGTATATGAAATGGTTTAGATGACGGATATATATGAGCTAGATACGGTGCTGCGCTTTAATATTTAACTTTCCTTGAGCCGAGAAAAGCGATTTTAAAACGTCACAATAAAGTATTTGGGCCGAGCGGGTGTAACACTACTGCGCACACTCAGTGGGCCGCGTAATGGCAAGTTCCTATTGAACTGACTAGGCACCATTTTGGGATCCGGTATGCAGTTATTATACATCCTGGGTTATACAGTCTGTGGTTTAGAGCCAGAGAACTAGCATTTATGAAAATTGTATTTGGCAAATAATTACATTTAGTCTGCAAAGTAAAACTGTTTATTTTTAGATTTGAAAAACATATATGGCATCTCAACAGCATATTATGGTCTCACAAAAATTGCTAAAATTGACAAAGAAATGGATCAAAGTTATCAGTGAACGTTTTCAGTAAAACACTTACCGGATTCTTTGGATGTATCTATAGCTGTGTTTGAGCTTTCCTGTTTAAGGAGAGACACACAATGGCAATCTTCTGTAATAAGAATATAAAAATATGAACAAAATAATTGATCTTGCATCAAGGGCAACTGTTTATTTGCCTTTACAAAAACATCAAAAGATACCTGCAGACTGTAAAGACTCAGCAAATGTAAATCCCAAGGTGACAGAATGTCATATTATCGATCAGTACCATTTACATTCATTTAATATTCAACATAGTACTAAAAGGTCAAGCGTCTTTACATAAAAATACACATCATTTCAAGTTTTCAGCTGAATACTAAGAAATCCAGTGTTTTATTCAACTTAATACACATTAAAAAAAAAAAAAAAACCTAAGGATTAAAATTCCCTACACAATAAAAAGTACATGAAGGTAGGAATCAGGAAGACGTTTTAATGAAATCCTGGACAATATTGCATAGACTTCATGACTGTTACAGTACCCTTCTGCTTCACCCAAAATGTAAATAAAAGAAATGCTATAATAAGCAAGAGCTTGGAATGTTTTGTTTTAACTACAGAAGAAACTAAAATCCTACATATTACTACTGATTAACAGAAATATATACACTGAATAGTTTATCGTTCTGGCTTTAGAAACGCGTCCATGTGTTGCGTGACTACAGGTACAGCAGTAAGTGTGTCCTTTACAGGATTTAGACTCTCTCTGTTAGGGTCATGTGACCACTAATGGAATTTGATTCTCTGTTTATTTTGCCCACACTAAAAAAAATGTTATGTTTATTTATACTCTGCAGGGCGTGAAACATCAACCTCCATCTTAATTTCTTTCGCTGTCAGCTGGAGAGGTCTGGATGACCACGGATCGGACTCAGGACCAGGAAACTGGCGCTCTTTCTTCAGGTCTAGTATAAGTCCAGAGGATGCTGTATCGGAACTGGAGAGATTCATGGGATCCATTTTAAACTGCTTGGCTTCAGTACGTGCATCGGCCTCTCCTGGAGTTGTTTTAACCATCGCTTTACTATAGCTGTTTTTAAATTCTCGTCTTTCGGTGCCATTAGCCTCTCCTGAGATTTCTAATTCTCCTGGCTCACTTTTAATAGGAAGAAGAGGAATGTTCCTCAGAGCAGACCTAGATGAGTTACACTTCTTAGACAAATCCAGAGGTGCTTCCCACTCTGGGTCCCGTTTGATCCCAGTTACCAAATTCAGGGGGCCATTTTGTGGCGCTCCGAGAGCGGCGCTCACTCCCAGGTGTTCATTTGAAACAGGCGGGAGAGCCTCTTGAAGCTGGCCCTGCACAGCTGGAACTAGCAGTGTCGGAGAGCTCGCAGATGGGAGTGTCAGGTCGTTGGTTTGAGTTGCACAGACAGGAAGAAACACGACAAGATTAACACCAGGAGGCGGCTGTTTGTCCAGGGTTAGCTTCCATAATCCATCTGATGTACCAGAGCCAGTAGACACCCCCCCTGTCACAAGTCCCGGTGCAGGAGGCTTGTTTAAAACCACAGCAGGCTTAGTGGCTAGGTTTGGTGGATTCCATGAGTCTGGTTTTGCATCGACCTTTTTTGCCTCCGATGAGGAGCTCCTGGAAGCCTGGCGTTTCTTAGGCACGCTCTAAAATGACAAACGCAACAAAAACATCCCAGTCACTCAATGAATTATACAAAAACACGTGACATGTGACATGCCAGTACAGTTCAAGCTGGAGAGACCTAACACTTGCTTGAGGTAGGTGGTCAATCACAGTTAAACTTCCAACATCACGAACAGGAACTGGCTTGTTGTCTCTTTGTCATCAGTGGTTGAAAGCTATAGTGCGCAACTATTTTATATTAACATCCGTTACATTAAAGCCATTGCCAAATGAAGATACAAAGCTAATAAGGCTATCAGCTCCATACAACTCTCACTGTAATTCTCAGCATGGCTATCTATGTTTACAAAACGGTGTAGCCGGCAACATTCGCGAGCAGAAGCTGGAGCGATGCGTTTTACGCCACAGCTGAGGAAGGACTACAGCAGCGTTCAGCTTTGGAGACAAAGAGGACATAAAAATGACAAGATAATCACCTCTTCTGGAGAGTCCATATTTTTTTAATTCTCAGTGTCCTCTTTGATTTGACGGGTTAAACGCTTCTAGCAACTGCGTGGGGGACGGGTGGGGGTGTTGTGCGTCATGTGGATGCGCCGACAGCGTTGTTGTCATTACTTAGAATTCCTCATGGGGGCTTCAGAAACTATGCACTATAGCTTTAAGGAAGCTCCAACATCCAAAATTTAAGAGTCGGAGGCCAAATAACATTCTATTAACAGTGCTTGTGCCAGAAAATAAAAAGCCAGAAGTCAAACATTAAGCCAACACTGATGGTGTGAATTTAGTCGTTTCGTTTTATAGAAACATGTTACCTTGCATAGCAGCTGGACTCCCTCGCAATATCACAAGATTGCGCAAGAATCTCGGGATCCCATCTCACATAAAACTCCACCTCCTCCAACCTAATGCATTTGTGTCTGATCTACCAACTTAACGCACAAATCAGCATCCGGCGAGGAGCTACTGGCAGCTCCAGCCAGCGAAATTACGAATCCCACTATGGCAACGCCAAGACCCGCCCTTCAATCAGTACTATTGGCCAGGCGTCTAAGGTAACGTGACCCCATTTGTTCAGGTCCTATCCCCTGACCAATCCGCTATCCTAACCTTAACCACTCAAGGTGAAATGCCTAACCCCAACCAATCGAGCTGCTTCGGAGGGTGGGTCTTGGCGTTGCCATAGTGGGATTCGTAATTTTGCACTCCGGCCGTGGTTTAGGTATGTGTGACAACCGTGACTGTTCGTTCACAATATTATTGGTGCACGTGATGGTTCATCCAATCACCTGCCAGGTATTTTAATTAAATTAACCACGTGGTTAATAAAAATGTTGCTCTCCAGAAACCAACTCTCACATTCTGAGTGTTTGAGTGTTTGCTCTCACCTTCAATACTAGATGAAAATAATACACGCTGATAACAAACAAAGCTGACAACATGCACAGTTAAGGACGGTCAAACTTAAGCAATTTTTATATCTCTGCAATTCCATTTTCATATAAATTTGAATAATTCAAATTCAAATTTTTGTCATGCTTTACTGAAACCAACAGCTGCATGGAAGGTTGGATATCAATTCAAAATGTACACTTTAAAAGAGTCTGTAGTTCAACTTGTCAGATTGCTGCAGTGATGTACAGGTGTACTCCAGGACACAGTGACAGAGTGGTGGCTGGGCGGTATATCAACTTTTTTAAGTTATAGCAATAGGTTTTCAAACGAGATATAGGATATGTTAATTCTGTTTATATCGATCTAGTTTGTTGCGTTACATAACCTATCCTTTTTCCGTAAATCCGTGCCAGTGCATCTCTCCTTTCTCTCCTATACTGTATTATCTGAAATCACGATCACAGTCTGAAATTTGTATTTAACGGACAGACAAAATATTATTCCTTTTAATCACCATAATACACCCCCCCTCACTCACCGCAGGCCGAGGTGTTTGTCCACAGGTCTTAAGGTGGCTGTCATAGTTCTGCTGGTGGGGAAAACCCAGTCCGCAGCTCTGACAAAGGCAGGGCGACTTCCCGGCATGCCCGCCCATGTGGGACATTAACAGCAACGCCGACCGGAAACCCTTTCCACATTCAGCACATTTCAGCACCCTCTGGTGAGCCCCGGCATGTTTCTTCAGCTCTTCAGAAGTGTCAAATCTCTGTCCGCACTCCAAACACCTGATCTCATCCCCTTTAGGCTCCTGATTGCCCCAGCAGCCTGTGTCCTTTTTGTGCTGCTGGAAGTCCTCCTGACTGAGAAACTCTCTCAGACACGCCACACAGTGAATGCGATCGGGTTCACACTTGTGTCGACGGTACAGCCTTGCCAGGCGGAAGTGACAGCGGCATCGTATACAGGTGTAAGGCAACAAACCAAGATGGGAGAAGCTGTGTTTCAGGAGAGCATTCTTCTTAGTAAAGGTCTTTGTACAGTCTGTGCATTTAAACACGTGATGGCACGTCTTCCTCCGGTGGCGCGCAAGAGCTTTTGGAGAGGAGAAATTGCGGCCACACACCTTGCACACGACATCCAGCCTACATCTTTGCAACTGCACGTGGTGTTCACACTCCTTCAGGGAAGTAAAAACACGTTTGCACAGGTCACACTCGTAGAACTCATTCTCAAAGTGAGTTTTTGAAATGTGGAGTTGCAGCGCTTCCTTTGACGCAAAGGCCATCAGACATACGCGGCACAAGGGAAGACGATCCACTTCGGTCTGGGCGTGCGTGCGCAGGTGGACACGGTAGCTGTAGATCTGGCAGAAACGCTTTCCACATTCAGCACAGCAGTACGGGCGTGCTCCGGTGTGCAGATTCATGTGGTCCTGGAGCTTGAATTTGGAGGGCAGCTGGAGATCACAGACAGTGCAGCGGTAGTCGCCTGAATGACTCGACTCTGCGGAAAAGAAGGAAATCAAAAGTGTGCCAAGGGATACAAGATAGACTGAAGATGTCCATTAGAAGTAATTAGGACTGACATGAGTGTTTATAGTGTTGTTAATAAAAAGGCACTGTGGTTTTTGTAAAACGTTACTTAAAGATCAGCGCATTTGTTGGGGTCTATTTTCAGCAGTGGATTAATACACATTGGGTGCTTTAGTAGTTTCTAGACAAAAATGACGTTCCATGGCAAAGAGAGGCTTTGGCCTCACAGACAATACTTTACTAGGATCATTTCATTTTTGGTTTTGAACTTTTCATGAGAAAACTATTTAAAAGCATAATGGATATTAAATTGTGGCAATTCAGCTAAAACTTGTGTTTTAGACAGACTGTAAACAATGCACTACTACGTGCGTATAAGAGTCAAAATGAATAAGTAATACCATTGTTTAGTCCCTGCTCATCGTCATCATCCTCCTTCTCTTCCTCATCCACCTCTTCTTCCTCATATGAAACCTCACTGTCATCGGAGTCATCCCCCACACCCTGCTGCATCTCCGTTGAACCCCCTTGTGCAGCGTCTCGGTCACCAACATCTTTCTTTCCATTGTCATCCTGTTCAGTTATTGGCTGCGGAAGGTCTGGGTCAGTCACCATGGGCTCTGGCATCTCAAGAGCCGCTGTGCCTTCGACGGAGTGTTCATCTTGTAGACTTCGTGGAGGATTCTGGAGTGCAGAAGTCTCTGACAGAGGTGAGGTCTGTTTCGCTGCTTCTTTGCCGTCAACTGACTGCTGGCCTCCGACCAGTCGTCTCTGAACACGTGTGGTTGAAAGTGAAGTGGGAGAGGGACTGGGTACAAATGAGCCGTCAGGTGATGTGGAGCGACAGGGCGTCTCTCTTACCGAGGTCTCGCGCGGCTGTAGGATGTCCGAATACCCCAGCTCTGTTAGCTGGATATCGATGGTGTATTCAATGGACATGACTGCTGGCTGAGGGGTCCCAGAGAGAATAGGCAGGTGTCAAATGAGCATTAACATACTGAGGTATGGATGAAAGTTTAAGACACAGAATGTATGTTTATTAATACATTAAAAACAGGTAATGTTGTCACATTTCGCCTTACCTGTCGAGCACTACATCTGTAGTGGTTCCTCTAGGTCCGCGTTTTTTCTTCTCTTTTTATTTTCTATCGAGCGTGCAAAATGGCTTTTCCGTGGAAATACATTTACGACGCACCTTTACACTGTTGTGTGCACCTCGCTCACCTGGTAGGAGGAACTGACGATGAAACAGCGTGGTTTCAGAACAATTAGCTAGACAACCAGCTTTACCATCTGGGTCTTGCTGGGTGTTCAGCCAAAGCAAATGAGAAGTGAAATTTGAACGAAAAACCAAAAGATTCGCCTATACGATGTGAAGATAGAGCAAAGACAATTAGCCGATTTGCTAGCTACCAACTCTCACAACCAAGGGGAGTTGAAAATGAGGAAAACAAAACAAATGAAGCACAAGGAGAGGAAACTCGTGTGGGAGCGAGAGCACGCCTAGTGTTCTGGAGCGGCATTACCATAGATATATCTATGGGTATTACCGTATTACCATGGGTATTACGGTAGGCTACTACATGATATAACAACGCAGGTGAGGCGGAGGAAGTATTTCCATGACCAAGAGGGCGAGTTCAACCCTAACTAAGCACATTTACACAAGTACTGTATTTAAGTGCATATACATTACTTGGGCACTTCATTTTTACGTTATTTTATACTTCTACTCCACTACAATTCACTAGCAATTATTGTAGCCTACTTTTGTTGATAGATTTTTCATACAATGTCATGAAATATGACACAATGTAGATGAAAATGACACAACAGAATATCTAGAAGCTCCACCGTGACCAGCTGCAACATTAAAATACTGCTTATCAGTGCATCAGTGATTACAGCTATAATAATATACAGTCTGACAGGTTCCATCATGCATGAGCACTTCCCCTTTTCATTCTTTTAAATACATTTGGCAGGTAATAGTTACAGTATCTCACAAACGTGAGTACACCCCTCACATTTTAGTAAATATTTCATTATATCTTTTAATGGGACAACACCGAAGAAATTACATATTGCTACAATGTAAAGTATTAAGTGTGAAGTGAATAACAGTGTAAATGTGCTGTCCCCTCAAAATAACTCAACACAGCCATTAATGTCTAAACCGCTGGCAACAAAAGTGAGTACACCCCTATGTTAAATTCCCATAGAGGCAGGCCGATTTTTATTTTTAAAGGCCAGTTATTTCATGGATCCAGGATACTATGCATCCTGATAAAGTTCCCATGGCCTTTGGAATTAAAATAACTCCACATCATCACATACCCTTCACCATACCTACAGATTGGCATGGTGTACTTTCCATAAAATCATCTCTCAGTGCAAATAAAACCAGCTATTAGGCTAACCGACATAAAACCATGCCAATGCATAGCATCCTAGTATTTAGTATCATAGTATTTAACTACAGCTATATACAAATAAAAACTGGTAAGTACTCAACATCAACACATTATGGATCATTCATTTTGGCCATTTACTAGACACTACAGAAAACAGACAAAATAACATTTTCTAAACTATGAAGGAAGGAGACAGCAAGATCAGTGTGCTTTGACAAAATAAGTTAAAGTTCCATATTCAACCTTTTTATAATAGTTCAGCTGTTCTGTGGTTAAAGGTACACATCAACCAAATCAGAGCTGCTTGCTGCTAGCATCTGAATCTTGTGTTCCTGCATTAGAAGTGAGAACAAAGACAAAAGGCAAGGGATTTCTTCAGCAGCCTCCCTTGGGATAGCATGTTTTATTACATTGTTGCAGTGTCAAGACACATTGCAGCGGGGAGAGAAACAATCCAATCAGTGAAAAACACATGATATACACAGTTCATTATGGGACTCTAAGCATTAAACAGGCATGATGTCCATTTAAGAAAGTGAAAAATTGAAACGGAGTCATTTTTACTGTAGACGAATCAGGATTATAGTGGATCATTTATGCCCACATGCCAAACACTCCACATTAAACCTGGAGCACTAAGCCAAAAATATATATATTTTTTAGCAGAACATAATCATGTTATTTTAAAATTCTTCCTCAATGAGACTTAATTTAGAAAAAAACAAATCAAAATATTAAGAGTAAAAAAATGCACAATATGAACCAGAAGCTGTACATAACACATTTATCTTGACAAACTGTCTAAACATTCAAACATAGTATCTCTACTAGGTATCTAATTTGCTTCAAAATATGTACTTACCAAATTAGTTTTAAAAGAAAAAAAAAAATTGAACAAACATTTTTTTTTTTTAACCACAGAGTGAGTCGAACAACTCAGGACATAGTCATAGTTCACACCACACGCATTTCACTTAAAAAAAAACTGAAACAAATCATTTAAAAAGTTATTCAAAACAGTTTGTTTTTACAAATAAACAATGTTTTGTGGCAAAGGGTGTATGGATTTAACAACATTTGCTTAGTCAATTTAGGAGATGTGTGTTCAATAGCTCATGATCAAAACGTAACTTCAAATCCAAAACTTGCTAAAACGTCATTCTCAAAACCATTCCAAACTCATCTGAAACCATCATCTGAAGCATCAAGATCTCCCATGTTAAAAAAAAAGAAAAAAAAAGAAGGGATAATTAATGATTAAAATCTTCAAAAACAATAGACTTTCTGCACGGTCCCCATGTCTCAATTATCTCTTTGCACTTGGGTCTTCAGGCTTTTCCTCCGGGTGGCTTTTCTGGTGAGCTTTTAAGGTGCGCTCACGGCCAAAGCTCTTCCCGCAGGTTGGGCAGGCAAGGCGGCCCACGGCGTGAGCCCGTGACATGTGGGCGTCCAGCTGCTCAGGACGGGCGAAGCTCTCTTCACATTCTTCACAGGGATGGGCTTTCCGTGGGGCGTGTTTCTCCTTCTTGTGAGCACGGAGCTGAATCAAGCTGGGGAATGCGAGGTCACATTCAGGACAGGGATGCTGACGGGCCGGAGCGGCCGCATCCGCTTTTGGTTTCTTCTCCTTTGCTGGAGGTTGACTGTCATCCTCGGGACTCTTAGCATCTTCCGTTTCTGATTTTGCTGCGGCTTTAGAAGGACGGCCACGCTTTGCTCCACCTGCTTTTCCCTTTTCCTCTGCTGGAGAGGCTGCTGACTCTGATGTGCTGCCGGCCTTCGCTGCCTCCTCAGGCGCTTCTGCCTCGTCCTTCTTTTTCCGCTTTCCCTTTTTCTCAGCAGCTGCGACGTCTTCAGCTTTGGAAGGCCGTCCGCGCTTCTTGACGGACGCAGCGCTGCCGTTGCATTGCTGACCTTCAGGGTACTTCTCCTGGTGGGCTATCAGCTCTGGTTCCGTTTCAAAGCCCTGACCACACTTCTTACAGCGGTGAGTTTTCGTAGAGTCCTCCAGCGGTTCAGCGGCAGTCTCGACATCTGGGCGGGGATGCTGGGTCAGGCGATGAGTACGCAACAGTCCAGCACTACGGAAGGTCTCATTGCAATCTTTACATACCAACTGTTTCTCTGGACACACCTGTCTTCTATGGGCTGTTAGCTGCAAAGGTTAGAAGTAAAAAAAAAAAAAAAAAAACACACACTTAGTTAGAAATATAATGAGCGTAATATTTTTTGGGGGGGCATTCATGGTGGTATTTACTTTTAATACTGCCAGAGACAATTATTTTTAAGCACTGACATCACACTCACTTCAGAGAACGTTTTAAAGCTCTCCTTGCAGTGCACACATTTGAAGGGCTTGTCGTCCTTGCTGTGTGTTGGCTGGTGCTGTGTCAGTTCCTCAGATGACTGAAATGTGCGGTCACACACATAGCATGTGAACAATGTGTTTCCCTGTGAAGAAATGAAAAAGAGGAGCAAAAGTTAAAATAATTCCAAGACCAAGAACCACTTGTAAAATGTTAAACCCAAGTTTATCAGTCACTCTATCTGCCAAGGACAAGTGATGTACAGGAGTTTGTCTTGGGTTACTGACAACTAACAGTAATAATGTATACATTGTATAACCTGTATTAACAGTGTGCATTCTCTTGAATACAATAAAGCAGCATGGAGCTATATATATATATATATATATATATATATATATATATATATATATATATATATATATATATATAAATTTCACAAAATAACTTGAATGAATGGCTCTTTATGATCATGTTTTTTTCTAGTAATACAACACCATTAACTTTACAGCAATATTATAAAAGATCACAAAATATGACAAATTGTACCTTTTATTTAAAAATAGGAACATACCGGAAAATAATGGAAGAATAGGAAACCTGCTTTATTTACTTTTTTGAGTACTTTTAAAGACAGAAAATTAGAAAGGAGAGAAAAGGAGCAGCCACTGCAACATGAAGATCATAGGTCATAAACACCAATTACAAATGACAATTTGTCCTACTCATAATTTACAAACTGGAACAATTTCTAGTGATTGAATAAACATATATAACAATACATAAATGTGAAGCTTACCTGCTGAAGCTGTTGCTTATACTCTTCCCGGTGGCTCTTCTTCATATGCCTTTCCTTGGCTTTGGCACTGCAGAACGTGATGAAGCACTGGAAACACTGCAGGTTTTCATGCTGGTCTGGAAGGACATTGGAGAGACCATGTAAAGACAAAGTTAATCTTTCCGTTTATTTCAGCAAACAGAGTTAAAGTTGTGACCCTTATCATACCACTTACATGGTTGAATGGAGGGTGCAGGAGGCCCATTCAAAGTGATTGGTTTGTATGGATCTGCTGGCTTCTCAGGGGGAGCTTCTGGAGGTGGATCTGGCAATCCCCGTCCCATCACTATCTCCTCTATGTTCAAAATATCCGAGTCCATCCTGGTATACTTGGTGGTCTCAAAATACGCTCACAACAACTTTCCTGGAGTCATTTAAACAACAAGACAACGTGAAAGTGAGGTTAAATATCACGTTTGGGTTACAGCGGGAACATAACACCGTTATAACTAGCTAATCCCACAGAAGAAACAGTTAACGTTATGTTCAACAAATGACAACGAACCAATTATTTCCCTTGCTAGTAAGGCTGAGGTAGCTCACTGTAACACGGCGGGTTACAGAAACCACAACTTATCGGTTTGTCCCGTTTCCCAAAGCAAACACTCAAGTTTCGGCTCATTTAGCTATGCTAAAGTTAGCTACGTTGCTGCCTTTAAGGCCGCTAGCTAAGCTAACTAGCGCCATGAGCGCCTTCGGGCATCCGGCCACCAGTTAACGGATTAAAATGCCTCACCGGGTATATCTGTTCAGCTGTAAGCATCAACAGAAACATGTATCTGCTTAAGTGTAGCTAGTGTTTGTGCACGTAGCTGACGCTAAACACGAAGTACCAGGCTACCGCTAGTTAGCTAGCTAGCTTGTTACCTTGCTAGCTACTGGTTAGCGCTAACAACACTGGCTGCCATTCAAAGAGGATCGAAGACTTTTCGTGCCTTTTTACATATCGAGTTTTAACTTATTGTTTGGCACTTGCATACATCTGCCATGTAACAATATGGTGCACGTAAATATACACACCAATATATATAGCAAACTAGCTAGTTAGCTAAATAACAAATGTAAAATTGAGTATTACGTTACCTCTGACCGCTTTTTGAATTTGAGAGTTGACCCCCAGAGAAGTACAACGGATAGATCGGACACTTCCTGGTGTTTGATAGCCGCTGGTACAACTAAGATGGCTGCCATGGAGTCATCGGTACTAATGGTACTATAATGTTATAGTGTATGTTAAACTAAACTAAACATTGAAATAAAATAAAAAAATAATTAAAAATAGACCAGCAAAGTTGTTGTTGCTTTGAGCAGCACTTAGTTTGTATGTAGATTACAGGAAGAAACACAAACCTTTTATGGAAAAACAGCACACATGACTACAGTATAAAACAAGATTCTCTTTCAAAATGTTACTCCTTTTATATACTGTATTACGTATAACCATATACTGTCTTTGAGTATAACAGTCATCATAAAACACAGCTAACGTTGCATCTATATAAACATGGATTTGAACTTAGCCTTCTTTTCTACTCAGTATGATTCTATGGTTGGTCTCCGTCACGTGACCAAACCAACTTTAAAAAAGTACTTTGTTTTTATTCACCGTTTCGTTTACCTCAGGTTTACCTCCTTTATGTAAAACGAGTGCACACCATATGGTGCACACACACGCATGTACACGTTAGTACAACCAACTGTCAAAAGTCAACTTCTCCTTGTCTTAACGTTTTTAAGTCCAATTCTAACTCTTCATCCGTAGAGTTTCTTAGATCATATGCCTGCAGACCAACATATCTCTGTATAGGAATGTGTATTATTCAATTTACAGTTATTTATATTTAAAACATATCTTTGATTTGCACTACTAATGCACAAAATCAATATTGGAGAGGATGAATGATATCCTGAAAGATTGATATAAACCTACCTTTTTCAAGACATTTTGACACAGTAGGAAAAGCACACATGTAAATAATACAATCATTTTTGGCTTGATTCCGTTTAGCTTCTTCAGTTTCAGGGTCTGTGCACTCACTATCATGACTTACTGGGGCACTTGAATAGAACAGAGCCATTTTTAATGTTATTAGCAACAGCTGTGTTTTTCCTACTGTGACAAGTCCAAATGTCTGCTGTGAAAAAGGTCTGCAGTCTTCAAAAACAAATGCAGCAATGAAAAATGTTTCATCCCTCTTTTATTGTTTTCTGAAATTCAAAATAAATAATGTTTAAATTCAAAGAGCCAACAACAAGCTCATAATGGAAAGTAAATTCAGTCAGGTTAAAATAAATAGTAAAAAAAAAAGCACGATAACTGCAATGTCACAATCATATGTTGCGCTCCTTTTGCAGCCAAGTGTATGGCTATGCTTTTTTTCTTTTTTACACTTCCTTCTGAAGGCAAATTCATTTTTACACTTGCTCAATGACATAATAAGCCACATCACAAAGCATTTGCAGCACAAATAATACTTCAATACTTCAAAAGAATGCTACTGCCAGTGAAAGGCATATTGGAAAAGTTGTAAGGACAGAGGAGATACCGTAATACATTTTTTTGATTAGCCTGGTTTTCATACACCTAAAGCACAGTTACATTCTAAATCAGAAAGCAAAACGTTGAAAAGACCAGAGGGGGGAAAAAAGAGCCCTTTGTCGGGCAGTTGATGAACTCCTATTGCGCGGATAGACAAGAATACCATCTTTGTAGACATACGTTAAAATGATCCATGTCCAGTATCACAGATAAATAGAGGCTGATGATTTGCTGTTATTCTCAATCTAACCTCCAGTATTGAAAATTGATTATAAAATCAATTATTTTTATTTCATTGGATCAATTATTGAAAAAAAAAAAAAGTATCACAAAAATAAAAATAAAGGGTAAACTCTGTAGTTGACACTACTCTTTTCCCAAACTCCCTTGATTATGGAAATTCAAAAAGCAGTTGTGGTTGCGCGAGATACAAAGAAAGACACAGCACTTAAGACATAGCACTCGAGATGTTCTCTGACAGTCCCCGAAGCGACACTTGCCCCCTTCTCCCTCCCCAAGTTGCTCTGGCCAGTGGCCTGAACCATCGTACCGTGTGGCTGTATCTGGCAGAGGAATCTCCTCAACCAGGCTGGGATTGGGGGTTTCATTTGTTGGATGAGCCTTATCTTTGGGGGGTTGAGGGGAAATTGAGTCCTGGGTGTCCGAGCCGCTGGGAAGGATCAAAGCCTTGGACACCTCCAATCTGAAGGCCATGAGAGTCAAAGGTGCAGACGCTGCCCCGTGTTCCTGTCTGTGTAGGAGCCAGGAGTTGACCAAAGCCAGATCTGTTAGGTACCAGAGTACCGCTTGAGGCCAGCAGGTTGGGGCCGAGGCAGTGAGAGGGATAGAGTAAAGACTCAGCAAATCTCTGTTGAGATGAGCTGACATCTGGGCCATCTCAAAGTTGTCAATGAGTGAAGCCATGTTCCTCTGGCCATTTCCCGCGGTGGAAAGTATGAAGCCACAGTGTGATCTGCGTAACATCAGATTCCCGTCTGAGCTTACAAACTCATCCCCGATCTGTCCTCGGGCTCCTCCTACCCTTCCTGCACCATGAACCCCAGCAACTAACAAACGCTCCAGCATAGCAGGGGTGGAGAGTTCCTGTTTGCATAGAAACACCATACTTCCTTTGGGAACCATCTTTTCTACAGCATCTTCTTTGCCCGACACACCCAACTTAAGATCCACATGTAAGAGCAAACCGCCAAATCCAATTAATGTAGTACAGTTAAGAGATAGTTTCTTATTGTGCATCTTCCCAGTCAAAGGAAGTGGATATTGGTCAACTGCATAATCACCCCCTTGTCTTAGTGACTGGCACCCTGCTTTGAAACGGCACAATAATGGCTGAGCCTTCCACAGGGGATCAGTCTCTGTTTTTGAACTGTTCAGGTCAGTTGGCGTGTCCCCTTGCCTCTGCCCGTCACTGCGCTGACAAATTTCACTGTGCCTGCTTGAAAGAGTTTTACCTTGCTGTGCATTTTGAAAGTCACTATCATGTCTTCCTTCCTGAACATTACTGTTGTCTGGATCCTTTACAGGAGAGGCAAGCTTCAACATGCGAGAGAGCTCGAGGAAACGGGAAAATGGCATGGCGTCAGCAATCAAGGCCACCTTAGTCAAGTCCTCCCAGTAGAGCCTCGGACTGGGAAACTGAAAAATAGCAAGAGACCAAATACATTTTTAGTGGTCTTGCATGTAACTAACAGGGCCAAGTAAACAAAACGACTCAAAAAAATGGAGCACAAACCTTTAAAGTTCCCATTGCAATGTGGATGCCAACAAACCGTGCAACCTCTCTGGCTGTGAAAGGTTTAGGTATGTTGGATAGTTTATTTGTGCAATGGGCAACTTCTACCCAGGTATCCCAACCAAAATACTTGGAGAAGTAGTCAATGGGCTCTCTGGTCCTGTTTTCCTCTCTTGGTGTTTGGAGCTGGCTTGTTGAAGTTGGCAAACTAAGGGAGACAAAGACATTTTTTAAACATATTATTCTCCAAAACCCTGAGTTCTTCTTTAATTGTCCTATTTTAGAACGTACTACTGAGACATAAGCAGTGCTCTGTAAATGTTTGACAACTAAAACAAAAATGAAGATGTACTTTACTTTTCTGACATTTCATCTGGCTGCCATGCGGTGTTTTTTTGGTTCTTGTAGAAATAGGCCATTACTTCTGCTTCTGAGTCAAGCTGAGGATCAGACAATTCAAAACCACCCACGTCCTCTTCATCAGAACTCTGGAGGAGAAAGTCCCGGAGGTCTTGTGGATGCTGCCACTCAGTGTCTGCCTCAGCTGAAAGATCACATTATATACAGATGAGTTATCTAAAGTATGATCAAAATGTTTACTCTAGTTTAATAATGTAAAACAAGTGGCTACAAGTACTGGTCATTTTCAAATAGAAAACAAACCTTGTCCATCTGCAAAGTCACTGACCCCTGGTTCTGACAATAGTCCTCTCACTCTCATTTCCTGGTAGTCTAGTGCAGAAGGGTTCGCTTCATCTGTTGTTAACAGATTCAACATTAAAATCTTCCTATAATCATTGGTAATAGGAGATTATCGCTGGAATGGCAATGCCTCACCTAAATTACTATCTTTTGCTTGATGTTCTGTCTGCTGGGCATCACTGGGTGGCCCCGTTGTTAAATCCCCACTGTTGGTCTGAACAGCTCCCAGTAGAACCTCCCTCTCCTCCTCCTTTACTGGGTAGAATATACACTGGTTGGTGTTGAACTCTGGGGTGACGCAACCTTCCTTCCTTGTTGTCTCCCCACTCTCCATTACTGAAAACAAAAAGCCCAAAACATCCGTCTCTGAAAAGCCTTGAAAAGGCTTACAGACTGTCAATGCAGTGCACTAATTAGCTTAGCTGAAAATTAGCTAACAGCTATATCTGGTACAATACATATCTTCTCTTTGTATGATATGAATATTTGACATGGTCCCTGACAAATTTACTTAACCTAACCCAATTTCCCCCTGAGAATCATAACATTAATAAAGAACTTCTAATTTTCCAGTCTTAACGCTAAACTAAGCTAATCGCCTCCTGGCTATAGCGCCACACCTAAAGCACAGACATGTTAGTGGTAGAGCTGTTGGAACGAATTCCGAAAGTCGAATATAATTCGAATAGTAAAAAAATCACTACTATTTGAATGCTGAAATTACTATTCGAATGTGATTATTTTTATAAATAGGTTGGCTAACGTTAGCTAATCTCCCTCTTCTCATGTCACGTCTGATGAACAATAAGTACGGGAGTAAGAAACACACGGCATTGTGAGCTAACGTTATGTACCGAGTAACGTCGCTAGGAGCTTAGCTGGGAGCTTCATGGAGACAGCTAAAGTTAATGTTAGCTGCCCTACAGCTGTCAGAGTTAGAATCAAGTTCATAGATTACCTTCTAACATCTGTATTTTCAGTAACGTGACAATCTGCAAGAAACTGTTTGCTTATAAATCACTAAAATAGCAGTGGCAGCACCGTTTGGCATAGTTATCAATGTTGTTAGCATCGTGGCTAACACTACTGTTACTTCACTTTATGACAAATCATTTTGGCTGTGCTTTCTAACATGATGTCATTGTGCTAACCGAGCACTGTTAGCCTTAACAACAGAGCCGCTTCACTAGCTACACTTGTTAATGTTACATTACAGAGTTCTGTGTTGATTTGTGTTTGTTGCTGTGTGCTCGTGGTGGAATATAATGTAAACAGAGAGCGGCGTGCCAGAAATGCAATGCGCCATGACATAGATCCCCTTCAAGGCATAGTGGGGTTGACAATGCATAAGCCTAAGTAGTGTAGTACATATTTAACAGGCTGCATTTGAGCATTAAATATTCGAATATTAAAAAAAATGAACAAATGAAATTCGAATGGTATTATAGAGGAAGACTGACAGCTCTAGTGAGTGGCATCAATCTTCTTATCTAACTCTCAGAAAGAAAGCAAATAATCATATTTCCCAAAATGTTGAATTAGTACTTAAAAGTTAGTACTTTTACTTACTAATACTTACATGGACTGGAGGTGTTTTCAATGTTGACTGGCTCCACATTCCATCGGATGTGTCTGCTGCCCTGCGTGTCCTGAGCCTCATTTAGCACAAGGCTGCTCTCCTCCTTCACCAGAACAGTTCTTATATCACGATGGTGCTGTGGCTGCACGCTGGCACTCTGTCTGTTTTGACAGTTGCGTGCAACAAATGGTGATTCTGACATATTCTCTTCAACCTTGATCTCCTGGCTCACAGGGGCTTCATTTTCAGCAATGCGGTCCAAACCCTGGAACAAAAAACAAATGCTTTAGGTTTGCAATGTTAATTATGCATTGTTAATGTATGGTACTTGTTGGTACAATTGGCATCTCACCTGTCTGTGATTGTTCCTCGCTGTCATCAGGCACGGCTCCTTGTCAGCCGTCGCTGTTTGTCTAGAGATGAGGAACTTTTCAAGTACGATGACTGGCGATTGGTCAGCATCCCTGTCACGTTCAACATTCATTGCCTCCTCAACGCTAGTGGTAACCGACTCCAGCTCCAACACTACTCGCTCTTCAGGAGATCCCTCTAATGTAGAGGGCATGGAAGGCAAAGGTGTGGCAGGAGCAGTAGCTTTGTTGGTCTCAGGACTGGTCTCTGTCTGTGAAGTCTTTGTGCAGGCCTCACCTTCGTCATTCATTTCTGAATCAGAGCTGATGGGGCGTTTCTCGTCATCCTGTTCTTTCTCTGATTCTGTTCCTCCGATCATATCTCCAACTGAAACTCTCTTTGATATTGGGTCCCGTTTTAGACGTCCTGTTGCTCTTCTTCTACCACCGTTCCTCAAAAAAGATCCTTTTTCTCCTTTTTTCTTCTGGACTAACATTTCTTCCTCCTCTTCTTTGATATCCACTTGATGAGTGGAGCATGACACAGTCTGTGAATTTAGGCTTTTTCCAGTTGTTATTTCATTGCTAATTTGCACAGGAAGTTTGTCAGTGCTTCCACCCTCAGAATTGCCGGTTCCATTGGATTCATTTTGGGAAAAAGTGGCTTCATGAGAGGTTGGTTCATCCCTTTCATTCTGCTCCCCAACAGTGACTAAGTCTACCTCGAGAAGTAAATCCTCCTTAATGTCTTCATGTGTGGTACCCTGGACTTCAGATTCTGAGCTGGGATTCCTTAGTGTACCTTCTTCTTTCCTGTCCTCATCTGATGCCAAAGGCTCTCCTGTGTCCAAACTCTTTGTCTGAGTAGAGGTACTTAAAGGACATTCAGATGTCAAGTTTGGAGGGGCCTCACAGGTTTTGAATTGATCAGATGGTGCGCAAACTTCTGGAGAGGTATAAGATTGATCATTTGCTCCTGTTTTACTTCTAGTCTTATTTTCAAAGGCACTCACTTCAACATCTGAAGGAGGAACAGGTAAAGATGGAGATGGAATCAAAGCTGGAAAAGAGACACTTCGCTCTCTTTCCTCTAATGCCATCTCTGCCATCTCCGGCTCAGTATCCCAGTCTGTAGCAGCGTGCATCACTCCAACAACCTTACCGTGCTGTTTTGGAAGCTGGTAAAGATCCAATCTGGAGACACCTTCAAAGATGTTCCCATTGGTGTAAGTGAGACCGGGACTCTCTACGATATGCACCGTTGCCTTGTGCTTTTGAAGGGATGATACTTCGCTAAATCTTTGCCCACAGTCCTTACACTCTAAGGCACGCTTGGAATGAGAAGTTATCACTCCTTCAGTCTCCACTTTTGAGGAGGCTTTACGTTTCCTGGTGGTCTTTGGCTTGGTGGGCAGCGTCTCAGGTGCTTGACGGGAAGCCTGTAGCGAGGACAACAATGAAGGAGCTTTTTGGTTCTTTTTGGGTCTTCCTCCTTTTTTCTTACCTTCTGTGGTGAGACTATTTGTAGACTCAATTGTTGAATGTTTGCATTTGTTGCCTTTCCTCTGTTGGGACATTGTTTGGGCCTCATGAGGAGAAGCCTCCTGTGTCTGGCCTGATGCCTTTGAAGGGTCTAACTTGTAAACTTTCAGTTGAGGCTGTTTATGACCTTTCAGTAGAAGTAGAGCTTCTTGCGTTACGTGTGGTCCAGACATGTCGGCTGAAACTGCGCTTGTTTTTGTATTGACATTTTCCTCTTGTGCCAGGTTTTTTGCCAGGTTTTTCTTTCGCTTCCCATCCTTTGCATTCTTGGGCTGGTCTTTTCTGATTAGTTTTGTTTGTTTTTTCTTTTTAAATACAGGTGAGGCTACATTTTTGTGCTCACTTGTGCGTGTCACACCCTCCCTGGCCCCTTCTTTTTGCTTTTTCATGTATTTTTTTCTTGTGTCCTCTTTGATTTGTTGCACTTGTGGGTCCTGGGTTGATGAAGGTGATTTTATTTCAGCCGTAGATACCAAATGTCCCGCTTTCTTGTCCCTTTTTCCCTTTCTTCCCTTCTTCTGTGACGGTACCTTTTTCTCTGAGAGATTTGTTGTTTGTGTTTGACCTCTTATCCCTTCTTTCTGTGTTGGCTGACGCTGCTGTGATGGCTTCTTCTGTTTCTTATTTTTCTTTTCTTTGCTTTGTGGACCAAATTTAACAACAAGGTGAGACTTTTTTGTTCTTTTCCGTTTGGCAGGTGTGGCATCAATTTGTAAATCATCCTTGTATATGGAACCAACCAGTTCTTGCATATATCCTTGAAAGATAAATGCCCGGCTAGGCTTTCTTTTCCGCACTTTCACCAGTTCTTGAGCTGACATTACATTTATGGGTAACTCTGACATCTGTGGCACCTGCTTGGTCCCTAAGTGTGATGGAACCACTTCTTTTGCAGGTGAAACCTCTACTTCAGACAGGTTCTCCACCTGCTCCTGATCCTTCTTGCTATCTACCAGCAATTTCTCAGATGGTTCTTGTTCAGATGGTTCTTCAGCTTGTTCCTGTGTCTCTTGTGGTGCAGCTCCATCCATCACTGGGTGGCCCTGATCTAGACTTACTGTTTGAATCTGTGAATCAACCGTTTCTTTGAGATTAGTTTCCGATTCACTTGGAGTTTGTGTAAGTGTGTCTGGTGTAACAAAAGGGCAAGAAGGATGGCCCTGTTGCTCGGTTTGTAAAGGTGTCAGCTCCAGCTCAACTGTAGTCATAAGTGGTGGGGCTGACAGGCTGGTCTCCTGCTCATCTAATACAGTCTTCTCCAGGTCAGTGGTTGGTACCAGAGAGGACAGGATATCATTTTGTGGGACAGTTTGGGATTGTTCCAGCTCCACAGTTGGTATAAGTTCTAATATGACTGTTTGCTCAAGGTTTTCCTCTACCTCATTCTGACAAACCATTTGATCCATGGCATCAGACTGAATTGCACTAATATCGGGCTGTTGAAGGATCTGATGCATGACCTCTCCCTCCGGTCCCTCTGTATGTTGAGTCTGATTGAATGTTAGATCCATATTTTCACCTGTTGCTATGTGGGAACCTAGTTCTGAGAAAGAGGGGGTTTCCAACTGTTCATCCGGCGTAATAGGTTCCAGTATAATTGTTTGCTCCATTGAATAACATGTGTTATTTGAAGGGTCCAATTCAACTATCTTAGATTCCGGCTGTTTCAGTCCTAGAAAATCTATCTGTGGTGGATTGAGATTAAAATTCCCTGTTTCTATCAGTTGTGATATCTGCTGCACTTCCAGTGGTGGGGCATGAGGTGGCACCTGCCCCAATATGACAACTTGGTTCACTTTCTGCACATTTCCCAAAGATTCAATAAGTCTGCGAATCTGTTCTGTGTCAATATTGGCATCAACCTTTTGCAGAGGTCCATTGGGCTCCATCTGTAGTAAAGCTGGTTGGCAAAAAGATATTGGAGTAATAATGGGTGTACTTTGTTTCACTTGCAGCCCAACTGGGAGGGTCTTACTGGCTGCAGCAGGCAACACATTGTGCTTAGTTTTCATGTGATGAAGACGTGTCTTGGTACTCTTGAAAGTGGACTTGCAAACCGAACAAGGGTACTTTACTGTAGAAGCACCTAAAGATAATAAAGGAAGACAATTGTGATGCATTATGGTATACCATGAAAAGCACAACATATTTCCGGCTACCTAATAGATATAGCTTATAACGTAATTTTTTTTTTTTCCTAATATAACAGCAATATCTAGATATTTTTCAACACCCCTAGTATAAAGAATACATTATTGTTTTTATATATGTTTTCTAATCAATACCAGATCTTTTTGAGACATGTATTGACTACAAAAACATTTAAATAATTTCACATACAACACATTGTACTCATCTAAACTAAGCCCTTGACTCCATGGTTTAGATGATGCATCCCTAATAATTTTATGATTTTAGATCAGAAAAAGGACTAAGAATAAAAGTCTACAACAATGCTAGCAGCTCTGTGAGGCTGTACATAAGCACAGCATTGCTTTAAATTGAATGCTGGAGACAGCAGGTATAATGGTCTGACTCTTAGTTTAGTGTGTTAGCATGCAAACATTTGCTAATTAGCACTAAATGCACAAAGTCCAGTTGAAACTGATGGTATTGCCATTAGTATTTAGTCATAAACCAAAGTATTGGACACAATTAAAATTTGAACTGATGATGGAGCTACATGACAAGTTAATGAATTAACAACATGATTGCAATTCATCCTGAGAAGGACATGAATGTCTGTACCAAATTTCATGGCAATCCATTTAATAGTTGTTGAGACATTTCCCATAAAACCACAAATGTCAACTTCATAGTGGTGCCAGAAGGAAAGTCAGGGGATTCACAAATTCATTAGGATTCATCCTTTGAGAACTTTGAATGCGTGTACAAACTTTAATGGGAATCCATAAATGTTGAGACATTTCAATCTGAACCAAAGTGGTGGACTGATAGATAAACTAATATTTTCCATCCCTAATACCATGTTGCTAGCATAGCTAGAAAAGTACGTTAACATTTGAATGTGCAAAATAATAAGACATCCGTAACAGACATTTTTCTTACCATTATCTTTCTTGAGTGCTGCTTTAGCTGTAGTGTCTCCCCCATCTCCTTCAGCTCCCTCCGGCAAGTGTGACACCACATGTTTCTGCAGAGCTTTGGACATAGTGAACCTCTTTCCACACTCCTTGCAAACATACGGCCTCTCTCCAGTGTGTGTTCGGCGGTGATACTTCAACAATGTCATCGTTTTGCAAGGTTTGCCACAGTCAGTGCAGGCATAACCGTCCTGGCCAAAATGAATTTTTTTATGAAGGGTGAGCTCTGATGACTTGTTGAAGGCCTGGCCACAGATCGGACACTTGAAGGGCTTCTTCTCTGTGTGGGCTTTCTGGTGGATCATGAGCTCGGTGGAGTTTGTGAAGTGGCGGTCACAAACGTAACAGGCGAAAAGGGCGTTCCTAAGGATGCACTGTTCATATTCTGCTGGGTGGCTCAACTTCAGGTGACGCTCTTTGCTCTTGTGATCACTGAAGATTATGTGGCACTCGATGCACTGCAGGGAGAGCTGAGACGCTACAGGGAAACAGGGCACGAGGTGGAGAAAGTTTACATCCATATTCTTAGAATAGACATTTATTCATAAAAAGTATAAAGGCTGGCAAAAATAAAACATAATGTGGCTCTGGAGGGTAAATAAGGCACATTCTCGTGTAAACAACACACAGGAAATAAATGTTTTTCTGGGCAAACAAAATAGTGAAAGGCGACCATACCTCTTCCACAACTTTCATTTACCAGCAAGATAAAGTTGCATTAATTTATCGCCATGTGAAGTCAAAATTGGAAAACACATCATTACTGTCCTCTGTGCATTGGAGCCTGCAGTAGTGGATTTTTGAGGCAGGTACCAATCTAGATATATGAGAGTTTAATAAATATGATAATAATATATCAGCCAAATGCTTTGGTGGCTTGGCTGCTATTGAACACCAGAACCTATTAACTGCACTACTGTACCAGTATGGTAAAACAAAACATGGAGGTATTTTAAGAGCATTCTATCTTGTAAAACTACATTACAAAATGACTGAATTTCACAATTATGTTTGAGCACACTTAACTACTGAAGATATCTTTTTTTTTTTTACAATTATAGCCTATATTGTGTTTTTAACCTAAAACAACAGTAATCAACATGCCAGGGAGAACATTATTCATTAGAGTACTGTAGAAAATCACAGTAACTAACATGCTATGACAGTAAATCACGGCAACCACCACCCTACTGTGGAAAATCTGTTTACTATGTGGACCGAAGGACCAGCATATCACATTGTAAACTGGGCTTTGAGAAAACACAAAACATCCCAACTACAAAATGTAATTTAAAGTACTGTTATATTTATGTTTTATAGTGGGGAGTGTGTAGACCTAAAATGAATAATCAAACACCAAACGGGTCTCTCAATCCTTGCCTGGTTCAGAAAGGTATAACACAGAACACCACACATGCATGGTGAAATACTCACATGTGAGAGGCATAACCAGTGGTTTGGACATGTCCATCTTCAGAGGATCCACCATGGCCTTCTTGGAAGGAACATATTTCCTACCATCACGGATACCTGTATTCTGTTTCTTTGCCTTTTGCTCACCACACCCAGGATTTGCATTTGTGTCAGGTACCGGTTCTGTGGGGGCACTTGACTTCGAAGCAGAGCTCGTCTCCGTCCCTGCAGTGTCAACTGAGGGCTCTGTTAGTGGCTGAACTGCAGGCTCATTCTCCACTGACTGTGTGACTGCCATACTTGCAGGTGTTTCTGCTGTTAGCAACCCTGTCCCATTTTCCTGCGTCAAGGCTGCTGTTGCTGTCCCAGCAGGTTCATTCTCCTTTTCTTGTGCATCTGGTTCACTCTGTGCTGGCGGATCTCCAGTCCCTGTGTCCAGTGGTTGCTCTGTGGTTGCTGTGGTCATAGGCTTTGGCCCGCAGTTTGACTGGGTCGGACTCTGCATGGCTGCCTGCCTTTTGGCTTCTCAAATGCACTTGTTCATGTTTCTATGAAATCAGGTTCTACACAGAAACACAGAATGAATGAGTTAATTACATAAACCAACACATATGTAAACAGTTATTTCTATCACAGACGTCATTCAAACGTTTTCAACTGCTGTATACAATATGAGTCTTTAAGCAGTGACTAGCATCTTTGTTACACGGCGACAGCTGGGAGACCAGGGAATGAATGGGTTTAAAACATTTGTATTACAAAAGAAGACCGACCGACATGGAGGGCAGCCGTTGGAGGCTGATGTATAACCCAAATTCTACTCTGTGTAATTGGTGTGAATAGTGTATACAGTGCTTCACCTTGCTGATCGTTTGTTGAAAAACCACTCTAATAATAAGCAGATACATATAATGTTAGCCCTGTTAGCTTAAATTCAATGATTTGCGGTAAAAACTAAAATCGTTCATCCGACCTGTTTAACTGTTTATCCGACCCCTTACAGCGCCAAAGATGCTTAATATTCGTTCACTTTCTACGTTTCCCTTTTTACACAGAGACCCGTACAACTGTATGAATGCCGGAGGATGTAGATTTAAGGTTACCTAGGCTGACTAAGCTGACTCGTCCGCCCAAGCATCTCCGCGTCGTTCCGCACAAAGCCAACACACACACAGACGAGTTGCAGACATCGTGACGTCACTGACAAGGGCCGCAGAGAAGTCATGGGAGTTGTGGTTTTTCCTATGGGTTTTTCCCACAATTAGCCTCCCCTTAATCCATAAGTGTTGCCCACTCTGGTAACGTTAAAATACTACAACATAGCAGTTTTATTTTTTTTATTTTATTTTTTATTTTTTTTATAGTTTTGTGATATTCATTCAACTGTATACAGTTGAATGAATGAAGCAAATCTCTAGATTTGGACTTGATCTTCTATGGAAGCCGATAACGGCCATGGATTTGTTTTATAACAATTATAAAAACATAACAAAGTTTGTTTTCTCGAGATAACAAATTAATTATTTCGTTATCTCGACATAACAAAGATCGTTTAATCAAAATAACAAAATAATGAATAATGTGTTCGTCTTGAATTCAAACTAATGCGCTGCCACGAACGGCTTCCGTAGCGCCACTGGCTGTAGCTGTAGCCAGAGCCATTAGAGATAGTGTGTCTTTCTCTATCACTCTGGCTGTAGCTTTTATATACTGTCTTTGGGCTGTAGCCTACCAGCAAGTTGTGCGATCCATTTGTACACTTGTATTTGTTAGTTGACTGGGTTTGTTTAGGGGCTACCAGTTAGCAGATGGGAGGCTGACTAACTCTTATATATCCGGCTGCTTCAGCCTTTCTTTAACTGTCTATGGCTTCAGGTAGGGTTTGTTTAGGGGCTACCGATTAGCTACGGAAGTCGAAAAACGGCCATGGATTTTTTTTTTTAATGCACTGTTATCTCGTGATAATAATTTATTAATTCGTTATCTAGAGATAACAAAGTTTGTTTTCTCGAGATAACGAATTCATTAATAATGTTCTCCCTCCCCTTCTCCGGTCGAATACTTTGAAAAAATCCCACTAAAACAGCCTTCAGTTTACCCCATGGGAAGGTGCTCCATAAGCGGATAGAGGTCTGCCGTATCTCCCTCCTCTTCTCCGGTCAAATACTTTGAATTTTTCTAAATCAAATTAAGCAAAACAAAATCATTTCTCAAAATTGGCATATAAATGAAATGCATATAGGCCAACATACAAGGTGTGGTCAGAAAAGAAACAGGACTGGGGTCACAAAAAATGTATTTCAAATCTAATCTACAAGTTTTCCTGGTAAGATTTTGAGTTTTTCCAGGTAAGACTACTGAAACTGGTTCTACTTAAGTCAAATATTCCTTTAAGTGTGGTTAAAATGTATATATAGCACATTTGACACTGACAACATAGAACAGTACTGGCAATATAAACTCTTCCAGGTTTGAAGATCTGCATAGCAATACACTGTAATTTATGAACTATGTTTAGGTTTAATTTTAACAACAATGGAAAAATATCAACCACAAACAGTTGGCCAGTTTTTACATACAACTTGTCCAAGAATACATTGTCCCATTTCTATTTTTTGTAAATAAATTGTCTTTATTGAAATATTAACTCAAGTGTGATTTTTTTTCCCCACATTGCTTCAGCTGAACCGTTTGAATTTTAAAGAGATCATAAATTGAAAAGAAAAATCTACCTCCTTCTACTACGACAATGCATCTGCCCTCCACATGTAGAACTTGTGGATTATATAAAAGATGACGCTGCTAAACTTCAGAATGTGTGTGTGTGTGTGTGTGTGTAGTTTTAATTAGCTGTCTAAGCAAACAAAGCCTTATTAGGCCAAATCCATTACCCACACTCCACTCTTCAACACAGAGATGAATTCTGTTCTGAAATCTGCATAGTCTTTGTAGTTAGATGCCAGTTCCAAAGAACAACTACCGGTGTGAGCCAAAGGCGCCCTTGCGAACTGTGGCTGTTCTGCTGTGAATGTGACTTTAATGGTCTTAGATAGGAACAAGTCAGACCCTGTGCAGTACCTGAGGAATAGGCCAAGCTCCTTCTCATCTCTTCCTCTTAAAAATCTCAAGAGATGATTTGAGGTAGTTTGTTCCTCCAGTGACATAGATTCTGGGAACTTGATGGTTTTGGTAATGTTTCTTGCCTTGGGTTTGAGATCATCCAGAATCATCTTCAGTCCTTCCGTACTCATGGATTGTCCAATAGACCTGAGAATTGGCTTCCAACATGTTATGATAAATGCTGGTTCTTGTACCATCTCTTTGTGGGCTATTTCCTCCACCAGACTTGACAGATTTTCTTCAGTTGGGAGTACACAGCAGTTGTGACTGCTAAGTATGCTAAGGAGTTCATCCATATCTGCCCCTTTGAAGTTGCTAATTGCCTCAGTTAGCACATCCTTCTTAGTTGCGCTGATATAGTTGAAGAAAGCCTCCAGTAGATTGTCTGAGCAGGAGAGAGATAGCGCCTCTGTAAGGAACGGAGGGGCAAGTTGGACTGGAAATAACTGAAATTTCTGCCATCCAAAGGCCAAGATGCGAGCAACAGCAGTCCATTCTTTCTCTTGGAATTTGTGGTACAAAATTGGGATCTTGTAGTTGGTTCCACAGGTCTTTGTTGCATAAAACATATCCCAGAAATCAGTGAGGCAGTCTCGGGTGACCCCACTCCCAACTCCAGCCTCAACCTCGCCACGTTCAAGCACACGCCTGATTGAAATATTAGCATCCAGTATGCAGTCGTCTGAAAATGCTTTAATCATGTCCACAAGACAGTGTGTTTTGCGGATCACAATGACTTGCTTCTCCACTATATTCTCTGGATTTGCAAATAAATCAATGGCCATCGTGCTGGTGGAACTTGAAGCCTGCTCAGAATCCACAATGACAATAATATCTTCTTCCATCTCAGCTACCACTACTGCTTCTATTTGATTTTCAAAGACTGTGTTTGTGTCGCTTTCTTGTTGGCTCTTCACTGGCCAGGAATCTGGACTTACTGTGGTCTTGACGTGTAGAGTGTCAGCAAGACCATTGATATGTTCACAAGGCATGTTGTTGTCATATCCAAGTACAATAACTTCATCGTCACTGGATAGATCTATAAGAGGCTGGCCTGATGTTTGAGAAGCAGGAGTTGCTTGGAGTGTTGAGGTAGTATTGGGACTGCTCCAAGAGAAAGGCCTACTGCCGTACCGAGGTCTTTTGACAGGAGTGGGGGAGAGCAGTGATGGGCTGGATGAGGATGGAGATGCACGTTTAGCTGGCCCAAGTGTGTTGGATGTGTCAGGTGAAAAGGGCATGTCTGTTGTTTCATCACTAAGCTCAGAATCACTCCAATCTTTTGGCTTTGTACAGAGGTATAGTCTGAGGTTCTTGTAATTAGTTTGCTCTAACAAACTTCCAACTGTGATACTACCCTCAAGGGGCTCCTCAGAACCAATGACAGAAAGCATGACCTCAAAGTCCTCTAATTTGCCTTTCATCGATGTACCGTTGGGGAAAAAAAGGGTTTTCCCTTTTTCAAGAATTGTGGATAGAGTATCATCTTTGCTTACAACTATCTCTCTTGTTCCACCCCCAGTAGCCCCTCTTACTTGTTTGTACATAAAATCTTGGTAGTTCAACCAGCCAAGTTTGATTTTCCTTGTCTTCTTTTCAGCATTCTTATTTCCACGAAGTGTAGGCTTAGAGTTAAAGCTGCTGGTTGCTGTGGCTGAGGCTGGAAGTTTCATCTTCTGTCTTAGTCTATTTATTAAAGTATGTTTCCTTTGCTCTGTATCCTCTATCCTTTCACTTGAGGATAACTCCTTCCAGTTTCTGGCAAAGACACGGTCTCCATATCGAGGAATAAAAGACGAGAGTTTGTCTTCTCCAAGGAACTTTACAATGTCTTGATCGATCTAAAACACAAAAGCAGATATAATGTCATAATCACCTACTGGTAACCATCACACTCAGAAAAAGAAGGCTCTGAAAGGGCTATTCACAGAGAGATTGACTTCTACGTATAAACATTTGACTCTAGAGAACACATTACTCTCGGCACTTTTCTCCCCTATATCCAGAGGTGGTAGTAACGAGTTACATATACTCAGTTAGATTTACTTGAGTAACTTTTTAGATAAATTCTACTTTTAATGCAAATGCTTTTTACTTTTACTTGAGTAATATTGTCCTAAAGTAACAATACTTGTACTTGAGTACAATTTTTGGCTACTCTATCCTCCTATACGAACCTTTCTATTTAGAAAACACTGAAGGAACATTTTGGAAGGAAAAAAGACTAATTTTATTCTTGTGACATGAGTCATTATTGCCACCTTGTGACCAAAATCTGCAACAACATGTTACTATGCAGCTCACTTAAAATCTGCTTCATTAGACAACTTTGAGAACTATCTCACACCAGTAGAAAATTATATTTAAATGAATGAACTACACAGCTACATATATTTGAGTAATGAGTGTTTTGAGTTTCTGTTTATTTCTGTGAGTGAGAATGTAATGTCCACTGGTCATAGCTGTTTTTGTTTATCTTCTTTTTTTTTAACAGCAAGGGTGTGTGTCCAACCGTTGCTGCAATTTAGTAGTTAACAGTATTAACTTAGGTCATATAAATCATTTTATGTCTATCTTGTGCAGGTAAATACAGGTATTATGCAATTATCAATGTCCAGATGGATCACATTTATGATTCTACAGACTTATAACAACCAAATTGGACCAAAATACTTCATCACTTCAAGCAGGCAATGCCTTTGAATATTGACTTTGATTGTGTAGCTACTTCACCTTGTCCTCTGCCATTCTTGCCAGGTTCTCCTCAGGAACACCCCTTTCTCTCAAGGCTGAGAGAAACTGGTCCATGGTGATCTGTAGGATTCAACAGTAAATGTAGTCATTGTTAGCAGCTGCAACAAAGTTGTTCAATTCTTGACTGCTGGGACTTATACAAAAGGGTTGTCATAGTTCTCCTGATTATTTAATAGCCACATTTTGATTAGACCATTGTAATGCTGTGCAACGAACCATAATAATAAACCCAGTCACATATCAAAGCACTATTAAATGAATTAATAAACGTATAATTACGTTTCACATTGCTTTTGACATGCTAAGTTAACGTTAGCCTACATTTACGTTACCTTAGCTGAAGCAGCCGGACAGATAGGAGTTTGCCAGCCTTCCATCTGCTAAACGGTAGCCCCTAAACAAACCCAGTCGCATATCAAAGCACTATTAAATTCATTAATAAACATTTAATTACGTTTCACATCACATTGCTAAGTTAACGTTAGCCTACATTTACGTTACCTTAGCTAGCTGAAGCAGACGGATATATTAGTTTGTCAGCCCCCCATCTGCTAACCGGTAGCCCCTAAACAAACCCTAGCTGAAGCCATAGTTAAAGAAAGGCTGAAGCAGCCGGATCTATAAGAGTTAATTAGTCAGCCTCCCATCTACTAACCGGTAACCCCTAAACAAACCCAGTAAACTAACAAATAAGTGTACAAATTGATCGCACAACTTACCGGTAGGCTACAGCCCAAAGACAGTATATAAAAGCTACAGCCAGAGTGATAGAGAAAGACACACTATCTCTAATGGCTCTGGCTACAGCTACAGCCAGTGGCGCTACGGAAGCCGTTCGTGGCAGCGCATTAGTTTGAATTCAAGACGAACACATTAATTCATTCGTTATCTCGATAAAACAAACGTTGTTATCTCGAGAAAACGAAATAATTAATTCGTTATCTCGAGAAAACAAACTTTGTTATGTTTTTATACAACCCCAAATCAGAAAAAGTTGGGACAGTATGGAAAACACAAATAAAAAAAGAAAGTAGTGATTTCTAAATGTACTTTGACTTTGTATTTCATTGCAGACAATACAACAGCACATAATTTAATGTGTTCCTCATGATTTTTATTGTTTTTTTTTTTTTTCAAAAAAACAAAATTCCTATTTTGGTTCTTGCAACACATTTCAAAAAAAGTTGGAACAGTAAAGCATGTATCACTTTGTAACATTGCAGACAATGTTCACATTGTCTGCAATGAAATACAAGTCAAAGTACATTTAGAAATCACTACTTTCTTTTTTTATTTGTGTTTTTCATACTAATAAATTGAATTTATATAGCGCTTTTCATAGACTCAAAGTCGCTTTGACTGTCCCAACTTACTGTCCCAACTTTTTCTGATTTGGGGTTGTAATTGTTATAAAATAAAAAAAAAAACCATGGCTGTTCTCGGCTTCCGTACAAAGGAATGCCCTGGCAACAGCAATGCAATTACTATAGCAATTAAAGTCATTAAAGCAATTTTTTGATCAAATTAAATAAATCATTATAGAAAAATTATGGGAAACTCTTCCCCAGGACACAACTTAATAATGCTCGATAAAGCACACAGTGGTGTATCGGTGGCGCCATTGCAGCATGTTATCATGTGATGTTGCAGGGATGCATGCATCCACTGTAAAATCCCATTATTGCAGTCCCTGGAAACCTCCACAAACTAATGAAAAAAAGTCAATTAGCGCACAAGGCTGCACCATTAATACTGGACTCTTCATATCTTTTATTAACATTTACATATTTCACAAGATACTGTATTGCATAAATATTAGTTGTACCCTTTCTGTTATGTCCTCTAGTTTGCAATGATTGTATTGAAAAACTTTATTTGTGCTATGTTTCTTACACAGATAGCCATAGGATTCATATCCAATCCTTTACACATAGCATTGCAGAACCTACATTAGACTTAGAAACAGCTCAGTATGGCAAGCTGATCGAACATGTATAAGCTCATAATTATAGGATTTATAATTAATGAGATTGTGTGGAAGTCTCTTGATTAGCTCTCACTGTATTAACTCAGCCATTACTTACAGTGCAGCTCCATTAAAAAGTCAAACTGCAGATTGTGCCAAAATGATCAACCACACACAAGCTTATAGTAATTGTATGAGCTACACAATGCACAGAAGTCTTGCACTCTCACTGTTGCTGCCTGTCATTCATTAATATCTGGTATGACCACATTCAAATATCTCAGCCCTTGCTACCATGTCTAAAACATGTTTCAGCTCCTAATAACATAACATGCAAGATTATGTCTTTTTTTATTTGGCAATTTGGGAAAGGTTGTTTAAAAAGTCAGAAAATATTTGTATATTGCTTTCAAGAAAGCATGTAAAACAATATATATAATATTTAAAAACAAAACTTATTCCATATGGATATTTCAACCAAACCCCACCATGAGTAATATTGGTAAAACATGCTGGAAAAATACTGTGGCCAACAGCATTCAGACTATACTATTATTTTTCTCCAAAATATTTCTTATTTAACAGTAACAGTTTAACAAAATATTTTATAACGGTGGTAATGGTGTTATGCAGAATAGTGTGGTCTCTGTGAATACACTGCATTGTGTAAAACACATTTCTCTTCCCCTGCACATAAAGACAAACCCCAAAAATATTTGGAATGCATTTCATTTTATTTGGTTTTACAAGTAGAGGGTGGTAGCTTTACTTCAGTTTTACATTTTCAATTCAGTTTCTTTCCCTTCGGTTCATGGCAATGTTTTGCAGCACCAAATACACATTAAAAACCTGTAGTATAATCTCCTAGCATCAGGCATGAACTGTTGAGGCCTAGATTGTAAATACTCATTCTCCTCTTATACTAATAAGAAAATCATCAACAATACATGTTAACCCTTTGTTTCTTAACCCTAACCTTGCATCTTTAACAGTAGGAAATGTAAAAAAAAAATAAAAATAAAAAAAAAATAAGGCTACGGTCAACAAAGGCACCAGTATGAGAAAAATAAATGTTTCTGTAAGCCTTCAACCCTCGAAATCGTCCTGTGGTATCGGCAGCTCCCCAGTAGCATGTTTTATGTAATGCAAATGCAGCTTTGCTACTTCATCAAAGCCCATATTACATTCAATACACTCCCATTCCCAAAACTTATCCTCTCTGTACACGTTCGTTTCCTTTGACTCCCTCTCGTCTAGCTTCTGTCCTCGTCTGCTTTCTGATTTCGACTCAGCCGGGGGATGAGATCCAGTCCAGCCGGGTGGTTTGGAAAGCTTGAAATGATCCAAAGGCTCTTCACGATCAGACTCTTCAGAGTTTGAGCGATCCCCAGACCCAGCATCATTCCATGGCATGCGAATATCATTTTTCTCCACGCGTTTTTCCTTACCTGGCAGCTCTTGCATGTTTGCATAAATTTTTGTCTCCTCTTTAACACTAGCGAGAAGAAGTCTCTTTTTTTTAATCACTCGCTTCTTTGCAATAATCGCAGCATTCTTGATCCCCAGAGGAATCCCACGGGACCCAGTGTATTTTCTAAAATGCCTACTGCGGTGTGCAAATAGATTTCCAGGATGGGAAAAGCTCTTCCCGCACAATGTGCACTGGTAAGGTCTTGCTCCAGTGTGGGTGTTGTAGTGGTTCCTGAGGTGTCTAGCCAAGTAAAAACTCTTGTGGCAAATATTGCATGTATGTGTTCTTGTGAGCTTGTGAGTCTGCAGGTGTCTATCTAGTGACACTTCATCTTTATAGCCTTTAGCACAACTTAAACACCAAAACGGTTTCTGTTTATGGAGATCGACGTGACACAGCCATGACTTTATAGAACTAAAGTTTTTGTTACACTGATCACATCTGGGAGGTTTTGATTGAAGTGACCTGTGAACTCTCAGGTGACCAAGTAGCCGTGCTCGCCTGATGAATGACATGCCGCAGTCTGGACACTGATATTCACGCAAATTCGGACTTGTTGTTTTAGACGATTGTTGGTTTTCATGCAGCTGTTGGTGTTTTGTGAAAGAAACCAGGTATGTATACACCTTCCCACAGTCCAAGCAAGCATAACCCTTCTTCCTAGGTTTCTTTTTCCTTGAAGCTGGGGCAACTTCATCACCTTGTGTTAAGCCTGAGGTTTGTGTTTGCAATGAAGTGCCCATGTCGCACCCATCTGCATCACCATCCGTGTCTTCACCTCTGTTGTCTCCATTGTCTGTTCTCTCAGAATCCAGTTGTGCTGCAGGATTCATGTTGTCTCCCGTCAGAGCTTCTTCTTCCCCCTCCTCTTCGAGGGCATGTTGGTGCAGGTGAGTCTTGTAGGCGTCGCAGTGTGTAAACTTTGGTCCACAATCCTTACATGCAATGCTGCACGGTTTGACTAGAAAAGAAGAAAAAAGGACCAATTTAGACATTTTACAATTTTACAAATAGTCATTTCATGTACTATATTTTGAACTTCAAGGTATTATGAGTATCCATAAATAAAGTATCTAAAATGAACGACCAGATTATCTTCTGGTTTGACTAATTGAGCAAACTGTTCTATGATGTTCCAGCTAAATTTGGCAGACTGGAAACAGGTAGAAAAGGCCTGGCCATTACTGGTGAGGTTACCAATGTTTAACTGCAGCAGGTAAAACTTACAAGACTGGGTTGTGGATCTTCTCTTCATTCACAGATGTGGGGGGGGGGGGGGGGGGGTTTACAAGTCGAGTGTTAAGTCAGGTGTAAACTCTTCGTAAAATATTTAAATCTCAGCATTGCACATTAAAAAAATATTTTTAGCTTTGTTGATTATGTCTGTATAGCAAGTAGATTAGGTGTGACCCATATATGGAGCCTGTGTGTGCCATTCAAATAATGATGGTACCACAACTGCTTGGACTTATTTCTAGGCGGCAAACTGCTTACAAATCTTTCAATTAAAGCGATAACAAAATGTACATTTTAAATATTAAAGCAGGAAACCGATGTGATGATTTATGATCAGAAAACAAACTAGTTTTTTTTCACAATTAATTTTCCAATTGTATTTTAAAATCCAATATGAATTAATAATTTAAAAGACAGATTAATTAAACAAATGTAATGTTTAGTTTTTTTACTTTGGAGGTTTATGATATATCAGTCAACTTTAATTTGGTTATAATTTAACACTACAAAAGTCTTTAACTATTAAGGTGACCCACTTCAGGCTCCATATCCATAATGGACTGTGTATAAATAAATAAATAAATAAGGCTTTCTTAATAGTTAAATTTGTTTATGTAATGCTGCTGAAGTTAACATGCCCTGATAACCCAATACACGGACAGTATTAATTACTCAGAAGATGAGTCAAACCACAAACATGCAAATTCACTAAACTGAAGTTGAATAAAATCACAGAACCCAGTAATTCACGCAAAAAATTATCAATTTATTTTTGACTCTTTTGAGTACTTCCTCTTTTTTGTTTCAGAAACAGCAAGTTAAACAAGTAGTCAAAGGGTATATTGGTCATTTAGAGCAAAAAAAGATTTTTTCTTAATTGAAAGTAACATCTCTTGTACAATACCAATACTTTTTTCCACTACAAAAGTGGTACAGTAAACTAACTACTACCCTACATGAACATAAGCGTTTTTTTTCTTTCAGTTAAGTAATTAAAAGTATGTCCACAACATAGAAATATAACACTGAAAAGGAAAGAACATGGGAGCTTGCAAAACGTTTTGTACGTAGCATTAAATTATTTGATTGTTAAATTTGTTTTATGGTAGTAAATGGCTGCAATGGTTAACATCAGGTTGTTGTTGTTTTTACCAATTCACATAAACAGTGCACATTGTTGAATTTATATATATATATTATCTTCTCTCTGCTAAATCTCAGGTATTCAAAATGACAAAAGAAAAAATGGTATACATTAGCAGAATTATTTCAATGTCTTCATTAACTCAGATGTAAGTAGTGTGTCAGTTGCACTTTTCATGTTTATGCATAAACATGCATACATGTTTCTAATTCTTTTTTGATATATCTCTATGAACTACCAAACTTCAGCCAGTAATCCACAGATTAACAAGTTTCAACGACAGGTCTTTTTTTTTTTTTCTTCACAAATTGTGGATCAAAACTATATATTTGACATCTTAACATAAGTTTATAAAAGGGGTTGTTCCTAAACATGTGTACATATACTAATCCAGTGTAAAGGAAAGCCTGAGAATAGGAAAACACTGTTTTAAATATACAGAATCTCAAATAATATAGAGACAACTAGGGAAAGCATGTTTCTACTTAGCTTAAACACATTTCTAACAAGGAACTACAGCTTAAAGTTCTTCGGCAACCTCCAAAAGAAACAAAAATCAACAATCTACAGTGTCTTCGCTTCAGTCCTTCTCAGGGTGTCTAATACACTCTACTGGCATGTTCAATATAGTGCTGGTGCAAATCGGTTTCTTGACAAAAAGTAGTTCCACATTCACGGCAAGTAAGGCCATTAGTATCTCCTGATGAGACCGCAGCGGGGGCATCACTGTGCCTTTTGTAATCACCGATACATTCCTGGTGATGATCGATAAGGTCCTGTATTTCACTAAAGGTCCTGGGGCAAATAGAGCAATGATACGAGTCATTGTTGCAGTGCTGCGTTTCGTGTTTTTGTAATGCAGTTGGTGAAAGAAAGGCTTTGCCACAATGTTGGCACTTATGGCTACTTTGTGACTGGCTGTCTGGGTAGGATGGAAAGGACGTCCCTCTCATGTCAGCAGAGGGGATATTAGGTTTGAGAGGCTTTGAGGGCATAGCAGCGCTGAGCCTATAGCGAACCTCGTTGGGGAGACGACAGCGGACTTCATCGTGCCAGGTGAGGTGTTGTTGCAGCTGATTCTCAGTCCAAAAGCCGTGGCAGCACAAAGCGCAGCAGTAAGGCCGGCTCTTTGCCCTGATCTTATGGGTTCCCAATTGTTCCTCTGTTTGGAAAGCTTTCCCACACTTATCACACTTGAAGAGGCATTTGGCTGTATGCTCTGACAGACGGCTAAGAGGTGGGGAAACCTCCGCCGCGGTTGCAGGAGTTTGGATCTCCTGCTTAGACTCATGCTTGATCTCCACACACACTTTCTTATGGTCAAGGAGGGCGCGCGTAGAACTGTACTGCTTCCCACACTCAAGGCACAAGACAAATTTCACAAGTGGAGGATCTGATCTGATTTTCTTCTTTCCTCTGCAAACAGGACTATTGTTCACTGTCACTGTGGTGTTGTCTTCGGTCTGTTTCACTTCACTGCTTGAGGCAATGGACTCCATTTTTAACCTCAAAAGAATCTTATTTTTACGTTTTGTTCTCTTCGAGTGGGCCTGCCATTTGTGGGCTCGCAGACCTCTTGCTTTAGCAAAGGTCATAGAACAGAGGGGACACTGGTGAGCCTTTGGCTTCAGTGTGGTTGACATGGACTCACTCCCATTCAAGTTGACATCAACTTGTTCTGGGACTTGGTCAACCAAGGCGAGCCCGTCTCCCCGATGATCTGCAGCTTCAACATTGTTACTGTGCTCACTGTCATAGTGGGCAGCTAGAAGTGACCCTTGCTCAAACGTTTTGTTACATTCGGGACATGAAAACTCTGAATATCCCAGTGTGCTGTTGCTTTCGACACTTTTGAGTGAATCAGGCTCTGGCTCAGTTTTGGTTCGACACTGAGGATTAAACATCTGGTGGCGCTGGAGAACGCAATGGTTAAAAAACTGTTTGCCACATTTGTGGCACTGAAAAGGTCCGCCCTCTGTCTTGTGGCTCGCAGATTTCAAATCATCATCTTTTAGCAAGGACCGTGAAAATTTCTTTTCTTTGTGCCATCTTTTGTGGGAGCCGAGGGCTGAGTTGGACATAAATCGCCTCCCACATTCTAAGCAGTGAAATTGTCCTTTACTTGGATCTTCCTGTTTAGGTTTTTTAAGCATTACAGACATGGCCAGTTTTGCTTTTGGTACAGATTTGTAACCGTCAGCATGAATTCTTTTATGAAAATTCAAAGCCCCAACTACTGAAAAGCTTCGGTCACACTTTTTGCATTTGTATTTCAAATTGGTTGTACTTGGGTTTTCTAAGTTGCCTTCATCTGTTTGAATTTCCATCTTTAGCTCCCCACTGTCCATTTCATTCTTTACTTCAGCATGTACTATTATTTGCTCAGAGCTTTCCTGTGTGACCTCCAAACTATCCTTGTGCAATCTTAGAATATTATAGTTTTCTGACGGTTCGGTCTTAAAATCAACTACTTGATTTTCTCTTTTAATGCAAAGTTTTTGATGAGCCCTTAAAGAGGCCTTGTTGCTGAAATGTGCAAGGCATGTTGCACACTGCCGATCCTCCAGCGTGATAGGAGATCTTGGCGATGATGGCGAGTGCCCAGTCTCGTAACCATGGCTTTTCATGTGAAACTGAAGTGCTTTGGCCCGTGAAAACAGCTTCCCGCAGTCAGGACAGCTGTATGTGTTCTTTTTCAACTGTTCTACCTGATGCTGAAAAGACTTAATGGGCGGTGGGAGTAACTGGTCATTATGCACAACCTGGTGTCTCAGGAGGCTGGAGAAAAGACGGAACGACCTGTTGCAGAGTTCACATTTGTGATTTCCATTTTCATGTTTTCGCATGTGCAATGCCATAATGCGCTTGTGACGGAACTTTCTACCACACACTGGGCATGCAACCTTGGAGCGTGGGTGTCCATTAACGTGGTGCAAAGATCCTGTGGCACCTTTTCTTAGCCTCAAATCTGTACACCGAGTCTGACTTTGCTTGTGGTGGGAGTAAGCTCCTAGAGACCAAAAACCCTTCCCGCATTGTTCACAATGATAAATCTTTGGGCCGAGAAGGGTTTTGTTTGGATTGTATTCTTTCTTAGTGACTGAAATGTTCTCCTTTTTTTGTGCGGAGCAGTTTTTCATATGGTTAAACAGGCTTGCTGCATGCAAATAAGACATCATGCAATCTGGACATTGAAATTGTTTTCTTTTGGGATGATGCAGCTGATGAGAGACTAAAGCAGACAAACGTGAGAAGCATTTACCACACTCATTGCATGCCAGATTTTTCTTCTCTAATCCCTCTGCCTCATCATCAGCACTTGTGTTTTGATGCTTGTGTTGATGAATGTGACTGCAGTGTGCTGCATAGCTACTGGCTTCATGGCCACATGTAAGAACTGCCACTGACTGACCTTGAGTCTGCTGTCTTCTCTTACGAACGCCATGCCACATTCTGTGAACGCGCAGTGATGAAGCACTAGAAAACCAACGGTAACACTCTGGACAATCAAATCTTTCCTCTGTCGTTTTATTCTCCGTTTCTCTCGCTATCAGTGCACACTGCTCGTCAGTTTGCTCAAAGTCAATTTCTACAATTTTCAAATCCATCTCTGGTTTTGAAACAGGGCTACTGGGGGAAACTCCGGCGTCGCCGTCGTCCCTTACTTCCTGATCCGATTCACACAGCAGTTCAAGATCAGGATTCTGGTCTTGGACGGGCTCGTCCTCAGATTCACTTGCACTGATCACCTGTACATTCAAGTCCCCAGGTTCATAACTGTCCCCGTCTTCATCAGTCTCATTTACATGCAAGTCTTCTTCAGCCATACTGGTGGGAAGCACATTCTCTGAGTCCACTTCTTCCTGCTCAGTCTCTTTTCTTTCGCTTTCCAAAGTTTCCTGTTGAGGTAGCAGAGAGGTGCGCATCTGAGCCTCCTTCTCCGTTTCTCTAAATACATCAGTGTGATGAAGCTGATGGGAATTAAGTGCTGAAGCCCTGGAAAACTTTAGCCCACAATCTTTACATTCAAATGCCTTCTTCTGTAGCTGACACACTTGATGAAGAAAGGACTTTGCTGGGGTCTCATCACTGTGCGCCGTGCGCTGATGCCTGTAGTAAAAGGTTAGAGTCATAAATACCTTTCCACATTCCTCACATGGGAACCTTTTCGCAGAATCATTTGAATGATTAACATGCCATCGCTGATGGTTGAAAAGGGCAATATGGCTATTGAAAGCCTTTTTACACTCACTACAGTAAAACTCATTGCAGCTTTTCTTTGGTTTTTCTTTCATTTCTTCTGGAGAGCACTGACTGTTGCGGCTAAATCGTTGATGTGTTTTAAGGCGCATCAGAGCAGTAAAAGCTTTACCACATGAACACTTAAAAGATTTTTCAGGAGTACCATCTGTCTGGTTTTTACTGGGCTTGGCTTCAACTGTTGGCTCCTCCGTGTGAAATGCATTTCCTGAACTCCTGTTTTGTGACTTGACTAAATTTTCCTCATGACAACGACGGTGTGCATCGAGAGCTGAAGCGCGGGAATAATTGCGCCCACAAGACTCGCACTGAAACGACTTCTTTTTCAAATGTTCAAGGTCATGAAAAAGAGATTTGGAGGCTTGTCTGTGTGAGCGCTGATGGTTGAGAAAGTGTCCGATCACACAGTAACATTTCCCACAGTCTGGACATTCATAGGTGTTTTGCTTTGTTATCCCAGAATGTATTTGAATACTAGACTCCTTTTGGGAGGTTTGACCATGGCTCTTCTCCATATGCGAGTGGAACTCACTTGGTTCAACAAATGATAGTGAACATAAATTACAGAAATTAGCTGTTTCATTGTCCTTTTCTGCATCATGTAAACCATCTAACTGGTTGTCTAAAAACACGCTTTCTTGCGGGTGCTGATGCTGATGCTCCAAGTATGCTGCCTCCTCTCTGAAGACTTCTCCACAATCCCGACAGCAGAAAACCCCAACCCCTAAAAATAGAAAGAGGAAAATAGGAGGTCAAAGCCACTCCTGTTTCCAGAGAAAGAAAGACAGAAAAAAAAAAAACACAAATCACAAAAACAGGTGCAAATCATATCTTTATTTTAAAAGGTGGTTAGAGTTTACAGTAAAATTACAAAGACTTTTCAAGTGAAAATTATCAAAATTTGGTTCTGGAAATATAACATCACCCATAAAAATACTCAGTTTTATTACAGAAGGGGTAATACATACAGTGCTTAAGCTAAATGACCTCTGTGAAGTCCAATCACTCAGTTATTTGATAGGTTTGCTGCAGAAAGTGTTGCATTTTTAGGCAAATGTTACCAAAGCACCATATTGTAATATACTCACAATCAAATCTAATAGCACACACCAGCCCGATTTATAAGGGTGCAGAATTACCTATCGGATATATCCAAATTGACTCCACTTTAACCATTGAATCAAAGAATTAAAAGCTGGTCAACGGTAGGGCTGCGCGATTTGGAGAAAAAGTCATTGCGATTGACAAAACTGCGATTACGATATAAATGGTATCATGAGTTTACTTGATTATCACAGAAAATGCACAAAATAGGCTACTAAATTTTTTAAATGTGCATTTTTTTACTTGAACATACAAGTTAAACGAGCATATAAAGAAATACATGAACAAAAATAAATAACTTAGTATTTTACAAAATAAAAAAAATAAAAAATTTACAATTATTTAATAAATACATTTTGTATTTCTTTATATACAATGACATTCAAGATGGGTGTAATATAATAACTACCGATTAATTTCAGGGTCCGCAATTAACACTCACCAAATGCGGGTACATTTTCTGTTTGGCGAGTAAATCTCAGAGGGCTATCCGCCACACGGCGAGTACATTTTTGTATCAAAATAGCTGTCTGCACGTCGGAGCTTCGCAGGGTCGGCCTGACACACAAAAACACTGGCACACACACCGGACACCAGCCACCACCTTCTCTTAACTGATAGCTAGCGTTTGCCTCAGCTAATTAATTAGCTAGTATGTGGCGATTTTTGGCAGCCAGCCTTCCCAAAGAAAGCACAATTAAATTAAATGTTAACCGACAAGCAGGAAACGAAGTCTCAGTTCACCTATACGGGAGGCTCTGACACTCTTTGCGCACTGCGTGTACGTGGACAGCCGTAGGCTTGTACCAGTGTTGTTTTGTGCATTATCACAGAGACGGCCAATTAAACCACCGCTCCTCATCGATATAGTTTCATGTGTCACGTAGCTCTCCACAAATAGAAAACTAGAAAAGGTTTCTTTGTGTTGGAATTTTAAACTCTGGTGGATTTCTGAGGACTCTGACTAACTGCTCCTAGGGCTGGGCGATATGGAGAAAATTAAATATCACAATATTTTTGACCAAATACCTCGACACCGCAACGATATTGTAGTGTTGACTATTGGCGCTTTCACAAAATATTTACACAATGAGATTTTTGATAAATAATCGTGAGTAATGTGGATAAATTGACTAAGTGGGTAAAGTATATAATAAGTAAATAACAGAACAGCTAGAACAGTCTGGTAAGTTCAGAAAATGACAAACTTCACTGTAATGCAGCCTTTAAAACCAGAAAGACAACACTTATGCCATATTACGATATCCAAAATCTAAGACAATATATAGTCTCATATCACGATATCGATATAATATCGATATATTGCCCAGCTCTAACTGCTCCTCAGCTCTCTGCATGGTAAACTGAGACAGCTATCGTGACTATCCAATCTGAGTTTTCTCTCACACAACTATTTTACAGCGGCTCTGTGCAGCGTTTAGGGCCGCCCATGGCGATTGTGATTGGTTTAAAGAAATGCCAATAAACCAGAGGACGTTTTTCTCCCATCCTGGAATGCTGTGTGGACTAGCCAGACCCTCCTCCGCTCCGTAGCGTGTGGATGGTCTGGCAAAGCAAGACTAACGCTAACGTTACACTTGGCAGCAGGGAATGTTGATGTTAGCCTACCGTTAGTTAGTAGCTGGATTAATCACGGTTAAATTCTGACAGCTAAACGGTGTAAAAGTGTGTCTGTATTTCACTGTAGAGGATTCCAACAGCGGGAAGTACAACAGTCTGCTGCTAAAGCTATGAGCTAAAAGACACAAACTAGCACTTGGTCACTGCTGTTGTTGGAAAAACACAGACATGACTAAAGGTTGCGTTTACTTTAGGGGTGCAACGGATCAAAAAACTCACGGCTCGGATCGTTTCTCGGATCAGAGTCACAGATCGGATCATTTTTCGGATCAGCAAAAAAAAACAAAAAAAACAGACAAGACAAGACAAATGAACATAAGTTTTGTCTTTTTGTTTATTAACACTTTTAAATTAAAATATATAAAATCAACTTAAAGTGCATCTTCTTTTTAACATAATTAATGAAAAACAACTTAAAGTGCAACATAAAAAGGCATATCTCCATCCTATTGACTGAGATTCCCTTCTGTGATGCCAAATTCACTACATGTGCAAAGCACCCTATCTGTGGGCCCAGTCCTGCCTCATTCACTGCATTTATTTGATTTTTGGCATTATCAGTTGTGACTAGGATATTACTAGTACTGGGACTCTTCATCTTCCACTCCTCCACTGCTTGTGTCACTACCTGCGCAAGATGAGTGCTTGTGTGACTCTCGTAGAGGGGGCGTGTCTGCAGCACCGGACTTCTCATCTCCCAGTCTGCTGTGATGAAGTGAGCGGTTATCGTCACATAGCTCTCCGTTACCCTGGACGTCCACCCGTCTGTCGTGAGCGCAACAGAGGATGCTTGGGATAGTTAATCCACAACGTTTTTCTTCTCCTGCTCATAAAGATCTGGCACAATCTTTTCGCGGAAGTGGGTTATCCACCAACCTCTTTCCTTCATCATTATATTTGACAGTGAAGCCAAAATGCTCCCACACAGGGGATTTAAATGACGCAGGGCGTTCAAGCTCCTCCGTTACTCCGCTCGCCATGACCACCCTGCGTGTGGACTCAACATGCGCACAACTTTTTGTTTTTTCAGAAATCAATCTGCGGATCACGTGTGTGCCGCCGAACCGAAGATATTGATCCGAACGGATCACGGATCAATGACGATCCGTTGCACCACTAGTTTACTTAAAACTGGTCAACCTTGTGGTGCATTCAAAGTTATTGTAAAATACCCCTTTCTCATCTGTTTTTGTCATTTAACAGCAATTTACTGGTGAAAGAAGTTATTATTGTTAAAAGTTATTATTACATTTAATAAATCATTTAATAAATCATTCACCCCTTTTTTGTGCTGATCTGAAAATGTATCCGATCCGTGACTCAAAACCGTGATCCGAACCGAACCGTGAATTTTGTGATGGAGGGATCTCTTTGGAGTGGCATGCCCCACAGGGGATGAAGAGGAGTAAGTAAGTAACGTTAAGTGGTAACGTCAGTGACATGATTGAGCTGTTGCGGAGTTTTGACTGGTACAAACGTTATCATCAGTGCACTCACTGTAAATGCAAACGCCGGCTCCTAACTCGTTAGCTGTTTACTGTAACGGTAAAGTTAACATTAAACAGGCTGACGTTAGCTAACTGGTAACATTATGAAGCTAACAAACACTTAACAACAACGTTAATAAACAAAGTCGTTAGCAAGCTTACCAACTTGGGTTGAATTCCCTGTTGCAGCTGCAGCTGTCCTGAGGTCGAGGGCTGGCTCTGCTCTGTGTTTTCCTGGTGTTTGCTAAGTTTATGTGTTGCTTAAGTTTATGTAACGTTAAAAAATTACTGCAGTAAGTTATCCCACCACGGAGAGCCACTGTCACTCTGACAGTCGATACTCGCGGTAACCAGACCCGGCGTCTGGTGTGCCGTGTGTGCGCGCAAACGCGAATGTTTATGTCGTCAGGGAGGTTAAATAAGAACTGCACACATTGTTACACTTAACTTGCAGTCAGTTAACACTCGGTGTAGCGGAGCCTTCACAATTAATTAACCGTGACGTTTTAAATCGCGGTTAACAGTGAAATCGGTTAACCGCTGCATCCCTATTTGAAACCATTTGTACCATCCATTACCATTCAAAATGTCATCTCGGGGGGATGTAGGATGTAGCGTTCCTATGTTGTATTGTATTATACTTTTGCATACACAACAACTGCCTGAATACAGTATGAGCTAAATTATCAAAAAGAAATCAGGTTTGTTTCTGCCAGTTAGCGTCACAGTCTGGATCAGGAATACTGTCGCTAATGAAGCTAAACACACATGGATCTGAAATTCAAGGTAAAGCTTGTTTGGTTGTTGCTGAATGGTTAATATTGACGAAACAAATACCATGGGAAAGCATAGGATGAGCAAGTCTAGAGCCTAAATCCTGTACAAATGTTGCTCAATGTATATATGTACAATAAAGCCTCACGATGCAGTGCTTCTGTATGATCTGTGCATTCATTTTAGCTCTGTAATAGAGAACACTGTGCTTCAACTAATACGATTTCAAATAAAAGAGGACAATATCCAATTTGCTCAATGGTTTGTGGCTTATAAAATACTAATAATTGCAGGTCAGCTTACTATTTTTATTGTTTCTCAACTTGGCCTGGACATATTGTTCAATAGGACTACAGTAAAAGCATTTTTTACATCACTACATGAGTAGGCTATACTGCTTGTAATGTATTTCTTATATTATGCTTAATAGAATCCGATGTAAGTTACTGCCAACACATTTCAACCATTACCATATGGTTGATTATCAGCTTGGTCTAACGTAAGGCCTGTTGCTGAACATGAAATAGCCAAAAGGCTAGGGGTGGATATGCAACAGTGCAAGTTAATGCAACTTCAATTATGCTATATTGTTAGCGTTATGCATCTGCCCCAAAAAATTCAGTTATTTTGCAAAGTACTATATTTTCATGTCCCTGCGCTTAGGTTGGTGCAGGAGGTCACCACGCCTGAATAATGCTGTTGTTGTATTGATTGTACAACAACGTTAGCGTTTTGCTAAGTGACCGCTACCGGATACTTACTGTCAGCGGTGTCCTCAGCCGATGGACCGACGTTGTTTTCAGATGCTGTGTCTTCATTGCGGGGTTTGCTTTCAGCTCCGTCCTCTCTGGTCGCCGCGGCAGCAGCTTCGTCCATCTTGGAGTGTCTCTGCTTGGTTACTCTAGCTAGTGCTCGTTAGCTTAACAGCGGTACAGTTGTTTTTTCTTATCAGCAGTCACTTAGTGCAAAGCTGGGATGAAAAGGAAATGAAAAAACGTGTATGCTAAGCTAGTCTCTTACCACATAACAAGGCAGCATATTGTAATGTATTTAGCAATGCGAGTGACAATGACTAGCACAGCTAACGTTAGCACACGGAATGATCCCGGGCCAGGCTCATAGACCAGGCTCGCATGGTTGTCCTTCGGCGGAAGTGGATTCTTCTGTTTTGTTTCCTGCCTTCAAGCAAGACGTGACCTGCTGTGAATCTGAACCCACTAACTAAAGTCTGAATATAAAATATGATTCTCAATGGTTGTTAGTTACTGGTAGGATTAAACAGGCGAGCAGCATCTAATGGGGCTCCATGCACAGTTAATAATTATGAATAAATATATTCCACTCATTTATACTCATTTTAATAACATTCCACTCATTTTCAGGTCATTCTTTTGTCCCTACTGACCCCACCAACGCATCATAATAATATAAATCATTTTAATTAATATAAATGAATATATTATTTAAAAAATATATAAATTATTCATAATATGATTTATTAATATAGAGTATTTCCCGAGACAAAGACATTCTCACAAGGTTCCAGGCATTCCAGGTTGTGAAAATTTAATATAGAAAGTAAAATTGGGCTTTAATGTTTATAACAATGAGGAACAATATAATTTACAACTAGAGTGAAATATACTAAAATAATATTGAAAAGTCTTTTATAAATTTTGTAGTAATGTTATGAATAAGTAGGAATTTGTAAGACGGATTCCTGTCCCATTTATCAGATTGATGAAAGTGACTCTTTGCAGAGCCTTTGTTCTTACTTCAGACAGGCAAAATTTCATAAAGAAAATGCAGAATTTGTAATCACAATTTTTTGATGAATTGCCTTCATCGATCTTGATGCATGCTTTACTGTACTTTACATTTTCCACAAACATGTATCCTTCAGAATATGACAACTTTCCAAACCAGGATTTAATCCTTTTGTTTGCTTTTGCTTTTTGAGTCCTCTATTATACAGATGTTGAACCCTGAATGAGGTTTACCTAACAAGTATTACACATTACAACATTGCAATCAAAGGCAAGTTTTATTTAATCCAATATGTAGACATCATGGGAAAATTCTATTTCTTTCCATGCTAAAACAGTGGATAGAGGTAGAAGGGCACATGTTTTTTTGAAACGGACACACAGGGACAGTTCTTTTTTGTACAAATGGGCTGTGTGTTTATTTTACAGTAGTAATGAAGATATTCAGTCACTTATTGGGCCACCAAACCTCTTTAAATGCCCATTATCATAACAGAGGAGATGGGATTATGTACGTGTCTACATCTACAGTTGTGGAATGAAATCATCCAGTATTCACAAAAACAAAACATTGCATTGAACTCAAATGTGGACTTAATTTTACAAATATGGGTACATTCCAATCTGAAATAGTCATTCTGGTAAGAGATACACATTACATGGTACTCATCAGTTTCCAGTAGGTGCCAAGTACTGCCACGCAGAATCAGTTAATAATCTAATTATAAAGTATATCAGTCATGTCAGAAATAGCTGAATTTAACGAGACCAAAACATTTTATAACATCGGTTTCATGTTTGTATTGCCATTGTAATATTAATGACAAAACTTCACATAAATAGAAGTTTAATTTATTACAAAACTCCCTATTTGACAATTGTGTAATGATGCTACTTTCTCCCTGTTCCCAATGATCACTCAATAGTTAAATTTACAGAAAACTCTGTGAAATGAACTTTACATGTAAGCCTAACCGTCACATTTTGTTTACAGATACTTTCACTTTGACCAAATTACTATGATGAGAACTTTACTTGTGAAATATTTGGACCAAGCCAAAAACCCTGTGAATTTGAGTGTTTCCTAACAGGGTCATCATTTATGTAGTAAGCTGTCCGTTGTATTTTCTGACACATAAACCCCATCCTCCTCTCCTCAAAAGCAAAAACTTACATTTCTTTACAGTATCTTAGAAAGAGTTGCTCTGTGTTTTGGGAGTGAGGTCACATGGTTGAGTCTACCTTAAGCACAACTAGGCCTAAAATACCAAGACAGCAGACATGCAGACTGTACTCATAAAAGGCACACAGTATACTGTACATGAAGAAACACAGTTCAAATGGTTCAGGACATATGAACAGAACTATAAAAGTACTAAGATTATTTATATCTAAATGTCATAGAACCTCATTAATCTGCCCCCCTCAGAAAGTGTTTGAACCGGTAAAGTATTAGATAACTTTAAAAAAACAGTGAAACTAATTTAATGGCTAGTGTATACACCCTCTATTACAAACAACACTGTGTGCAGTCTAATAATAGATAGTGTGCAGATTTTTTTTATTTTTTTTACTTTTATCCTTTTGTTTCTAATGCCCATCAACTCAACTGGTTAAACTGCACAAGTGAGGATCAAATAAATGAGGTTCCACTGAGTAAAAACTATAAAAAAAAAAAACATAACTAAGTCTTGTTGCTAGTGTAGAAATGTCAAATTTCTCCTTGTGCATGTTGCAAGTAATGCATTTGTAGATCAAGCTCCCGGGGAAGTGAACACCCGCATATCATGCACTGGAGAAGCCGTTCGGGGGGGAAAGGCAAACGGGGTCCAAGTTTGTGAGGTTCTGTCCGTGGGGCAAGCTGAGGTAGGGGCATGGTCTGTGGTATGTGTGGCCTCTCGCTCATTACTGCCTGTGGTGTGAAAAAAATATTTGGGTGTGGATGTCTTGAAAGTGTGCCAACTGTGACAGAGTGAAGAGGGTGTGGGCCAGGCAAAGCAAGAGGAGGGAGCGGAGCAAGTGGAGGTGAGAAAAAGGGAGAAGGCTGATTTATGATTATTTGAGTGCCTGATACCATTGGCTGTTGCTGCAGCTCCTGTCCATTACCTGGTTTGAGTTGCCCAGTGAGCAGTGTTTGATTACTCTGGAAGCCCCATACCGGTGTTCCCAACGCCTGGCCAAAACGATGAGGCTCGTACTGAATGGAGATGGGAACCTTCTGTGTCATTGTCTGACTCTGTACATTGGCCCAGGCAGATGACACCTGCTTTTGCTGCAGCTGAAAATCTTGAGTATTTACTAATTTCTCGGCGTTTAATGTCTTTGGAATTCCTGGTGGTGTTTGCATGTCCCACAAGGCGCTACCTACCCCATGAGAAACAGGAGTTGAAATTGGCATAGCACTGCTTTGGTCTATTTGAGTTGAGGTGGACGCACCCGCTAAGCCTGAAACCCACTGCTGTTGCAGCTCACAGCCATTCCATGGCTTCTCTGGCTGGCTAACAGTTGACGGTATAACTTGAGGATTACTCAAGTCCCACATTCTAGTGTCGTCTTTTTTAGAAGGTGTGGATGGCTCCTTTTGTATTGACACTAGGCCACTTGCCCATCGTGGCAGCTGAAGCTCTTGGCCGAGCTTATTTGGAGAGATCTGTGAATTTGCTTGTAAAGCAGGTCTGACACTCCACAGAGCTGCCCCATCTATGTAAGATGTGGGAATAGAAAAATCATGTCGCAAAGAGCTTGTGGAAGCTAGCACTGTGGATGTGGGTGTACTACTCCAACTAACAGGCTTGGGCTGCCTGTGCTGCTCCATCTCACTTACTATTGATGGGCTGGATTTTATTGGCATAGCTGCCGCGAGGGAGCTGACAATAGTAGCTGCGCTCTCTTTCGTGTGTGATGACTCTGAACTCGGAGTGGAAGCGGGGACTGACTGAGCTATTAAAGAGCTCTCTGCCCAGCCTGGACTTCTCTGATGGTGCTGCTGTAGGCCAGGCTGTGGTGGGCTCTCAAACTGCGTCTGCTGTGGAGCAGCATGTTGCTGCTGTGACGATGGGACAGGCATTACCTCTCCACCGTCCACCTTCCACTGCACCGGTTGAGGGTGTAGCTCAGACAGCCACGGCTCCTTCTGCAGTCTACCTTGTAAATCCATGCGAGGTGAGAGCATGGAAGAATGTGGCTGGGCCGCCCTTCTGTGCGCATCGGCATCTCTCAGTACAGAAACTGGATACGGAGACGGCTGAGCGCTAACCATCCCAGAGCCTCCGAATGGCTTAGACAAGCCCCACATGAGCCTCCCCCCTCTCCTCCCCCTGATGCCCCTGCCTCTCATCCTAGCACCCATCGGGAATGAATTGTACTGGCTGAAACCCTGGCGTTTGCGAGCATGGATCTTCTGGTGTACTAACAGGCTGCTAAACCAAGAAAAGGTTTTGTGACATTCATCACAGCGATGCGGCCTCTCCCCTGTGTGCGTGTTCATGTGATCCCGGAGCAGATAGGCTAATCCAAAGCTCTTATCGCACTGGTCACACTTATGACGTTTGTCACCATTGTGTGATAACATATGGTGCTGCAGTTGGGTCTCGTCGCTGTAGCCTTTGCGGCAGCTGGTGCAGCGGAACGGTTTTTCCTGATGCAGCCTTTGATGCGTTTTCATGTTCTGCAGGAAGGCAAAGTCCTTCCCACAGTCAGGGCATTTGTATGGCTTCTTGCCTGTATGGATGATGAGATGTTGTTGTAAGTAGCTACCGAATCTAAAGCCCTTGCCACACACTTTGCACTGGTAAGGCTTGTCCTTAGAATGTATGCGCATATGCAGCTCTAACACTGAGCGGTGGCGGAAGGTCTTTCCGCATTCAGAACACTTGTACGACTTAATACTTATGCCATCGCTTCTCGATTTCCCCTGTACATTATCACTACTTAATGGAGTAAATTGATTTTTAGGTGGTGTTGCCACCGGTTTTAAATATTGTGCTACAGACTTGTGGACACTTATCACATGTAAATTTAAACTGGATTCATCCCGATAAACACATGCGCAGTGCGGACAGGTGTGTCCTTTTTCCCAGTGCTTGTTATTCTCCTTTGGGGGTCTGGGTGTTCTCTCCAGCGTCTCATACTCGGCCTCGTGAACAAGCATGTGGGCTCTCAGGTTAGCTGGTGCCAAGCAGGTCTGGGGACAAAGGGGGCAGTTGAATGTGCTTTTCGACTCCTCGACATGGTGTGTGTTCTCTTTTCCCGGCCCTGTAACTGCCTCCGGTACGGATGCAGGGGCCTGCTTGCTGGGCTGCTCAGTGGAGGAGTTGGTTTTGCGCAGTCTATGCTGGCGGCAGTGTGCCTTCATGTTCTGGGCAAAGGCAAAATTTTTACCACATTCAGGGCAGCGGAAGGGCTTCTGGCCTGTGTGCAGATACTGATGCTGATGGAGGAGGCTGCTGTACTTGAAGGTCTTACCGCAGATGTTGCACAGGTGAGAGCGTGTGTTGCCTGTGTGCTTGCGACGGTGGTCTTCCATAACGGAGTAGTGTTTGAAAACCAAGCCACACTCGGGGCATTCATAGGGTTTCAGGGCGGTGTGACATCGCTGGTGGCAGCGCAGGGCCATGCTGTTTGTGAAAGTTTGACTGCACTCTTGGCATTTAAAGACGCTCTCATGGGAGTGATTCATCATGTGCTTAGTGACGGACACCTTAAACTGGAACTCTTGGCGGCACAGGGGGCAGTGGTAAGGCTTTTCTACTGTGTTGCAGCAGTTGTGGTCCCTCAGCTTATCCAGAGCAGAGAATGTTCTCTCACATTCTGCACATTTAAAACAACCCTCCTCCTTTGTTTGCATCTCCTTTTTTGGAGTAACAAGTTGTTCTTCCTTCTCTTTATGTTCATTTCTGTGTTTAATGAGGCTGCTGCGGTGCTGAAAGGTAAGGCCGCATTCTTTACAGGTGAGAGGCGTGAGCTCATCCTCATGTGAGTGAAAGTGACGGTGAAGGTTGAATGTCTCGCGGCGGGTGAACTTTATCCCGCACTCCTTGCACACCAAACGGCACTTTTTTGGCTTAGCTGTCAAATTAGTGTCCTCTTCTCGGTCTGCCTCTTCGTCATCTTCAATCACGTCCTCTATCCCACAGACTTCTCCCACCGGCTCCTCAGCCAGTCCCTTCTCTGTGCTCTTCTCATCAGGATGTGACGTTTCCTCCTCAAGAATCTCCTCTGCATCAGCTGTAATGTTATCATCAACATGTGTATCCTGCTGCACCCCTCCAGCACTCTCTGTAACAGTATTGAGGTCTGGAAGAGAAAAGCACATCATAATAGCTTAGCAAACAGAAGAAAAAAAAACAGTAAACAACCTATCTAGTATTGATCTAACAAACTGCACGCAACTAACAAAGCTATCCATCTTAAGTGCGGATCACAAAATATAGTGCAGGATGCTAGCGGATTTTGTTATGGTAATTCCCATTTAGCAGAGTTCACAGTTTGGAACCGGGAGTGAGAGCTAGGTTAGCCTGGAGGCTAAGGCTAACTGTAAAATACATTAAAAACGTTAGCATACCACACGTATCATTTTCCTCCTTGTGTGTTTTCGCCTCTTCATTGTCGTCTTCAGCTTCGGACCAGTCGAAAGCGCGCTGGTCGCCGCCACGAGCCTCGGCCATTTTTTCAGCCGATGTTAGGTTCTCCGGTGAATTGCTTGTCGTTTTTTCGGCTCCAGCACCGGACTCGACACTAACCTCAGAATGGCTGGCAATAGCCCCGCCATCGTTACAAACACTGGCTCTTTGCTCATCTTCGGGGCTCTCCTCGGTTTTATTACGTGTTGTTTCATCTTTCTGATTTAAGCTGCATCTGGACTCCACCGCCTCGGTCTTCTCCCCAGATGTTTCCACCTCCTCCGCAGGGGATTTCTGTCGTGTTGGAGACTCCGATGGGTCTACGGCGGCCATGTTTCACCCATGCACCCCCTTGTCCAGAACACACAAGGATCATGCTCGCCAGCATGAACAAGGAATTGGCTTTCCGGTCGACACTTTCAAAATAAAAGACATTGACACCGACAACCAGCTGTTGACTTCATTTCAGAAAATAGAATTTGAAACCCAACATTATAAATGTCCCTTTCTACTACTGCTGTGACTTTGTTGTTCTACACACCAAAAACTCTCTCCACAACATAAACACACTTCAACATTAACCATCAATATTACATTATCTTTTTAGCTATGTGACAAATCCACAAGTGATCAGATGGATTTATTTGCAGTCCATGTCTGACTTTTATTAAAGTTAAGTTACATCAGAACAGTCGCTATCTACAAAATATAGATTGTGGGAAATGACGATGATGGCCATATGCTGTTTCTTTGCAACTATCTACAAACACATCCATCATACTGCATGCACAAGTAGAATAAATAGCCCCTATATACTTATGTATGCTTTTAAATTCCACCCAAAACATGTAAATTAAAGTCCAAAGCCTACTGTGATGTTTATGCTGGAAGGTGTTTTTGTTTTTCCCCAAAAAATGGCAAGTCTTTAAAATGTAACAATGTTGTCTTAAAACGCACTGGACAGAACACAGTCTAACTTTATTGTCCAACCGAAGCTGGAAAAGACTTACTTTTCCATCAAACTGTTAAAAGCACAAGCATACATTAGCAGGTAAGTACAATAGCTGTATAACTACCATATATGGTAACAACTGCAGTACAAGTACTTTATGACAATGTAGTTAGTGTATCAGGAGAATTGAGACAGTACTGAACTAGTACGAGCATCATGAGCTTCGCAGCTTGGCTGCAAAGCATGTACAGTGACATGCATATTAAACATCAGCACCTACAGTATGTTGTTGTCTGGGTATTCAAAGTCCCATGATTGAAACTGTCTCTCCACAGAGTCTTTTAGCGTATGTCTGAGGAACCAAGCTAATGTTAAGGCCACCCTATTACTGTATCTTATGTGTTTAATTTTCAGTCCTCTTTGAGACATATTTAAGTGTGAAAAGGTTGGGACGTAAAACTTCAAATGCCATACTATTTTACAGAAATACTGTAAAAGAAATACTTTCATAAAAGCATACTTTCATGTCACATTTTGAAACACCAAATATGCATGATGTGCATTTTGAGCTTCTAAGTGCTTTCTCCTCAGCGCCGTCTTCTGCGCCGGTGATCAACAGCTCTTCCTCGCCGAGGCCTCTGCACACCTCCATTTGTGTTTGTTGGTGTATCAGAGGGGAAAGTGCCATGTATGTCAGGGGACGATGGTGCAGGAACCGCCACCACAGCTGTCGGATTATTTGAATGCTGGGTGACTTGTGGCTGCGGCTGTATTTGTGTTTGGTGCTGTTGTGACTGTTGTTGTACTACAAGTGGCTGCTGCTGATGCTGTAGCTGTGTTTGCAGTGGTTCTTCAATCCGCTGTTGTTGTTGTTGCTGCTGCTGCAGTGGTTCTGTGTGTTGTAGCTGCTGCTGCTGCTGCTGCTGCGCAGGCTGTGGCTGTATGTGCTGCAGAGATGTTTGTGATTGGTGTGCTTGTTGTACACGATGTTGCTGTGGCTGTGGTTGCTGCTGGGCCTCAAGCACTCCTAACAGCCTTTGCAAGAGGACATTGTTTTGTTGTAAACTGACTGCTAATGCCTCTTGCGAAGCGACAAGTGTTCTCATGTCCTGTCTGAAACCTTCCCCAAACTCCAGCAGACTTTTTTCTACCCTATTTCCCAGTTGAATTGCTGCTTCCCCTAACCCTCGTAGCTCATCTTCAAGCCAGGAGCTGCGTGGAGGCGCTTCAAGAGGACCCTGCTGTGCTCCAAGTGAAGGCTGAGGACTACTGGGCTGAGGGCTGCCATTGAGAAAAGGAGCACTGTAGAGGGGGGAAGGAGGCAGCCATCGTTCTGATGGAGGGGGTGGTCCTATGCCCAGACCCAGTCCTAATCCCAATTTGTCTTCCATGCTGTTCTCTACTGGTTCACCCTCAGATTCTCCCATCTCTCTGTCACGCTCAGGATTGTCCTCATCTTTCTCCAAACCATCTCTCTCTGACCCTTCCACTCCTACACCTGCAAAAAAAAAAAAAAAAAAAAAAAAAAAATGAGTTGCATCTATACAATCTACAAAGAAAAACCAAACCAGCCAATCAAAGAAGGTTTTTTTTTTTTAACCTGTATCAGAGTCAGGAAAGCATGGGAAACTGGGCTTTGGTCTGATGCTTTGCTTTTGCCTGGCTTGTTGAAGCCTGGGGCTCGTCTGGGACGGACGGCCAAGCATAGAGGCTCCTCTGCTGGATGGCAGGTAACAGCTGCGGTGGCGAGCATCCGCTAGCCTGCCTCCGTTGCGTCTCTTCAGGTCATCCCAGCGCTTCTTCACCTCTCGAAGGGTGCGTGGGACTCTGGAGACAGCATTGACTCTCTCGAGGATTCCTGCCCAGATGCGCTCCCTCTCCCGCCGCCGGAGCCTCCCCGCAGGACCAAAGAGCTCTCCTTCACACCGAGTGACTTCTGACACCAACACCTCCAGCTCTGCTCCACTGAAACGGCTTTTTCGTTTTCCTGCACCGCCAGCCGCCAGTGCAGCTGACATAGCTCTGTCTGTACAGAGAGAGGTGAGAGGACAGCCCAGATGGGAATGAAAAAATATCAAGTGAAGCTAAATATACTGTGTGAGGAAGAGAAATGTGCTTTAACAGTGTCCGTCTTATTTCCACTCTGCTAAGCCGAAACATATTCAACTATTCCTACTTTTGGAAAGGCATGGAGCTTTAAAAACAACATGTATTTAAATGTTACTTCCTTGAATAATTATATTGTAGCTAACTGTTTCCTTAGTAGAACAATGTGCTGTAGCTGTTAGCATAGATGTATTGGCTGGCTGTGCTCTACACTGCTGATAAAATCGTTTTATGCAATGATGTAATAATGTGTACTTTTGCCATTAGGAGCCACATCTTCAGAAATTTACAAATAAACAAGGAAACACACAATCCGGTTCCCCATAATGGTCTTAATCTCATTCAGGCTTACTTTGTTCAATAGACAAGAGGTCATCTGAGGACATGCCAGGTGCCATGATGTTGGGATGCACTACCACCACGTTGAAGGGGAGTCCCCCAGGTAATCCACTGCTCTGGTCACAGCTGCCCTCCGAGTCATCATCCTCCCTGGGGAAGCCGTTTTCTGAGGCTCCCCCTCCAAAGGGTCCCTCCGGAGACTCCACTTTGATGTGCATGGGAGGTGATTGCTCGTACAGCAGCCCCCCCTCCTCGTAGTACTCAGTCATGGGTCAGACGTGATTTACAGCAGAACTGACTGGCGGGCCAATTCTGATACTGGCAGCTGCTGCCCCATTAACACAGGTTCAAGGTGTAACTGAACCTATTGCTGAATACATTACACATCTCCAGTTTACTGTAGATAACTATGAACCCACTTTGATTACAGCTGCAACACACACTGATGTCCTAAGAAAAACAGAGTTCAAATTCCCCTAAAAAAAACAGTTTTTAACAGTATTCTTCAAATGAATCAAGGCATTGTTGCAGCTTAGTGAGAGATAACGATATCATGTTGGCTGATTAGAGCATGACATCCAGAGACTTTGATGGCTAGCTGCAGCCACTTAAATCCAATTCTATCATTTTTCATTTATAGTGATATGTTACTGAGAACATGTATACACGATGTAAAAACATCTGGAGCAGGCTAAGCTACATCTAAACCTCCAGCTGTTATACAGCGAGATGCACCATCAAGGCAGAGAATCACCTCCAGAGCTGAAATACAACAACAAAACATAACACTGCTTACAACTGTGTAGCATTTTAAAATAGTTATGTCCGCTTTTATCATTGACGTTGACTTCTGTATTCTGTCGCATCGATGCGCATTTTTTTCTGCACCACATCCGCAATGGTTGCGCATTCCGCATATATTAGGTGTTGATCCTGCAATGGAGTTGGCTGTTAGCTAGCAGAATACCACGGTTTGAGGTAAAGCTGCAGCCCGAACTGCCAGCGAAAACTGAGCAGACATGATAAGAACGCCGAGGCTGTTGTATTTCTTACCTCATGATAACTGTTCATGCGAGACAGAGCAAAACCAAAACACAATTGGTGCAGCTGTTAGCTCAGCAGCCGATACACAAACCGAAGACAAGTCGCTTACTATTGACGTCACGCAGAGGGTATGTTCACGGCCAATCAAAGTTTGGAGATGCTGAATTTTTTTTTATTTTTTATCTCTGTTCATTTTACAGGTCCTATAATAGTTTTCTCACATTTCCTAGAGAGGAACTGATGTATAAACAGCAAATGTATAGGAAGGATCCTAGGAGGATATAAATAATGTTGTCCTCACTACAGGGCAATTAGAGACAGTGTTTATATTGCTGCACCTCAAATTAATGAATTCCATTTAACTTGCATGATGTATTTCATTTTTTGGCAGTTTTATTAGTTTTTGATGAGATCAGTAGATTTATGATTTTTCATATTAAATCAGGTTTTCAGATTTTTTTTTAAATACGTATATCTTCTATTCATTTCTATAGAGAGATGACTTTTGATCTTGTTTTCCTTACTGCTGATTCTTTTCATTGGTAAATCTATTTTATTTTATTTTATTATCTAACAGCACAAAACAGGGAACAACAGAGAGAGTGAGGTTGATGTTAATTTATTTTCTCAAAGCAGATGCCATGGTAAGAGATTACTTAATGTTCCTTCCAGTCAAGTGACTTTAGTTGGAGGACATGGTGTTGCGAATCCAGGTGTTGTAGTTGCAGACCTTGGTGTAGACTCCAGGCTTATTCCTCTGGGCGCAGCCATAACCCCAGGACACCACACCCTGCAGCTGACCGTTGCACACCACGGGGCCACCAGAGTCTCCCTGATAGGACGCAGATAGAAAGGACAACATGTGAGCAGAGGTGCTCTAAAGTTTGGTGTGTCCACTCTAAGAAACTTTAGCTCGTACCTGGCAGGAGTCCTTGCCTCCCTCGAGGAATCCAGCACAGAACATGTTGGAGGTGATCTGTCCAGGGTAGGCGGACCTGCAGCTGCTGTCGCTCAGGATGGGGGCATCCAGGCACCTCAGACGATCAGGGTAGCTGCCTAGAGAGGAAACAGACAATAGGCCCTACATGTAAATATTCGTACGCCAGAATGTACCAAAAATATGTTCCAGATGTGAGTGCAGTGTGTTACTGACTCCCAGAGCCGCTGGTGTTGCCCCATCCAGAGATCAGACAGCGGGTGCCAGAGCTGGCACAGCTGGAGGGCAGAGACACGGTGCTGGCATAGCTGTTTAGGGAGGCGGGCTTGCTCAGCTTGATCAGCATGATGTCATTGTCCAGGTTGCCGCTGTTGTAGCTGGGGTGACGGATGACGCGGGCAGAGTCGATGAACTGCTCTGTGCCCTCACTGACAGCAATGTTGTGCTCACCAAGACGCACCTGGATGCGGCTGCAGAGAGAGGCATGAGGGTCAAATTATAGGTTAGGAATCTGACATTGCATTGTCAGTATCTCTGATTTCATTACATTTTGACCGAACATAATTCTAATTTGAATCACTGAAAGTGGTTTTAGTATGACTGTGGACCTAATGTGTGGATGTAAAATGTCTGCACTTACGACTTGTAGCAGTGAGCAGCAGACACCACCCAGGTGCTGGAGATCAGGGAGCCTCCACAGAAGTGGTAGCCAGCGTTCAGAGAGACCTGGTAGGCCACAGCGTTCTTTCTGCACTCGTAGCCTCCAACAATCTTGTCATCCTCAATGGGAGCGGCATCTGATGAAGAATTTACCAGAGTTTATGTTTTGCAGGGCAGTCATTTTTTAAAGAAATCTTAAAGTAAATAGCTCTTTAGTACTATGGTCACAAAATGGTCAAAATTACTTTAAAACATGAGTAAAAAGTAAGATTGATACTTACATGCCACTGCAAGCAGAGCCAGAATAATGAAAGCCTTCATGATGCTGTCCGTCTCAGACTCGATGTCAGCTCAGCTACACTGCAGCCCCTTTTATACCCGCTCTGTCCCTCTGCTATCTGATGGACCAAGGACACATATGTCCATTTTTTTCACCTTTTTGTTCAGTAACCTGTGAGAAAAACACATCTGAAAGACAAGAGCCAACATATTGATAATGTGAGCTCTGGTTCCACCGCCAGTTAGGAACATTGAGTTTATGAAAGATATACACCTATTAATTTATTTGAAATTACTGTAGAAATCTAAAGGAAATTGTATTGCATTTCATTTTTCAGCCTTACAATGCCTTTTTATCTGTCAATGTAATGGAGGTATACTGCATTACTACCATACATGTGCACAAGATACAGTATATTTTCACTCACTAACTAACAAGATATTTCCTTTCCCGTCTGTCTGCTGTTTGTTCTTCTGATTCATAAAACAGAAACTAGTGTAAAATTGTCAGACCGCTTATTTTAATGCAGTCTAATTGCAAATGTTGCTATCCCATGTATGTAAAATGGGTTTTAAAATGCTAACAAAAGTGCCCTTAGTCACTGTGTACACATTGTAAAGTTGAGGTGTGTGTAATAAAACATAATTTCCATAATATTTGTTTGATGTTTCTATTGTTTTTTCCATGATTACCTGGTTGTGAGACCTGTATATGGTCAGAAAGTATATCATGGTAATGCAGGCATATGTCTGAGTGTGGAAGTAGGGTATTAGATTTAGTACTGAAGTACACATTAACATTTTCAACAAAATAATTCATTGAGGTCAATCTAAAACCTGTATAATGGTCTCAAATGAAGTGTCTCACACAAAGCTTACATCATTGAGATTAAAACATACATTTATGGTAATACTTGAAGACAAAGATTTTTACATATTGCCATTTATTTGGCAGAGATAAAAATACTCAATTAAATTTCAACAATATTCTGTAAAAAAAAGTATTGTTTAGGATGTTGTTCATTGCAAATTTTAACATTAAACACAACACCACAACACCATGAAGAGAAGGCTACTTTTATCTAAACAAGGCTCTTAAAGAAACCTGTTTTTTTTATGATGAATCATTTCACCGCTTTATCATCTACTTGTTGATTTTGATTGATATGAATTACAGCACAATGAAAAGTTTGATCAACAAATCAGGAAATATAATATATTACTGTATCAGTATCATTGTTTCCATACAGATTTTCAATATAAATACCCTAAAAGACAAATATTTAAAATGTTGATGTGATGTTTCTGTTGCCAAATTAGTTCATCACCAGTAAATGTTCTTGTCTTGCAAAGTGTGACCGACACGTTCAATGTCAGAGGGCAAAACCAGACACTCAGCTTTAGTGACAGGGACATTTGATCAAAGAAGCTTCTTGTAAACTCAACTTTTAGCTTTAAAACATAAAATGTGTCTCCCACTGTAAAGCTAACTTCATGTTATTTCTGATTGTCGTTTTCATGTAATCTGCTGTAAACTATCCGAGGCTCTTGCGGATTATCTTCATGGATAAACCAATTCACGCCTTGACTTGAATGGTACTTCAAACTACTACTATCAAAATATACGATATATATATATAAACTTTATTTCAGACCCAGGAGGATCCATATCACAAAAAAACACAGTAAAAAAAAAAAGTAAAAACATAATAATACAAAAATACAAAGCCTTCCACAATGTTCAGTGTCTAACATACAGACATGTTCGCCAATGGTTCCACAGTCTGGAAGAAAATCTGACAGAGCTGCGTACAGGGTTAGCCAAAACAGCGATTAAGTCATTTTCTGACTCAGATACCCTACACATAAATCAATCTATACATCAGGTTACGTAAAACAGCAGAGCAGGTAGGTACCCCGACACTGACAAACATATGGCTTGCACTGGAGCTTCTTGGAGCTCTCAGCAGCAGCCTCATGCTGTCATTATAAGCCACAAAGAGTTTCCTAATGCTGCCTAATGCTGCCTTGCTTATAATACAAAGGTGTACAATACACTCTAAAGAGTGAGATCTTCACAGGTACAGAGCACATGCTAAACTTACGACACAGCATGTTTGCTTGAGCATACAGCTTCTGACCCTGCCTATAGATATCCTTATCATCAGACAGGTCATTTGCAATAATATGGCCCAAATCTGTAATCTCACTGCACACCCCAAGTACACTGCCAGACAGATAGAAGTCAGGGAAGGTTGACTGTCTGTCTTCTCTACTTCTGATAATCATGATCTTACTCTTTTTAGCATTGCATTTTATATCAAGATCAGCACCATACTGCATATTCTCAGAAGCTGTATGGACTAAAAATGAACAAATCATCTGCGTACATAAGGTGATTCATTAATGAGTCACCAACCATACAACCTGTACCACATGCATTTAAAATCACAGTCAAATCATTCATATACATATTAAAAAGAAAAGGAGACAGAATTCCGCCCTGGTGAACACCATTGGTCACATGGAAGGGAACAGATGTTACTTTCCCTCATCTCACTCTCATCGTCTGATGCGAGTACCAATAAACCAAGATTCTAATTAAAAAACCAGGGACCCCACTTTTAGACAATTTTAAAAATAATTTCTCATGATTAACACGATCGAATGCTTTAGAAGCATCAATGAAGCACATAATAATAATAATAATAACACAGACAATTGATGTACATTTCTTTGAAAGCTATTGTTTCTCTATGAATAAGGGGCATCTATTCCGCCTGACTATGATTAAGGAAAACCACAGAGAAAGAAGCAGACATTTAAAATAAAAAAAAACTTGCTTTGAATAACAATGAAAGAAACAAGTAATAGAAATAGGGAAATATATTTCTCAATAAACACATGAAATCAGGCCCTGTGTTTAATGCATGTGCCTGGTGTGATGGTGCAACCAGAGCTCACATTATCAATATGTTGACTCTTGTCCCCCAGATGTGTTTTTCTCACAGGTAACTGAACAGAAAGGTGGAAAATGGAAATATGTGTCCTTGGTCCATCAGATAGCAGAGGGACAGAGCGGGTATAAAAGGGGCTGCAGTGTAGCTGAGCTGACATCGAGTCTGAGACGGACAGCATCATGAAGGCTTTCATTATTCTGGCTCTGCTTGCAGTGGCATGTAAGTATCAATATAACTTTTTACTCATTTTTTAAAGTAATTTTGACCATTTTGTGACCATAGTACTAAAGAGCTATTTACTTTACCATGTCCTTTCTTTAAAAAATGACTGCCCTGCAAAACATAAACTCTGGTAAATTCTTCATCAGATGCCGCTCCCATTGAGGATGACAAGATTGTTGGAGGCTACGAGTGCAGAAAGAACGCTGTGGCCTACCAGGTCTCTCTGAACGCTGGCTACCACTTCTGTGGAGGCTCCCTGATCTCCAGCACCTGGGTGGTGTCTGCTGCTCACTGCTACAAGTCGTAAGTGCAGACATTTTACATCCACACTAAAATACTAAAAATACTAAAACCACTTTCAGTGATTCATTTTAGAATTATGTTCTGTCAAAATGTATTGAAATCAGAGATACTGACAATGCAATGTCAGATTCCTAACCTATAATTTGACCCTCATGCCTCTCTTTTCAGCCGCATCCAGGTGCGTCTTGGTGAGCACAACATTGCTGTCAGTGAGGGCACAGAGCAGTTCATCGACTCTGCCCGCGTCATCCGTCACCCCAGCTACAACAGCGGCAACCTGGACAATGACATCATGCTGATCAAGCTGAGCAAGCCCGCCTCCCTAAACAGCTACGCCAGCACCGTGTCCCTGCCCTCCAGCTGTGCCAGCTCTGGCACCCGCTGTCTGATCTCTGGATGGGGCAACACCAGCGGCTCTGGGAGTCAGTAACACACTGCACTCACATCTGGAACATATTTTTGGTACATTCTGGGGTATGAATATTTACATGTAGGGCCTATTGTCTGTTTCCTCTCTAGGCAGCTACCCTGATCGTCTGAGGTGCCTGGATGCCCCCATCCTGAGCGACAGCAGCTGCAGGTCCGCCTACCCTGGACAGATCACCTCCAACATGTTCTGTGCTGGATTCCTCGAGGGAGGCAAGGACTCCTGCCAGGTACGAGCTAAAGTTTCTTAGAGTGGACACACCAAACTTTAGAGCACCTCTGCTCACATGTTGTCCTTTCTATCTGCATCCTATCAGGGAGACTCTGGTGGCCCTGTGGTGTGCAACGGTCAGCTGCAGGGTGTGGTGTCCTGGGGTTATGGCTGCGCCCAGAGGAATAAGCCCGGAGTCTACACCAAGGTCTGCAACTACAACACCTGGATTCGCAACACCATGTCCTCCAACTAAAGTCACTTGACTGGAAGGAACATTAAGTAATCTCTTACCATGGCATCTGCTTTGAGAAAATAAATTAACATCAACCTCACTCTCTCTGTTGTTCCCTGTTTTGTGCTGTTAGATAATAAAATAAAATAAAATAGATTTACCAATGAAAAGAATCAGCAGTAAGGAAAACAAGATCAAAAGTCATCTCTCTATAGAAATGAATAGAAGATATACGTATTTTAAAAAAAAATCTGAAAACCTGATTTAATATGAAAAATCATGAATCTACATTAGAGGGATTTTGAGAAAATTACTTTTCAAGATTTCTGACTTAAAAAATAAAGGTATGTTTCGACTGCATGTTGCTAAAATCAGTGAAAACATATAACAATTTAAAGTAACTCAGCCACCTTGGAGATAAATACTGTGTTTATTTCATCATGCATTGAATATGTACAACACATCAACTGTTATCCTGAAATATATAGCCTATGCATGTGTGTTATCTTCTGTTCACCAGCGTGACAAAAGAGGTATAAATACTGTATGGAAAAATATAATTGTACATTAAGATTCAGTTTCTGTGTCACAACATCAACAACTATTAAAAACAAATCACAAGCATTGCAAACAATTCCAGAGAAATATTTTAAGTATTATTCCCTCTCAAAACAAATAGAGAAATGAACTAAACATGAATACAGGATTGATATATTGGTGATAGTAATAGCTCAAAAGAAATATTGTGTACATTTGCTATTAGACTGCATTTAAAATAAGCGGTCTGACAATTTTACACTAGTTTCTGTCTTGTTTGTTTTAAGTCAGTGTTTTATGAATCAGGAGAACAAACAGGAGACAGACGGGGAAGTAAATATCTTTAACTGTTAGTGAGTGGAAATATAAACATCATCAATTAAATACCGACAACTTAAATACACTATTGATATGAAAGTTATTGTGCTTTTCTCCAGATTATGGTATCTTGTGCACCCGGTTGAAAACACATTTTTTCACACTGGCATATCCAACATGATCACCACTCATCTGTAATTAGTAATGTTGTTTGTTTTTACTATTATTATTACTATTTTATTGTCTTGTTAAGGGATGTTGAGTGTCCAGAAAAGTGCCCATAAATAAAATGTTATATTATTATTATTATGTATGGTAGTAATTAAGTATACCTACATTACATTAACAGATAAAAAGGCATAGTAAGGCTAAAAATAAAATGCAACACCATTCCCTCTAAACTTCTACAGTAATTTCAAACAAATTAATAAGTGCATATCTTTCATAAACTCAGTGTTCCTAACTGATGGTACAACCAGAGCTCACATTATCAATATGTTGACTCTTGTCCCCCAGATGCATTTTTCTCACAGGTTACTGAACAGAAAGGTGAAAAATAGAAATATGTGTCCTTGGTCCATCAGATAGCAGAGGGACAGAGCGGGTATAAAAGGGGCTGCAGTGTAGCTGAGCTGACATCGAGTCTGAGACGGACAGCATCATGAAGGCTCTGGACTCCTTGATGTCCTCCAACTAAAGTCACTTGACCGTCATTTGTTGTAGTAGGAAAGAAAACTGTATATCCCTTTAATAAAAATAAAAAAAAATCAAAGATACCTCATCTATTTGACTTCTTGCACTACATATACTCAAACTCATCACTTTGGACTATTAACCCTTGTGTTGTCCTACCGTCGACCATGCAACATTTTTTTTCATCAGAATTTCAAATTCAACTTTTTTCTTTAACGTTTTGGCCTCCTTCCCGATGTTTTTGTTACTTTTTTTTTTAAATGTTTTTGTCACTTTTTCCGATGTTTTCGTCGATTTTTTTGATGTGGTTTTTTGGACTTTTTTGAAGCTTTTTTCCAACATTTTTGTCACGTATTTTTTTTAATAAATTATTCTTCAAATGCTATACAATTTAATAAAACACCCACATTTAAAGTATGAAGTGAAAAATGTTACTTGTGAAAAAGCGTTGTATGGAACCATCTGTGTTATTGACAATTTGGTTGAAATAAACCCAAATTTCTGATTGAAAATGGGTCAAATTTGACTCGAGGACAACAGGAGGGTTAAAATATGCTGCAACAGATTTTTAATTGACTTTCATAAACCCCAACCCCAGATGTTTAACACTACAGGTAACAATCTGTATTTGCCATGATTCATGTAATGTAATTGTATTTAAACAGGGACAGTGTACAATTAAACATTAACCTTCTATAAGAACAAAGAAAATATGCATTGTACCAGGTTGTAGCACAAGTGCTATTTTCCACCTGTAGTCCCTGGGCAGGTAGGAAAACAATAAATATTGCATCAATCAAATTCATTCCCACGTCCTAAAACCAATCCCTCCACCCATTCCCATATATAGTACATGCAAAGTGTGCAATCAAAATCCTAACCCCTCCCATTAACCACACACACACACACACACACACACACACACACACACACACACACACACACACACACACACAATCTAATTCATAGATGTGTACAAGCTGTGTTGGGAGAGCATTCCACTGACTTACAGCCACAAAAGAAAAGGATGATTTGCCAAACGGAGTCTTGTAACTCACCTCTAGTAGCTGACCGAGTGGCTCGTGTTTTTTCCGGGTTGAAGGTAACACTTTTGTTTTTAAAGAAGCAGCAGCAGCAGCATTATAGATGATTTCAAAGAGTAAACAAACATTCAAATACATTAACAAATGTTCAAACTTACTGTACTGTACTATACTGTACTTGGCGAGTATTATGACAGTGGTGATATTAATGTGTTCTTTTGTCATGGATCTTAGGGACTGTTATAAGTAACGATTCAAGTGGTCTTAAGGCAGTTTTACCTGCCTGAGACCAACTTGTCATGCAGTAAAAGAAATTGGGGAAGAATCATTCAATCAAAAATCATTCATAATGTTGATTCACAAGTTACTTCTCCTGTCAATCAATATTAAAAGACTATTTGAGCCTTAACCTTCAACTTAACCTAATATTTAGGATCCAATGATCTCATGGTTATAATAAATGTAGAATAAGGATGTGTAGATTCTGAACTAAAAATGACAGACACGATCGCATATCAATACAAAAATTACCTTTATTGGCTTTAGGACCAACTATGGCATTAAATAATATTCAACAAAACAGGGTGTCCATCCGGGAAACATCTTTTGAAATGTGCTTTTCATGATTCAAACAAAACTCAAGCCTGACACCGAAGCACGTAATGTAGTTTTTCAAAGGCAGTAAAAAATAATGAATGATCCACAGCACTCCCATCGCACACCGGTTTTAAGGTGTAGAATGTGTGTTTGTTAGTGTATTTTCTAGAAAATGTAGCATCTCTTGATTTCAGCCATCATGTTACAAGTCCACAATAAAACAAATTCTTTAACAAACATGTGCATGAGTAAAGCTGATATTCACTTATGTAAATACAAAATGCTGATACATGTCCTTGTTGGAGACCAGAACAAAACTTTTCTTTATTTTTTTTTAATTTATTTTTTTTATCCATAAACATCACTTAAACATTTTGAGTAACACAGTCACTTGTAGAAGTCAAAAATGACCTGCATGATTTAAAATGTGCATGTTTGATATTAAATTTACAGTGGTCATATGCATGTGATGAGGTGTTTGAAATTTGTAAAACTATACAGCTTCTATTCAATAATTGGTGGTTCTATTAATTGATGATGTCTTATAAAATAAAATAAAAATGAGGTTCTTAGTTAGGTCTGCCAAACAAAATTTCCACTGCAATAAGGGGTTCAGAAATGACTTCAGTGTGACGTCTACCCCCCTGATCAGTGCAGGGTACGTTAACAAGTTAGGAATTAAAGATACCAGGAGGTTGCAGGCAACAACAATAAATAAGGGTTTAAAATGTTTCAGTGGTTATGAATGGAAATTGATGTTTTCCATAATCATCCATTTACATAGAGTATAATTTCTGTTTTCAAATGCTTATTCTGTAGAAAAGCTCAATATATTATCCCAGGGCTGCTTGTTCTCTTTTGTCGGCATCTCTTCTGTTCTTTTTGATGGACAGAAATGTAATTCGAGAAACTAAAGAAAGGCTAGTCACTAGCCTGGTGACTTCTACCTGAATGACTCCTGATGCACTACATGAAAACAGAAAGTGTCCCTTTTATTTTGTACATTTAGTGTGTGTATTTCAGAATATTTCAACCGTCAGGCATGGCAAGTTTACTACATAAATCCAGGATTCGGCTTCGGCCGACTATTGGGCTTTTGACGGGGTCAAATTTTTTTCCGCTGAACCGAACCGAACCCTACGCGCGTGCTACGCTGGTCGACGTAATGGCGCTGCCGTTGATTACGGGTAGGTGTTTACGTAGGTGGACCGTTCAATGCAGTAGGCTGTGAGAAAGAAAAAGTGTTGTTTGGCAGTACTTTCAGTCAAAAGAAGGCGATTCAAGTCGAGCTACATGTTCAATTTGCAATGCCGATTTGTCTCGTGGTGGCGAGGACCCTAAACAATACACAACATTTGCGTATGAAACATCCGAAAGAATACGAGTTGTGCATGAAGGAATCTATAGACAGCAGACAAAATGCAGCAACTTCAGGTACGGCAAAGGAAGGACAGTCACAGCTAAAAACTGGGAGTAGGATTCGGTATTCGGCAGAATCTTGACCAGTGGATTCAGTATTCGGCTAAACCCCAAAAATCTGGATTTGGTGCGTACATGATTATAAACAAAATCACCCAAATCCTTTTTTTATGCATTTCATTTCCCATAACTTCACCAGGTGTGTAACTGACAATGTTTCTACATTTTATAATCTAGGACCACAGGACCCCCCTGAATTGGCAACAAATCTCTGTTTAGGTTATTACAACTGGCCTCTAGCATGCTGCAAATAATGATGATAAAGGTCTGAAATGGCAGGATATGCATCACCACACACAGCACACTTAACACTATTTGCAGACCCTTCATTTGACATTCTGGCACTCGCTTGTCTTTTCACAGTTCTCAAAGGAGTAAAAGGTTTTCCAGGTGCATTTTCATCTATTCTGCCTTGACTGGTTTCTCTATCTTGGATCGAATGTGTGCTGCTGGGATGCTGGGAAGTTTTACCCAAATCAAGACTCTCACTCTGGACAAAGGAAAACATGGGTGTTAGAGGCGACTCTGGAGTTACTGGGTCTGCACATGTGGATAACGGGCCCAGAGGAGAGAGGTTTTCCTCTGGATCTGGACATAATTTAGCTATGTGGTTGTCCGTGGGAGGGCTAAACATTTTCTTGTTTGACTGTGTAGCATGATCATCCATAGATATATCGAAATCAGAGTCCTTGTGCGTTGAGGAATGGCAAAGCTGGTGACTGAACAGCAAATCTAGAGTCTGAAAGCTGCACCTGCACTGCTCGCATTTATAAGGCAGAAACACTTTCTTGGGCCTGACCTGAATCCACTGGAACTCTGGGTGCTCGCTCATGTGTTTTTTATACGGCTCCATGAACCGAAAACCTTGCCCGCACTGAGGACAAGTGAAGCGGCCGCGTCTCTGTCGGTGCGTTCTCTGATGGTGCCACAGTTTTTTCCAGTTTTCTAGAGTCTTGCCGCAACAGCTGCAGGTGTAACTCTGACCCGGGGCATGGGTGAGCATGTGGGCTCGGAGTCTGCCCATGTGCCTGAACAGTCGGCCACAGCTTGGACATAAATATTTCCTGGGGTCTGAGCGGTTATCTAGTTTGTTTAACTTTGACACAATGTGTGAGAGATGGTGAGCCGGTATGACTGTTGACTGGAACGGTTTCTTGAAGTTAGCGAAGCGTTTCTTGTGGCTGGTCTGTGATGGTTTTTTCTGCGTTTCACAATTTGCTCCTGTGAGCGGAGAAGCTGAATTGTGTCCAGATGAACACCTAAGTGCAGGCACTGTGTACTGTATTAATGACATCGTGTCTTCCTCTTTTATTGCGGAGCTGGAGGCCTTATCCTCTCCGCTGCACTGACTGCGATGGGTGCTAAACTCAGACAGCACACCGAACAGCTTGTCACAATACAAGCAGCGATAAAGCTTTGCGCCGGTGTGGGCTCTCATGTGGCTGTTGAACTCCTGCAGATGGTCAAAAACATTCTTGCAGATGTGGCACGTGTACGTTAGTGACGGCTTTACACGTCTGTTGGGTTGTAAATCGTCACCGGTTCCTGAAGGTCTACAACTGTGATTTTTTGCATTGCTATAATGAGTGAATGATTTGTCGCAGCGTGTGCAGTTGTAGCGTTTTACCGACCAGTGTGTTAGCTCGTGAACACGGAGGAAATAGGCCTGACCGAAAGCTTTGCCACATATATCACATTTATAGGGCTTCTCTCCAGTGTGGACACGCACGTGTCTTATGAGGGCAGACTGAAACGGGAATGTTTTACCACAGTACTGGCACACTTTCCTTTCCCTCTTTACTGGGGAAACTGGTCTACGAAGTTCCGGGCTGTTTTCGTGGTCATTCCCTCTACTGTGTCTTTCCGATTTGCTGTTCTCAGAGTCCTGATCCAGCTCGTGTGCGTGTATCTTCATATGAGAGGCATATTCCGAGCAAGAGAATTTGATCTTGCAAAATGGACATTTTTTATATATGTTGCTCTTTTTGTGCGTCTTGAGATGAAGATTTAAGTTGGAATTTTTGCTAAAACCTCTGCCACATTCAGGGCATTTGAAAGGTCGTTCTCCTGTGTGAACGCGTTGATGGATGACAAACTGAGAGAGAAATTTAAAGGTTTGACTACAATAACCACATTGCAACAGAGTTTTCCCCCCTTTTTTAGTGTAGCTGAAATTTGAGCTGGCCTCTTTATCCCCGTCACCGCAGTCTGTATTTTGTTCAATGTCATTGCTGCCTTCAAGTTGCTCTCTCTGTAACAAAACATTACTTTGTCTCCTCCTTCTCTTGCCGCCTTTCTTGCGCCTGAAAGTATTGCGCTGACTGTTTGAAGCCCCAGCTTGAACTGAAGTGTTGGCATTGCTTTGTAAAGTACAACTATTTGACTCTGACCCAGGATTTAAATGATCCAGCTCCATCTCGATATTCTCAGCTTTCACAGCGGGGGGGATTCCAACAGGTTCAGGTGATAGTTCAGAGAAGGTTATGACATCTGTGCTGGAGGGCTCCGTATTCTGCAGGTTTGCATTTGCATTTGGGGATTCGAGACTGCTTTTTGATTGCGACTCCCCGCTGCCATTCGTGTCAGCTGGCTGTTTTACTTTGGGGCTATAACACTCAGTAGAAATTACCAAGTTCAGACTGTTCAAACCCTCAGAAGTAATAACATGTTCTTCTTGAGACTGCGGGGAGAGTTGACAGCTCTTTCCATCTGTATCAGTCTCTTGTATGTCAGTGTTAAATTCCATCTGTTTATCGGTCTCCGCTCTCTCCCCACAGCCTGTGTCGTTGCTTACTAGTGATGAGGCGTCCTGGGAAACATCGAGTCTGGACACTTTAGCAGGAACTTGCTGATAAGCCAGTTTAGCGCTTCTTCTTTTAATACCTTGACAGTTTAATGCATTACTGCTTTCTGTAGGAGTCACTTCAGTCTGCTTGGGGTGCACCTTGCTATCAGATTCAGGCTTTCCATCCGGTGTCGAAGGGTGTTGTTCACCTCTACTACTCCTTAGCCTCCGCGCAGGACCGCTAACATTATTAGCATTAGCAGAGGCAGCAGGAGCTCTGGCAGCAGCAGCCTCGGCAACCATAGCTTTAAAAGCTGCTATTTGTGCTTTATTTGGCCTTCCTCTTCTTCTTTTTGGCAGCACAGGGACACTGTCTTCTACTTTACTATCAGAGACGGTATGAGGACCAGACTTGTCATTATGGGGTGTATTACTGATTAATGGTACGTCTACGGCGTTAGGCGCATCATCACGGTTGTGGTTCTCTAAGCATGTTGGCAAAGGTATTGTCGTGCTGATCTCCTTGTGTTGAACTGCATCACATCCAGCAGAATCTGGGTCTTTTTTGTCTTTAGTCAACAACTTTTTTCTTTTACGTGGGCGCCCGGGTCTCCTGCGGACCGCCACAGGCTTTCCATGGCTGTCTGTTGTAGAGCTGCACACGCTCGCAGATGTCATTTGAGACTTTGCTTCCATCCCTGCCTGTGAGGTTATGTGCCCACTGGGTTGACAGTTTGTTCCGCCTACTGTTTCAGAGTTAACACGGCCATCGGACTCCACGTGCCCCGATGAGTGGGATTCAGGTGCAGGTTCAGTCAGTTCTGTTGCTTTCATTTCCTCTCCCCAACTGGAGTCCAGGTCTTCTTCACTGCATCTCCTGTCTTCAGGTATCTGTTTGGGGGGGGGGGGGGGGGGGGGGGGGAAAGAGAACTGCATTTGTCACACATGTAGTGATGGTATTGTTGCACAAGTCTCCTAAAATAGTATAAAAATAAAGACGGCAAAAAAACTCAAAACAAAAACCCGCAAATGTTTATGCCTTATAATTTGTTCTATGGTGTTAATGTCTATATGTAGTCTATGCAGTTAAATCCTAAAAAAAACAGTCAGGTGTGCAATAGAAGACCACATGCTAATGAAAATACATGCATAATTAGAAAATAACATATCCTGAAAAATAAATATAATAAATTTATAAATAATAAATAATATAACATAGAATCAAACTGTACAATTAAATCTGAATATTCATTTATTTCCAGCCTTTAGGAACTGCCCTCCTTTTTATTTGGATGCCATAGGACCAACATAAACACAATGATTCACTGCACACTTAAACAGTCAAAGTCTATGTACACTATATATCCAAAAGTATTACAAAACAAAGGAACAGAACGATAGTCCTTAAATAAGCCCTCAGGATTAAAAGGTTTTTATACAGAAAATGCATCAAAATTCCATTAGCAGGGTACTCCAGAAATTGTGCTGTGTATACTGTAATAGGGCGATATGTCTATTTGTCTCTCTCACTAACTACCTGCTTGCAGTCCAAAGGGGCATGAATGGAATTGCGAGGATGCGATGCCACAGAACTTAACTCAGAGACTGTATTTTGGTCACTGCTTCCTCTGCTGAAGGACATTTTACTCCCCATGTCAAGAGTCTGTGGATTAAACAGTGACAATGAGGCTGTAACTCATAAAAACAGTAGCGTGTATTCCTACAGCAATCAAGTCACAATACCTATAACACACTGGCTCGCTTATTATTATTGCTGGCTCTTACAGTTGTGCAAATACTGCAAGCTGTACCCATTGGTCGCTATAACTTAGAAGTGGCTTGCACGATCGGAAATTGTTAATATTCATTGCAGGTATATAAAGATTAAATATGTTATATTACTCCATTAAAAAAAAAAAGTGTTCTTTTCACTGGCTGTAATATTATATTCAGTAGTATTATTTAATAGGTGATTATTTGTAATAGGTTGACTTCAAGGTTTTCTATCTCTGTGTGACACCTCTCGAGTCTGTTTTTCATTGGGTTCCGGACATTTGCAGGTTACAGCTTATAATAATGTTATCTTGTTCTGTGTGTGTGTGTCTAGACAAAATATCTCAATAATCTTAGTTTCTTAGCTCAATACATATGGCTTCTTCTTCAAGGCTAATCATCTTAATTGTATTACTGTAAAACATTCAGCAACAACTATTTACATTAACATATGTGGCAAACTATCCTTAGGGTTTCTTGGATGTTTAGTAAAAAATGTCAACTCAATACGGTGAAAAAAAACCCAATTTCAAATACACATAGGCCTACAGAAAACCACTAGGGGGCAATCTTCAAAAATGCATAACTAAAGAAGTATTTGTAAAATCCATGACACGAACTGGGAAGTTCTGAATTCAGGCACTGAATGACCCTAATGTGACATAAATATTTCTCATCAGCAATTCAAGCACAGGTGTGTACAGTGAACCATGATGCAAATCTGGACCAGAGAGAAGCCTGCTGTAAGCAATCACTGTGCAGATTTATGCTCGATGAACATGCGTTGGCAGACTTTAAAGTTTTCCACAAAAAAACAGAATACTTTGTAAGTGATTGCCAAATCTAAAACCTGTCTGTACAGATAGCCACGTAGCAGATTTGTGAATCATTATTATAGAAAATTGTTGCGTTGGTAAACCCTTCCTATCTTTCATAGCCTGAGGTGGTACTTGGAGTACTTCCACTTCAGGTTACCAAATGCTTCGCTAACTTTCAGAGAAGGAATATTGTACTTTCCTCTACTACTTTTAGATGAGTTACAGTTAGCAGATTAACATTTTTCCTGAAAAGACATGGGCATCTTATAAATTGCAATGCATCATTACTGAATAATCTGCCCAACTGTTTATTAACTATATAAAATGAGCTCCATTCTACAACATTAAAATGCCGCTTGCACATTAAGTTATCAGAAATAATAAAACCCAAAGTAAAATAGCACTTATGGAAACTTAACTGAATACTTTGACTTTAGGACAATTTTGCTTATAATACTTCTGTACTTTTACTTTAGTAAAAAATCTTCATGCAGGAGTTTATCTTGTAACGGGGCAGTTTTACATAGCAATACGGCTTCTTTTACTCAAGCAATGAGTGAATGCCCATCTTTGTTCATAACAGACCAGACCACACATTATTACTTTAAAGCTAGTGTGGCACTTCTGAACCTGGGGTCCATACTAACACTCAAAGTATGATGTTTAAGTTCGCAAAGCTTTAGATGCATGTATGGATTTGATATGCACTAGCTAGTAACGTTAACGCTGTGTCTAGAATAGACGGTGGTTGCTATACACATTCCATCTAATGTAACGTTACTGACAAATGGCTTTTGATTGTGATTATCAATATTCACACATAAACCCACTGAGAGATAACGGTGTCCCAACGGGTCACTTAACATGCATTTTATATAAATATGACCAAACAGTCAGCTTTAGCATTTGGCTAACGATATCAGTTATCATCAGTTGTCAAAAGCTAACGTTACCGTTTTGAACAGCATAGCTAACAATATAGGCGTTATCTTGTGGTAGGCCACACTGCTAGCTCCGGTTAATTAACGTTACAGGCCACACAAACCTAACCGTTAACTACGATGTCCGCTCATGTGACTTTCTTTGTAGTCAATAACGCGTATGTAGCTAGCTAGGAGTCGGACATTTCTCAATACCAGTTACGAAACGTGATGGGTGGTAGTAAACACAAACTGCTTGCCTGCGTGGGAGAGAGTCAAGGCTGGTCTCTGCGTAGCCATTACCTGACCGCTGATCAACTAAGAGCACTTAGCACTTGCTAGCTCAAAGCATGCATGTGCTTTGCCGCTAGGTTTGGCACTTTTTATAAGCGTGCATTGGTCTGGGAGCTGATCTGTTAACGTAGAACTGGCTTTCTCTCCTTTTCAGAGCTGTTTGCAGCAGTGAGCCACTCGGTATCCACGCACAAAGCAAGCCGAAAAAGTGTCAATCACGATGAGCGTACACAGGGTGGATGCTTCAGGTGGTGTGGGGAATTTTGGAATTATGATTTGTTTTGCACAAGTTACTTCAAAAGTGGCAAACACCAAATAAAAGACGGTAGTGTTTGGTCATACGTGTATTGGTGAGATATAACGTTTAAGGACAGGAAGCTTGTAAGCTGGAAAAAGGATGCACACCAGCATCATTTATTTGGCAGGTAGTAGTGACGTGCCCGACACTTCTCCTAGTTCAGTGCCACATCTGCAATATCACCCACCCAAACGTATTCATGTGCCGTTGCTTTGTTTACTCTACAATAAGGTGCATAGTTTTCGATGCTTACATAAGGTATGCGGTTACAAGCACACAAACAGCACTTGAACGCCGCATCTACACTTGGGATATTTTGCCACTCATGGCAGCCTCATCAAAATGGAAAATCAACAGCGGCTCGTCTTTGCTTTGAAATGGCCCTCTTTCCCCTTCTATTTCTATCTTCATCTTATGCTTATTTTACTAACACATTTGTGATATTCTTACTTGCATTTACTTTACATGTCAGGCACCACAACTCTTACACTGTCAATTAATTCAGTCCATTTATCATAATATATAACCCCATTGATAATATAACACGCTGCATTATCCCATGAAGACACAGACACAGTGAGTTTGAAAATATAGTTTAATACAACATATACTGTATTGATAAAGTCTGACAAAGCTGGTAAGAACACAAGGTATTGTGTCACCTCCCACAGCCTCACAACTAGGGTTGCAACGGTATAAGATTTTTAGGGTACGATAACCGTCTTAGAAAACATATCACGGTTGCACAATAATCCTTAAAAGAATGATAACTTTTTTTTGTTCAACAAATGCTTTATTATAATTGAAACTTCAAGTGTTTAAAAAAAATGTGTTAAGTGTCTTCTCTGAAAATAAGTGTTTTCAAAAACCATAGATAATTAAATGTACACGGTATGATAACCCATCAATTTTCATACCACAGTATACTGTGAAACCTGTATAACGCTGCAAGCCTACTCACAACAAATTCAATCATACTAAAAACATTTAAAAAAACAACTAGCCTATAAGACAGTACCTGGTTATCCCACCAAACATGGGTAAACCATGCATACACTTTCATAATTAACTGTATTGATTTACATTCTATAACAATTGCAGGGGCACCAATATTGGGACAGTACTGACAAAAGAAATCCAGCTTAAGATAAATGGTTGTTGTCTCTAGTCATCCTACACTTATCTTTAATAGTTTGGAGAAAGCCAGAAAGTCCATAATTAAGATAACATGTGACATGCAAATTGGATGTGCCTCTCTAGTTTTGTCAAGTCTTAATAGGGACGGATGAGGTTACTTGGTATATCACCTCAGCAGGTTTGTCTGGTCCGCTTTCAACTATGTAACAATCGTCTTCCTTATCCACATCTGTTTTCCCATTCACAGGAGCCGCCCCTTGCCCTTTATCCAGAACGACAGCCATGACTTGGTTTTTCATGTTATCAGAAGCTGAAAACCCAAGTTTTCTCTCACCATTCATCTGAACAGGATTTAGGCTCGTCACCGGGGTCACCCTCTTGAGTTTGTTATTCTGTTTGCCTTTCACATGCTGTGCCATAAACTCCTGTGCTTTGACACACTTGTGTCTCTGTAGCAGCTGAGCAGTTTCAAAAGGAAGATAACAGACTCGACATGGGAACCGATTTGATGCAGAGGATGTCTGCATTGGTTTGCTTGATACACCTGATCCAGATTTTGTGGCCACCTTCAGCTGCATGGAGTGCGTCACAGGAAGCCCCCGACTGGTTTTATTGTACGCACTGTGATTCTGACCCTTCGCCTGCGGGGATGGAGAGACGTGAAGCCCCTGATTGCTTTTATTGTATGTACAGATCTTCTGATTTTTGAACTGCAGGTTGGAAATCATAAGAGGTGCCCGACTGCTTTCACTGGCTGCCGTGGGATTCTGGTTTTTCAACTGTAGGGAGGAAGTGGCACAAGGCCCCTGAACACTTGGACTCCTGTGTGTGCTGGCTTCATTTCGATTCTTAAAATTCAGTGGTCTAGCAGTGATGACTCTGAATTTGGTAGCAGTGTTGGGTGCCTTACAAAAATGGAAGCGAGGCACCATCTTCTTGCTGGAGAGCAGCAGCCCACATCCTATACAGCCAGAAACTTTATCTGTGACATGAGTGCTGTGGTGGGAGATGACAGAGGTCTTTGTCATAAAACACTGCCCACATTTACCGCAAGTGTAAGGCTTTGACTTGTTAAATTTGCGCACTGTTTGCAACAACACGACAGGCTGGTAAAGTGTCCAAAGATCCACTGTTGGTGCTCCCACACCTGCAAAAATATTCTGCATGTCTTTTTCACGGGGGTTAGGATTTGGGAGCAAAGATGCTTGTGACATAGAGCTGTACAACTGAGGCACTTGTGAAATCTGTGCAGACTGCTTGGGAACTTGTGGGAAACATGATGATGTAATGGGGGCTTGCAGCATAGGCTTCACTGGCAAAGAAATTGATGGCCCTTTGTCGAATGTAGGGGTCTCCCAGACAACTTCACCGGTCTGTAGTCTTTTCAGCTGCTTCTCCTCTTCTATGCACTTCTCAATTCTGCGCTTCCTTATTGTATCATGATCAAGCACTTGGTGTCCCGGTTCATGTGTGGTGCTGTGCTCCAGCATGTCTTTGTATTCGGCAAATTCAGTTCCACAGGAGCAGATGTGACTTGCAGCAGAACACAAGTGTTCCTCCAGGCATTTACGATTTGCAAATATCTGCTCACAGCTGAAGCAAAACCGTCCGGCATCCATCAAATCTCTACCCAAGCCATCCTCCTGGACATTTTGCAGTCTTTGCTTTCGTCCCTCCATCATCAGGCTATACATGGATGTGCTCACAGTTTATGTGCAGCCCTCTGAGATCACCTTTCCTGTTAGAGACAGGGTTTTGAATTAATGAAAGCATAAACAGGATATAACTACAATGACCAAATATTCAATTCAGTTACACCTCATAATTTAATGGTGATTATTAGTGACTCATGAACTAGTTATGCTAATCGCTACGTACACATGCATTCAAAGCTAAGGAGAAACGACTGTCGTTTTTCAAAACCATTTAACATTAACGTTACAGCTTCGTTTGGACATTTGCTTGTCTCGGAAATAAAGTCCAAACTTCTGAGACGAGCCAACACTATTTATGATTGTTTCTTACACTGACGGTAACGTTACATACATCCCATAGGTTGTGAAACACATACAGTCACCCATCTAATTATGACGGGAGATATTTACTACACTATTATTTGGCAAAGTAAGGTGACGTTAGCTGGTTACGTTTGACAATTTATAACGTTGTTTTTTTTTTCTCCAATGAACGCGCCTCGCCTAGATGCAAACCTACCATGCTAACGTTAGCCTTAACTAGCTCATGGACAATAACGTTAGCTTACCTTCACATGAATATCAAAGTGTCGTCCACTTAATATTCTGGTATATCTTTGCAAAACAACGTTAACAGCTTGTCGATGGGCGTATTGTGGGACATTCACAATCGGGCTAACTTGCCGGTGTTCTAAACGAGTAGATGGCAGTTAGCCCATTAGCCACACCAAAAATCAAGAGGAGAGAGCCCACTCTTGTTCTACGGATGGCGCGCTTCGAATGCAAAACGTCCGGTTTTTGAGTCGTTATACTGACACCTGTCGACGGGAGTCTATGATTCACCTTTGGTGTGATTGCTGCGGTAGTTATGCTGGCTGGTGTCTTTGGTTTTTAGTCTTCACTAAACACAAAGAAAAAAATAAATAACACTAACATGAGCTTGGCAGTTCTTAACCCTGGAAACAGCCATTGTCAGAACAGTCTCAACTCAGTCTGCTAATGAGGACTGTGATACAGAAGGCTCCTGAGCATGCGTATAAGTGGACCTTGAGCTCTGGCCGCTAGAGTATGGCAAAAAAAAAACATTTAGCATTTTAGGATACATCTAGGCCTTGGTAGAGTGAAAAGGGCTATTACAACTGGATTTCCCTGCTGTGTTTCAATAAACGGGAATCTTATCCGACTGCTTATTTGTCAATGCAAAAACGTATTTAGGACACCTTTTATTGAGATTACATTTCACTGAGCACAACGAAATTGCGAGTGCCCTCCCCCCCAAAAAATAAACTATATTGCACACATCCATATGACATTAAAACAACATTCATTCAACAACCAACATTCATCATAAAACAAGGGCAGGTAGTTTGTTATAAAAAAGAAATATATTTCACAGTTCTTAATAATAACATAACATTGCACAGATCAGTAAAATGAATGTAAAAAAAAAAACAATGCAACAAAAATGGAAATTTGGGGTGCAGATACATTATGTGTGTAGATTTAGAATCTGTATGGCCTTAGGAAATAAACCTGTAGTGTCTCCCTGAGGGCTGGAGATTAAATAAATGGTGGCCAGGGTGAGAACTGTCTTTAACAATGTTTTTTTGCTCTGGAAAGGTAGCAGGTGTTTGCAATGTCCTGGAGTGAGGGGAGAGGGCAGCCGATGATTTTCTGTGCGGTGTTGTTGACCCTCTGAAGTGTTTTTCTGTCTGCTGCTGAGACCCAGCATACCACACTGTGACGCAGTATGATGTTCTCTATTGAAGAGTGGTAGAAGGCTGCCAGCAGCTAGTAGTGGTAGGCCAGGAATTTAAAACTGAACTCTTTCCACACAGTCTCTACTTTTAAGAAGATTTTGTTTCATGCAAAATTCATTAATATACATAACACGTGGCATCATTGCATAGAATTGAAAATGTAAAGTCAGGGGTTATACTGGTGATTGTTGATTGTATTGTATTTCCCTGTGCCTACTAAATAAATAGCAAAGAACTACAGCTTTTATAAACCACATGGCTACACTGCGATTAAAGTTCCCTCAGAGGATGTGTAAATCAGTCAACTAATCTATTCTCTATTCTTCACGGACTTCTGTATACCAGTTCAGTTTTTTACATGTAGCATAGTTTTCCTGTACTTTCTTCCCCCCTTACATGAAGTAGGCAGTGACGACTCCCGTTTTCAATTTGAGTATAGAATACTCCGGGTACGCATTACATTTCAGAGGCACGGACGGATGTTTAGAGGATTTACAGTAGTGTTACATTTAAATTATATCTAACCTACTGAATTTAGTTTAATTCAAACATTTTACATATCAATACACTTACTTACACTCCTACACCCAAGGTTGAAATAGGTTTCTTACCTTTTTTCTTAAGGTTTCCTCTAAATCTTATTTATAAAAACTATAAAAGGCCTCGTTAGGATGGAAAATACATGATCATTCAGTTAAATCAACACACAGGATCTTTTTTTTATTTGCTGGTTATTACTCCAGGACTAATGTAAAGAGTATTTTGCTTATAAATCTTACTTTTTACTAAAATCATGGCTAAATTACCCTGCTAGGGGCTGTGGTAAAGCCCCGTTACTCATTATGCTGGGTGGTAATATAATTAAAATACCAGTCCAAATGAGATTGAACAAATAAAAGAAAAATTGACAAAGATAGTCTTCAAAACAGTGGCTCAATATCAGGTAATAAAGTATGAGCCACTTTAAGGCCCTTACCATGTCAGTTGATGATATGCTTTAAATTGTACATACTCCTGAATATTCCCAGTAAAAATCAACCAAAGTAAGACTGGAGCTTTTGGGAGTCCCGAGTTTTGGGGCCCCAGGGCTCCTGCCGGCTTTGCCCATTTGGTAATCCAGCCTTGACAGAGAAAAGATATTTCATTGATTAGTTTGCATTCTGCCCACACATAACCTGGTGACAAATGTACCCTATTAAATACTCTAAAATGCACACCATGAACTTGTAAAGTACTTCTAAATTAAATTGTTCTAAGTAACTGCACACTACAATCTTGTGAATATAGCAAATTGCTTATTAAACACTTTATATGCGGTCTCCTGAGTGGGTCATCTAACGGGAAGACAAAATACCTACATATACTTGTACATTAATACTGTCATAAAGGCCCAATTATCAAAATGTCATGGTCTAGTTTTTGGATTTGACTATGGATACTTGATTGCTCTTGCATTTATCAGAAAAACATACATACATACATACATACATACATTTTACTTCCTGGAAAGTTTCTTTTATTTATGATACTACTAAATAATACCATTTTACATTTCCAGTCAATGAAAATGCCCAAGTCATATGAGTGAAAGCTAGGGCATACAACATGGATAACTGTAAAAGGATGTATTCCAGGCTTGCGGTGCTTTAAAGTATTTAAGATATTAGAGCCCATATCACACAAATTGATAGAACGCATGTTTCACATGGGTATGTTTATTAACACCATGAACAACAGGATAGCTACATTACAAAGTCTATGATAAAGGTTTGTTTACCCAATACTCAAAACATTTACAGGCTAATGAAAGTATGTAATAAAAAGGGATGAAACTGAAAAGCTTTTCTTTTTTAACATTGGCAAGCTACTACACATTCAAGAGTTGCTTAAAAGAATAAACATGTGGGCTGTACAGTGTCAAAATAAGAGGTAAAAAAAACCCCCACAAGTATTACAATTAGCACATATGGAAAGAACGACCTATAACAAAATGTGGCCATTCTTGAATGCACGTTCTTGAATGCACCACTCCCTTGTTGCCAATTTTTCAAAACGTAAGCATCACTAGAAAGTCAGCTGTTATTGTGATTTTGGCTTAGTGTCTCCAGCCATGATGCGATGAATCCTCCTGCGGTGGTTTTTTAGTGACTTAAGGTTTGGGTACGTACCCTGACAGACATCACATCGATGCGATTCAGACTGTTTGTGAGTAAGCAAGTGTTTCTGCAATCCGTCCATGGTGCCAAACCAGCGAAGACAAACAGGGCAACGCACAGGCTTGATGGCTGGCTTGCAAGCCCCACTCCTTTGGTGAAACATAAGACTAATTGTGTTTGGGAAGTCAGAGTTGCAGTGGGAACAGCGATAGGTTTTGGGTGGGTTGGTGGGATTTGTAGCCCGCCCACCTTTGCATCGATTCCAGGAAATGTGCCTTCGAAGGGAACAGCGAGAGGAGAAAGTGTTGCCACATCGTGTGCATACAAACCGCTGCTGCTTCTTTGTTGGATTTGGAAGCTGTTCTTTGCGTGGTTGCTTCTGTGGAGGCTGATGCACTAACGGAGATGGCGGATGCTGCTGCTGCTGCTGAGGGGGCTGTTGCTGAAATCGAAGTAATAGAGGTTGTGATCGTTGTGGTTGTAGTCCCTTCAGTAGCTGATGATGAGGATGCATGTGGATCTGCAGATGAACTTCGTAGTCTGCCCAGGAACTAACAGTCTCTCCACAAGTCGGACATGTGTAGGATTCCTGTGCATGCTTCTGCAGATGCTCCAGGAGAAGCCTTGGAGATGTAAATCCAACCCCACATTCACATGTCACCCTCCTTGGAAGAACTGAGGGCAGTGACATGATGCCCCAGTTGCCCCCATCATCCTCCTTGGTTTGACAGTCTGATGCATTGCCCGTCATACTCTGCTGCAAAGTCCCTGTATTCACCTGCCCGCCACCTGTCATTGTTCGTTGCAACTGACATTTCTTTCTGTGAACCATCATGTTATCTTTGCGGTTAAAGGTCTTCCCACAGACAAAACAAGCAAACATTGGTTTCATATTGTTTGCAGTTAGTGGAGTGGCAGCCTGACTACCACTCTGTGCTACAATCCCAGGTCCACGCGGCCTACATCCACACAGCCGTAAATGGCGCCTCAAAGTAGATATCCGACTGTAGGTTTTCTGACACCATTTACAAGGGTAACGTTTTACACCATCTCTGACAAAATAGCTTGAAGGTGCCGTCTCTGCGTCGTCAACTGACACAGACTTCTTCATCTCTCTGTCATTACCAGCTTTCCCTGTAGAGGTGAGCACCTCCATTTCATCATCCAAGGGCATTGTCCACTGCCCTTCATTGCTGTCTTCATTATCAACTGCTGCTGCATCCGTGTAACTGCAACTGTCTGTGTTTGGCTCCATCTTTGTAGATTTGGGGCAAAATGGTGAGAAGCTTTTTGCTGGATGAGTCCAGGCCAACTGTGAAACTGCAGACTGCTCTGGATTTGGAGAGGTCACCTCTACCTTGATATGACTGGTAACTTCAGTGCCCACAGAAACACTTTGAAATCCAGATTTAACCTGTGCATCTGTTTTAACTTCACTGTTTGATCTCAATACTAGCCTTTTCTGATTGGAGGGATTGGCTTGCAGAGAGGGGGCTGACCCTGGGCCCTGGCACTTGTGCATTTTGAGGTTCCACCTCCGTGCGTAGCTGTGCTTGCACGATGGACAAAAGAAAACTTTTTTGGAATTGGTTACACTATGGAATGGCACTATTTTTGGGGCAAACGGTAACTTTTTTTTAAAAGGGCTTGCTGGCTGTATGGTCTTGTTTCCTAACTGAGGGCATACGTGATTGTCAGGTAAAGGCAGCCGCCCAATGATAAGCTGTTTGCAGCGACGACAACATTTGATCCTCTCTTTTTTGTGCAAGAAATGATGCTCTGTCAGTTTGTCCATGTTTTGAAAGACCCTTCGACAGCGGCCACATTGAAATCTCCCATATGTGCCATTACTGCCAGCATCCATGAGCTTTTGACGAGTTTCAAGAACCACAACAGGTGAAAAAGTCTTAGTCAGACAGACAACCTTCTTCTTACTAGACTCAAGAATTCTGCTAATGGATGGAGCATTTGTCTTTATACCGGGTTTTGCTAGCAGCCGCCTCAACTGTGCAATAGAGAGATCATTGACCGAGGACACCGCTGATTTCGCTACTGGTGTTATATCAACAGGGACAACTTCTTGTTTGGGGATAACTATCTTATCATTTTCAGTCGGAGACAGAGGATGTGGAAAGCGCTTCATGTATGCTGATGCCAGCAACTTCATTAGGGAGTTATTTTTGGGCAAACTCTCACCCTTTTCGCTGCTGAGAACAGAGTTTGTTTTGTCCTGCAAATGCATGTCCTCTACAGTCTCTGGTATTTTCTCTGCTGTAGCTGATATGCTCTCAAGTTGTTTCTCACTGTTATCTTGAGGGGGTGTACACTGGCCTTGAGGAGTGGTTACTATGGCAATGCTATCCCCCAGGCTTACATCTGCTTTATGGTCTGTTAATGTGGGTAGTTCGACAGTTGGAAACCTTGAGGTAGAGGGGCAACTAAGGACCAAACCAGGCTGGGTTACAGTTGGAATGAATGATACATGCTGGGTGGGGAAAACTTCATCACACCCTGTGTCACTAGAGAGAACACTATTACTATGAGGTTGCAGTAGCTGCGGTTGAGAGACATGCGATTGCTTATGCTCCAGCATAAGACTAAAGTCCTGAAACTCCTCTCCACAATCACAAATATAAAAAGAAGATGAAGGGCACTCAGGCAAGAGCGTCAGTGGACGGGGGTGCCCGCTGGAAGAGTCGATACTTGCAGACAGTGTTTCACGTGGGCTGATGTTAGGCTGGGGAGGAGCAGGGACCTTGGCGAGTTCATTAGCATGGGTTGCCTGATGTACTAGCAAGGAGGCCAATCCAGTGAAGGTGGCTGAACATGCCACACAACGATACACTTTGGGGGATGAAGTACTTCCCTGTAACCCAAGCATCATGGCAGCCAAAGGAACAAGTCAATCCAGGTGTTGTGGTCACGCAAGGAAGTCTCCTGTGAATCACACAACACACACAAAAATGACATCACCAAGTGAAAAGGGATTTTTTTTTTGTATTTGTTTCTACTCATTCGAATGGCATACCTGTATGAACGCCTAAATAATTCTCATTAATTTCACTGTTAAAATGCGACAACTTTCATTTCACTGTTAAATGTGACAACTCATTTTAAACATGGTCTCATGTATATCAGTGGAAAACAAAAGAAAAATATGAGAACTAGAGTCATATTGTGTTCTTTACAGTAACATGTCAATTTGTATTAAGCTATATGACGAGCAAGATAGTTTGTGTAATGAGACATTACAATTTGCCATTCCTACAAAACATTGTTGGATGGTCCAGCTGGAACAATGCTTAACCAGGTCCCTTTCAAAGAGCCCTAAACTGTAGGCCTGTGATAAATATGAAGAAAAGCCAATGCTTATTAGTCAGTGCTGCCTTGGCCTGTATTTTCTCCCAGCATCCAACTCGACAGAGCACCTGAGAGACACCTTGGATTGCAACATAAAAGAGACACCGCCCCACCACCAGGCTGTGGATTTACATCCCAATTACACTGGCATGTTAGCATGTTTTAGCCTTGCCATGATCATTCATACCTGTGATACAGCTCTAAACCGGGCCAAACCAGGACCGTCTTAAACACGACTTTTTGTTTAACTAAACCAATTGGGAAGAGTTGGGTCGATTTTCGGTTTCACTAGTCCGGTGGATGAGGCTAAACTGGTTTGAGTTCATGCTTACCGACTGAACCAACATTTTTCACTATTAAGTTCTGACCTGGTTTTAACTACTGTCCTGAGCGGATTGGATCACAAGTGGACAGCTCTAGGTATGTGTGTTTTCAACTGTCTGTAGCATGCGTCTCCAAATGCGTCCTCAGTGACCACTTATGATCGGAGATCCCTCCCCCGCTCTGTATGCAAATAAACACGTACATCATTTCCGTTTGCATATTAGGCTGGTTTTGTGTACTTATAATGTCAGTTGTTACTTTCACATAAATCAAGTCAAAAACGAAAAAGGCTGCCCACAGTCTGTCTGGGTGCCGGCTAGGGATGGGGCCGATCCGATCCAGTATCGGTATCGGGACCGATACCAGCGAAATTCAGGTATCGGATTTTCCCGATCCAACCTGCGGAGATTTCCGATACCACGAGCCATGTCTGCACTTTAACGTTGTCTGCTAAAATGGCTCCAAAAGTGATTCCTGCTGGCTGGTCTGCTGGTTGGCTGGCTGCAAACTGTGGAGTACATTTCCTGAACGGAGGCGCGGCTCAGTGAGACACAGAGTTATGAGACACGTCCCCGCTCAGGAAGTCCATTCCGCAGTTTGCAGCCAGCTAGCAGGATAGTAGCGTTGAGCAGCATTGTGGCTAGCTCGATGCTATCCTGTGTGTCCTCTGTTTGGAAATGCTTCACAGTGGAAACACCGCAGAGCAAGACAGCAACATGCAAAAACAAAGCAGGACTTTCCCAACCGTTGGTCCCGGTGTTGTCGCTAGCGTGTGGCGTTTCATTTCCCCGTTGTTGCGTCCCCCAGAGACCCCGGATCGTCTCCCGGCGGCCGGTGTTTCAGAGCAGCCGCTGCGCAGCCGTGAAAACAGAGGTGTGTGTGTGTGTGTGTGTAACTAAGTGTGTGTGTAAGATGTTTACAGTTATTGCATTTTTCTTATATTTCAGATATTTGACATTTTAAAACGTTGATTTGTTGATGCTACAAGAGCCAGTGTGCTTGATTTGCGCTGTTCACACACTGTTTTATTGATAGTGTGTGTGTGTGTGTGATATTTTTACACTTGCACTTTTCTTATATTTCAAGACTCAAGTATTTGACATTTTGGGAATGTAATACATATTGACATGACAGTCAATTTGAAACCCTTACAGTTGCATATCTGTTTTCAGAATGAGATTTTTCCTGTTTTTCTGACTTCCTTTTCTGACCTTATTCTTACCTCAAGTTGCCTTTTGGGACATACATGCATATGTACGTCCATATCATACTTGCCTGATGAGGAGTTTATTTCAGCATCATATAAAATCAACAATAATGATAATAATAATATTAAAGCAAACACAGCTCTGGTATCGGAATAGTATCGGTATCGGCCGATATCCAAATTCAGGTATCGGGATCGGATCGGAAGTGAAAAAATGTGGATCGGTGCATCCCTAGTGCCGGCCATAGACTGTAGCCTATATAAAAGGGTGCCGACATAGGGAGATCTACTGACAGGAGGCAGGACCTGTGCAGGAGAGACAGACGTGTGTTCTTTTTAAATTAATTTTGATAGGTCCCTTTTTACAAACAGCAAAATTCTGAGGGAAAATTCCTCGAATTTGCAAAAAGGTTTTTTACGGTCGCTTGAGGTGGTTTTTGCCTTTTTCGAAAGAGTTAATGCACAAAATGGGAGATGGAAACAGCTTTGGATCACAAGTGGACAGCTCTAGGTATGTGTGTTTTCAACTGTCTGTAGCATGCGTCTCCAAATGCGTCCTCAGTGACCACTTATGATCGGAGATCCCTCCCCCGCTCTGTATGCAAATAAACACGTATATCATTTCCGTTTGCATATTAGGCTGGTTTTGTGTACTTATAATGTCAGTTGTTACTTTCACATAAATCAAGTCAAGACAGGAGGCAGGACCTGTGCAGGAGAGACAGACGTGTGTTCTTTTTAAATTAATTTTGATAGGTCCCTTTTTACAAACAGCAAAATTCTGAGGGAAAATTCCTCGAATTTGCAAAAAGGTTTTTTACGGTCGCTTGAGGTGGTTTTTGCCTTTTTCGAAAGAGTTAATGCACAAAATGGGAGATGGAAACAGCTTTGGATCACAAGTGGACAGCTCTAGGTATGTGTGTTTTCAACTGTCTGTAGCATGCGTCTCCAAATGCGTCCTCAGTGACCACTTATGATCGGAGATCCCTCCCCCGCTCTGTATGCAAATAATTGAGGTGGTTTTTGCCTTTTTCGAAAGAGTTAATGCACAAAATGGGATATGGAAACAGCTTTGCCGAATAAGTTGTGACATAGCGAACATGTAACTCACATGACTATAGGCCCGGTATTAGGGATGCACCGATCCACATTTTTTCACTTCCGATCCCGATACCTGAATTTGGATATCGGCCGATACCGATACTATTCCGATACCAGAGCTGTGTTTGCTTTAATATTGTTATTATCATTATTGTTGATTTTATATGATGCTGAAATAAACTCCTCTCAACGGGCAAGTATGATATGGACGTACATATGCATGTATGTCCCAAAAGGCAACTTGAGATAAGTATAAGGTCAGAAAAGGAAGTCAGAAAAACAGGAAAAATCTCATTCTGAAAACAGATATGCAACTGTAAGGGTTTCAAATTGATTGTCATGTCAATATTTATTACATTCCAAAAATGTCAAATACTTGAGTCTTGAAATATAAGAAAAGTGCAAGTGTAAAAATCTCTCTCTCACACACACACACACACACACACTATCAATAAAACAGTGTGAACAGCGCAAATCAAGCACACTGGCTCTTGTAGCATCAACAAATCAACGTTTTAAAATGTCAAATATCTGAAATATAAGAGAAGTGCAATAACTGTAAACATCTTACACACACACTTAGTTACACACACACACCTCCGTTTTCACGGCTGCGCAGCGGCTGCTCTGAAACACCGGCCGCCGGGACACGCCGGGTCTCTGGGGGACGCAACAACGGGGAAATGAAACGCCACAAGCCAGCGACAACGACCGGGACAGACGGTTGTGAAAGTCCTGTTTTGTTTTTGCATTTTGCTGTCTTGCTCTGCGGTGTTTCCACTGTGAAGTATTTCCAAACAGCGGACACACAGGATAGCATCGAGCTAGCCACAATGCTGCTCATGCTACTATCCTGCTAGCTGGCTGCAAACTGCGGAATGGACTTCCTGAGCGGGGACGTGTCTCATAACTCTGTGTCTCATTGAGCCGCGCCTCCGTTCAGGAAATGTACTCCACAGTTTGCAGCCAACCAGCAGACCAGCCAGCAGGAATCACTTTTGGAGCCATTTCAGCAGACAACGTTAAAGTGCAGACATGGCTCGTGGTATCGGAAATCTCCGCAGGTTGGATCGGGAAAATCCGATACCTAAATTTCGCTGGTATCGGTCCCGATACCGATACTGGATCGGATCGGCCCCATCCCTACCCGGTATCCATCGGATGGGGGAATGATTGGGATATGGGTTCCATCCAGTGCAGCGTACACTTGTGGCACAAGGTGCATAGAGGAGTTGCAGTGCGCTATAGCTTGTGCCTCAGCCACGTTGGGTAAATTGACGAATTGGTTCAACAGCTTGAATCGATGTTAGCTCACGTTAAAGTGCTCATATTATCCTTTTTGGCTTTTCCCCTTTCCTTTGTTGTGTTATATATCTTTTTGTGCATGGTATAGGTTTGCAAAGTGAAAAAGCCCAAAGTCCACCATCTTCCAGAGAAAACACTGTTCACAAACTGCTCCAAACAGCTCGAGTGTAGTCCAGCCTTTCCTTCTATGACGGACGTGTCACTTTGTAACACACGTTATAATGCTCACCTAGCTGCTAGCATGGCACTCCCTCATGCTCTGCAATTGACAAGCTAGCAGTACTTACTGCGCATGTGCGTCTCCCAACAAAGATGGTACAGAAGTGAGATGCCTCACTCTGTAGCTAAAACAGAGAGCTCAACACACAGGGTGAAATTAGGAGCTGCAGCAATGTGCAGTACAACAAAAATATGGTGTTTTCTGAAAATTAAACCACATAAACCTATTCTGATATAACCTCTAAATACAATTATGAACCTGAAAATGAGCATAATGTGAGCATTTTAAGTTGTGGATTAGCAAACTGTCTCTACTGCTGTAAAGCCAACCAGTTGGGAGCAGCCATCACAAACAATAGCAAACGGACAAGGTTAAACTGACCTATTGAAAACAGCAAACTGCGAAGCTAACGTTACATTACTCACTTAGCTAATAAGGACGAGCCATCATCAGTTTTCATTCAGGTCCCTCCTGAAGATACATTGCTTACTACACCTTTAACCAAGGGATATAAACAGAATCCATGCCAACATTATATTCCTCTTCTACAAAAAAACGTTAGCTCCCCTAGTTGAAGAAGAATTGAGGCAGTTTGCCAGCTCGCTGCTTCTCGACGGGTTTCGAATAAGTGCCGCTCGCGTGCCACTGTCCTGGCGGCAAAATTTCGAATCCCACTATGGTCACGCCAAGACCCGCCCTTCAATCACTACTATTGGCCAGGCGTCCAAGGTAACGTAACCCCATTTGTTCAGGAACTATCCCCTGACCAATCCAATATCCTAACCTTAACCACTCGAGGTGAAATACCTAACCCCAACCAATCGAGCTGCTTCGTAGGGCGGGTCTTGGCGTGGCCATAGTGGGATTCGTACCCACTGTTCTAACAACTGTCATACGCTTACTACAGGGGTGCCAGTGCCACTCGAAAGAGCTTGGCCCTGCTTAAATGTATTGTTTGATTAGCTAAAAACAAAAACAACTCAGCATAAACTTAAACCCTTAAATCTGACCATTTGAAGTCGACATGAACGGTGAGGAGAGCCTTATTTGCGGCTTGCATTATCTGAATAAGCAAATGACAACGAACTATCGTTAACGTAAACCACAAGACATAAGGTGGACGTGGACATGAACACAACACCGCACAGTTAAGGAAGCCACCAGAATGTAGATTGTAGATCTCAAGAAGCTACGTTTGCTTAAGACTGCTGACCACATTGCTTAACATTACCCATAAAGTAATGTTGTTTTATTAATAACACACTACCGTCACATAGTATCGTTTTCTATAAACTACCTAGCTAATGATGCTAACGAGCTTCTCACATGAGCATCTGCTACATTTACTAGCTTGGCATCTGAGCCTAACGTTAGCTGATTGATACACAACGCCAATGTCTTGTTTATTGCTATTGCTAGAAAGCTAACCAGGGGGAGGTGGCCGGGCCACGTTCCCGGGTAAGGCCGGAGAAAAGAATGACTGAGGCTAGCAAGCTAGCTACCATGACCTATGGAGCTGCTTCTGCACAATAACCAAGCGATTTGCTATCTTCATGTAACGTTGGCCTACTCACCAGCCTCAGGAGCGTTAGCGTTTTCCTCAAATTGAAGCCACAATGACTGAGCAGGAGGAGACGAAATGGCTCTGCAGACATCTGTCCACGCAGAGACCATAAACTCTCAAGGGAAACGCGGCTGTGCTAAGGGGAACAAATGTGTGATGCTGTGCCAGGATGAAGAGCAGAGTCGAGAGCTGCAGCTGGCGCGGAACGGAACAGCGCATGCGCATTTAACCCAAGCCTTCTAGGAGAAGTTCTGTGCGGTGCGCATGCGTTTTATTGGATAATACATCCATGATTAACCGCCCTACTCTGCATATATATATATATATATATATATATATATATATATATATATATATATATATATATATATATATATATATATATATAAACACACACACACACACACACACACAGCACTGAAGAAATTATACTTTGCTACATTGTAAAGTATTAAAGACATATTTCACCACTGGAAAGCTGAATATATCTTTAAATTGGGTCACTTATGTAGTAGAAATGTAAAAAAATATTGAAATTGGTGCCTTCTAGGCCAAGAAAAGCTAGAATATGTGTTTTTGGCTCATATGGATGAAAGACACCAAATCCCAGAATGCACCTGCTTCGCTGCTTTAGGAGTCCACTCCCAAGCCACGCCTACCGTTTACAGACAGAGACATTCAACCCATGCATTCAACTCAAGTTTGTTTTATTGTCATTTCAACCATATACACGAAACAACCTTTCACTGTGGCGTTACACATTTTAAATATATAAAAACGACACTATATAAAAATGACATACGAAACAGGCTACATTTCGTGCACACATTATAGGCTCCGTAAAGTTCTGTAAACGCATACTAGCATTAGCGCTTGGTGGGATGTATACACTGAGTATAAACACAGCCGTGAATTAGCGTGGAATGTAGAATGGTCGGCATTTAACAGTCAAACTCCACTAGCAGTTAAATCACCCCATTTCTGCACCAGTCCGTGTTAACACAGCCCACCTCCACAAGTCTTTTACCCCTGGCAACAGAGCATCTCTAGCTCGGAGGGCTAGCAGGCCTGGTAGCTGGACAGTCCGGTACACTGTTGTTCAGCCATGTTTCCACAAAAACACAGCAGTCTCTGAACTCGCGTTGGGAGTTTTGTTGAAATTGGATGTAGTCCAGTTTGTTGTTTAATGAGCGGACACTTGCAAGCAGGATTGATGGGACAGGTGGCCGGCTAGTGTTAGCTTTCCACCTGCCCGCTTTGGATGTCCCTTTCCCCGGCTACCGGCATCGTGTGACACCGCTGGCTGAGGTGCTGGTCTCCGTAGCAGGCGAAGCTCGCAAAGTGTGTCGAGTATTCCGTCTGTAATAACGCTTCCTGCATATTCTCCAATCTGTACCAAAGTATTCCGGTGGTACACCTGTGCGGTAGTTTGAAGGCACATAACTGTTGTAAAAGTTTGCTGCTGAAAAGAGAGCCTGTTTAGCGAAGATTCAAGATGGCTGACAGTCGTTTTTTCGGCTGAGATCACCTTGTTTCGAGTAAAAACAGTCCAACCCCCTATGGGCGGGTTGAAAACATGCGGAACTAGCTGACTGTAGTCCACAGACTCTGGGCAAAAATCTTCCGATGACGCAAAAATTGTTGTTTTACGTCATCGGAAGATTTTTTACCAGACCCACAATACAGAGATCTCGTAAGTATCCCTTTAAGTGTACAGCTTGTATAACAGTGTAAATGTGCTGTCCCCTCAAAATAACTCAACACATTAATGTCTAAACCACTGGCAACAAAAGTCAGTACACCCCTAAGTGAAAATGTCCAAATTGGGCCCAATTAGCCATTTTCCCATGTGAGGTGTCATGTGAGTCGTTAGTGTTTCAAGGTCTCAGGTGTGAATGGGGAGCAGATGTGTTAAATTTGGTGTTCTCACACTCTCTCATATTGGTCACTGGAAGTTCAACATGGCACCTCATGGCAAAGAACTCTCGGAGGATCTGAAAAAAAGAATTGTTGCTCTATATAAAGATGGCCTAGGCTTTAAGAAGATTGCCAACACCCTGAAACTGAGCTGCAGCACGGTGGCCAAGACCATACAGCGGTTTAACAGGACAGGTTCCACTCTGAACAGGCCTCACCGTGGTCGACCAAAGAAGTTGAGTGCATGTGCTCAGCGTCATATCCGGAGGTTGTCTTTGGGAAATAGACGTATGAGTGCTGCCAGCATTGCTGCAGAGGTTGAAGGGGTGGGGGGTCAGCCTGTCAGTGCTCAGACCATACACCGCACACTGCATCAAATTGGTCTACATGACTGTCGTCCCAGAAGGAAGCCTCTTCTAAAGATGATGCACAAGCAAGCCCGCAAACAGTTTGCTGAAGACAAGCAGACTAAGGACATGGATTACTGGAACCATGTCCCGTGGTTTGATGAGACCAAGATAAACTTATTTGGTTCAGATGGTGTCAAGCATGTGGCGGCAACCAGGTGAGGAGTACAAAGACAAGTGTGTCTTGCCTACAGTCAAGCATGGTGGTGGGAGTGTCATGGTCTGGGTCTACATGAGTGCTGCCGGCACTGGGGAGCTACAGTTCATTGAGGGAACCATGAATGCCAACATGTACTGTGACATACCCTTCGGAGACTGGGCCGCAGGACAGTATTCCAACATGATAACGACCCCAAACGCACCTCCAAGACGACCACTGCCTTGATAAAGAAGCTGAGTGTAAAGGTGATGGACTGGCCAAGCATGTCTCCAGACCTAAACCCTATTGAGCATCATTTCCAGGCAAAACAGAATACTTACACCCAGGAAATGCGTGTTCATTCCTTGGTCTTTTGGTGCAGAAACTTACTGTCGTCGCCGCATGACGCTCACTTTTTCTGGCTAAACTCCACTACCATGGCCCCTGTACTGACCGTCATCTGGCAGTGCCTGTAGCCGACTCACACTCATCACTTGTTGGCGGCTAAACAACCGCCGCTGGTAACCGGCATCCCGGAGCTCTGTAGCGGCTAAATACAAAATAATTCAGCAGAGGCAGGGATATGTAGACCAGAAAGGGGGAAATTCCACACAACCCTCCGGGAAATTGCACCCTGTGTAATCTATGTCCGCCATCCTAAGAAACCACAAATTGCTGTAAGTAATGCACTTTTTTTTTACTGAGCAATAGGCCTAGACATTCAGCAATATTTTGTTTTTGCATTATTACAATTTTAGCCAGATGTCTAACCCATCTACTTATTTTTCTCAGTGTATGCACCCGATGCTAATGAGGCTCCAATTGCAGACCTCAGTCAATTACCTTTTTTCTTTTACCCCCTCATAATATTTGATTTATTATTTATTATTGTTTTTGAGGGCAAGTGTTAAAGCACACATGAAGAAACCTAACACTCATGGCCCTGGACTAATACTAATTTTGCACTGTTAGCTAGCTGCTAGCTACAAGCTAGCAGAAGCTGGGGTACTTGTCCACTTGCTTAGCTGGGGACCCAGCCTTGACAACCTTAACCAATCTGAAGCCATGGTTCTTTAAATTCAAACAGTTGGCTGCCTGCTAAAATAAAAAAAGAGAAGCTGCACTAAGTGGAGGAGTTCAGGTATCTTGAGGTCTTATCCAGACTGAGGGTAAGGTCAGTAGCAGGTTCAGTATTTCTTGTGGTGGTGAGGAGAGCCAGCCCCAGTACTGTTTATCTTTATGTAGAACCAGATTAAGTTGTTGAATTCGGCTATATACAATTGTATACAACATAATGCTAGCATGTCACACATAGTAGATAGACTAATAAACAGATTGTTCCTTGAGATTCAAAGTATGAAAAATATATAACCAAGGATTGAGATTGTTCACACCAGGATTGGAAAGGAGAGCCCTGTGACTAAAAGCCATCTTCTGGCTGACTAGAGAGGTAAGAAGTGGTTGGGATGTGCTATGTAATTCATAATTACTAATACCATGACCTTCACATATCATCTTAAAGGCAGTGCAGAAAGGTAGTACATATGCAGAAAGGTTCTAAGGACTTGAGGAAGTATTTTAGCATGTCAACTGTAAAGTTGACCATAAAGAGAGAACTACTGCAGTTAGTGTGGCAGTCTCAAGGCTTCTGTTTGACCAGTCAGCAATGTTCAGTACTGCAAAGTACACCCCTTGAAGTACATCAGACTCAGGGCCTTGTTGGGGACAGTAACTTAGCCCATGGCCTAGAACTGGACATGAGTTCCTGTAATTTGAATAGTTGATGGATTAATCAGTAACAATCTGGTAGTTCAATCCCCTCCCCAACATGAATAATGGCCATTAAGCGTTTGACCACTGAATGGCCAGGCATTTTCCAAAGTCAGATTCTCATGCTATACCCCGTGGAAAACAATAATATTGGTCTGCTTCACTAACCTGAGGCACAGAAGGACAGTCACATTCAGTAACATTTTCTCCAGCTACTGTAGCTATTTAGCATGGGGACCAGTGGACTTCTAACATTGCAAATGTGGTACAAGTTAAAGGGACACTTCACCGATTTAGCATTAAGCTTTGTATCAGTAGAAACCCGGTAGTATTTCTGAATGACCGTGCTTCCCTCCCTCATGTCCCCCTAAGACGAGAGATCTCTGTATTGTGGGTCTGGTAAAAAATCTTCCGATGACGTAAAGCGACGCTTTTTGCGTCATCGGAAGATTTTTGCCCAGAGTCTGTGAACTCAGCCAGCTACTTCCGCATGTTTTCAACCCGCCCATAGGGGGTTGGACTGCCGAGTCCATTCGGAAAAGCCGATTCAAAACGAGAGTCAGCCATCTTGAATCTTCACTAAGGCTCTCTCTTTTCAGCAGTAAACATTTACAACAATTATGTGCATTCAAACTACCGCACGTGTACCACCGGTATACATTGGTACAGATGGGAGAATATGCAGGAAACATTATTACAGACGGAATACTCGGCACACTACGTGAGCTTCGCCTGCACGGAGACCAGCACCTCAACCAGAGGTGTCGCTCGATGCCGCTAGCCGGGTAGGGGACATCCGTATCGGCTAAGTGGGAAGCTAACGCTAGCTGGCCACCTGTCCCATCAATCCTGCTTGCAAGTGTCAACAAACTGGACTACATCCAACTTCAACGAAACTCCGCAACGCGAGTTCAGAGACTGCTGTGTTTTTGTGGAAACATGGCTGAACAACAGTGTACCGGACTGTCCAGCTACCAGGACTGCTAGCCATCCAAGCTAGAGATGCTCTGTCGCCGGGTAAAAGACTTGTGGAGGTGGGCTGTGTTAACATGGACTGGTGCAGAAATGGGGTGATTTGTATCCAACTAACTGCTGGTGGAATTTGACTGTTAAATGCCGACCATTCTACATTCCACGCTAATTCACGGCTGTGTTTATACTCTATACTTAAATGTGTAACACCACTTGAGCCACGGTGAAACGTTTCGTGTATATGGTTGAAATGACAATAAAACACACTTGAGTTGAGAATGCCTCACTGTCATGTCTGTCTGTAAACGGTAGGCATGGCTTGGGAGTGGACTCGTAAAGCAGCGAAGCAGGTGCATTCTGAGATTTGGTGTCTTTGGTGTTTCATCCATATGAGCTAAAAACAAATTTTCTGTCTTTTCTCGGCCTAGAAGGCACCAATTAAAAAAAAAAAAAAAAAAAGACATTTCTACTACATAAGTGACCCAATTTAAAGATATATTCAGCTTGTGGCCCTCGCTTTCTGAAATGTGGATCTAGTATGTCGCAGAACTTGTTTCACTTGTTTGGTGAAGGTTAGTCTATATAGACAAGTTTACGCGCCAAATCACGGGTGGCGACATTACTCTACACAAATGCATTTCATTTCCGCCGGAAGTGATTTGCGCAGCATCTGCCGGTGTAAACACAGCAATGTCGGTGTCTTGGGAACACGGTTCTACTACTTTGACTGGATATGGCATTACTCTCCCCCACCCAAATTCAGTGCAGAACTGGGAGGATAACATGACGACGCGGACCAGCATAACGTACAGCAAGATTTGCTCCTACTTCGTGCAATCCACGGCAATAGATGGAAAAGCAATGGACTATCTGAAAGCCTCCGAGGCATATCAATATCTGCACAGCAACAAAGTCGGTTGTGTCACGTCATACAAACATGATCGTTTTGTTTATCTGAAAGCAAATGTAGAGCCTGAACAATGGAGAAGTCAAAACTGCGGGATGTACGTGTGTTGCTGGACCAGGGAGATCTTGTTCCCACTCAGCTGCGATCCTGTGGAAGGTAACTAGATTATTTGACCATTGTAGCCTAGGCCTATCTCTTTTTTATTATTATTATTAATTAATACTGTTCAGTCAGATCCTTGATTCCCAGTCGGTATCAGGCTTGCGAAAAAATGTAAACAATGGAGCGCATGTGCATTGCGTCTTCGTAGCTGGTTTGTGGTCGTAGCACTCTAACCACTCGTTCTGGTGCTTTTTCGAGCGTTTGCAACCAACTACCGCACACGTCGTTCTCGAACCACTTTTCTTCATGTTGTAATTGTTATATCCTCTTTGTCACTGCAATATCAGTGCTTTGTCGGCACAACGGAGCTAGCTAGCAAAACAAACCCAGCCCGTCAGAACGGAAGTGGATTGCATCGATGGGAGGAGTTTAGGATGTAGAGTGGAAACGGCTCAAAAACTTGTGTATCCTTGACGTTCCACTTCTGGTATTGCTCTGGTGCAGCAGGAAATTCCTCCAGATGCATGTATTTTCGCTAGATGTTTGTTTCCTTCCGATTTCTTTGTGTTGGAATTTTAAACTCTGGTGGATTTATGAGTACTATGGTTGACTGCTCCACAGCTCTCTGCATGGTAAATTGAGACAGCTAGCTTGACGATCTGTCCAATGTGATTTTTTCTCTTGCACGACTATTTTACAGCAGCTCCGTGCAGAGCTTAGTGCCGCCCATGACTATTGTGATTGGTTTTTAAGAAATGCCAATAAACCAGAACACGTTTTTCTCCTGTCCCGGAATGCTGTGTAGACTAGCCAGATTTTATATTTTCTGGTGCAAAAACATATAGCTCTTTCACAGAAACCGGAATTACGTTATCTGTTGCTATGACAACTAATGGCCTGAACCTAACCAGCTGTGCCACGCTCTGTGGAGCTGAGCCGGTGCTTCAGTTCATCCATCCAGACCATGGTAAGGAATATATAAAGCTCAGGTTGGTATCAATGTTAATCTTTGCAAGGCACTTTAATTGTATGTTGTATTCTAGTAAAATATATTTGATTAGAATTCGGTTTGCAATGAAAACCCAAAATGAATATAATCTTAGACAATGGTTGTGGGCATTTTCACCACTAAATTTACCTTCAAATGCCTTACAGCAAATTAGAAGAAACAAAAAAGGCCACTACATTTTATACATATTTTAGAGAATGAAGACCAATCTGAGATAGATAACTTTTTGAAGTTTAGTTTTTAGCCCAACCTACATCTTTAAACTTTATGAGGAAACCCAGACAGACAGAAAGCACATGCAATCTCCACACAAAAAGGCCCCAGGCATCTGCTTGATTTAAACCAGCACCAACTTCCTACATCACTAACCTCTGATCTGCCACGATGCCTGTGTAAGGAGACTATTGATAAGTGGTAGGCTATACTGCAATTTATTATTTACATTTTTTTGTGCATTTGCTAATAAAAGTAAAACATAAAAAGTATATTGGCTAACTAAATGTTTAAAGCTCTTCCTTGAATGCTGCCTATGGTTATATCTGTAAGATGATTTTTTTTATATTTTATTTGTAATAACCACACAACTGCTCTCAAATCCAGAATAGTCACTACATTTTTACTCCAGTACGTCACCTTGCTGATGCACAATATTAGACAAAGTATTCCCTATTATTTCTATTTTGTTTGTGGCAGTATTATCAACTTTTTTGGGAGTTTTAGACATAGCTCTAATTCGGGTTGGTAGAATGAAGTAAGGTTTTTCATGACAAGCTTAATTTGTTAGTTTTCCGAAAGTACACAGAAATACAAAGAGAGAAAGACCCACAAATATATTTTCTGGTTGACTTTACTCCTTAATTGAATGCATCAAGTCAAATTTCTTTAGAAAGGACATCATTGGGTTGTTAAAATAATATTCAATTATAACACATTTTGTTTGTATGTACAAGAAACTTGCAAACTAGCAAGCAGAAAAATGCAACCCATAAATGCAGTGAAATGTTAAACTGAAAATTCAAAAATGATCTATTGTACATTAAGTCAAAAAAAAAAACTACCAATAGATTAAAATTGAAGTATCTTACATTGTATCAACAAAGCTGGCCAAAGCCATTTCTAAAAAATGTCAAACAAAACAAATTGATGAAACGTTAAAAAGCCGTTATCCCGGACTTTTCATAAACATCTCATCCCATCATTCATTGTCTGCATTCATCACACAGAACGTTAAACAGCTTTACACAATGTTGTCATACATTTACAAACACTGTCAAGAAACTGTAGCTAATTTACTGTATATAAGTTCAAATATTAGAACTAAAAGATATACAATGTAAATAGAAACACAGGAAAAGATGCTCCGTCAGTCGTCATCTGTAGTTACATGAGGCAACATCTTTGTTAATATGTATCAAAGCCCAAAAATACAAACTGGATCTAAATTGTGATAACAAGTGGATGTACACAGTCAGGTGTGAGGTATGAAGTAACTTCAAATCCCAAGTTACTTTAGCTAGTTATTCAAAGTGAAGATAAGGTAGATGGTATGCAACAACCACTACTGAGAAGACCCAGCATGAGTCTGTTGATGTTCCTCCAGTAGGTGAGGAAAAGCGAAGGCTTTGTCACATTCTGTGCATTCATAGACAACTTGGCCCACATGACTTTCTTGGTGCTGCTTCAGATGAGACCACTGGCTGAATGACTTGTAGCACATTTCACAGCGGTACTCTCCAACTTCTTTTTCAGCGTGCAATCTCATATGTAAAGACAGATCTTGTGCTGAATTGAATTCCGTGAGGCACTGGGTACATCTGAACTTGCTTTCCAATTGAGCCGTGGCTTTTTGACGATGCCTTCGCTCGTGCTCTCTGAGGTACCGCCTCCTGGCAAACGTTTTTCCACAAAGCTGGCATTCGAATGGCTTGTCATTTTGGTGCTGTTTATTTTGATGCTCCAAAAGACCACTTTTTGAGTAGAACTGCATTGAGCAAACAGGGCAATTGTACAAGTCCTCTCCGGTAACGTCAATCTCTTCCTCTCCTACTGCTTGATAATAAGCTGGAGGGGATGTCTTAGCTGATGGACTTGAGTATTCCGGCTCCATTGTTGACTGTTGTTGATGGGAACAGTGGTGCTGGCAGAAAGCATCTTTTCCCAAAAAGCTCTGGCCACAGTCTGGGCATTCAAATTCAGTAGCTGATATAACATGAGAGTGACTGTGTTCTTCAAGCTTACTTTCAGAGGGAAATGTCATTTTACAAATTTTGCATTCAAAGGTACCATCAGGATGCGTGGGAAAATGACACATCAATTCAGTGGCACTGGCAAAACACTGACGGCAAACTGGACATATGAAACCACGTGATAGACCTTCATCTTTACCTTTAGTGTTATGCTTAGTTTCTGCTGAAGCATCAACATGGCTCATCAGATGGCTGTGGAAGTGCCGAGATGAGGAAAAACTATTGTTGCATTGATTGCATGGATATTCACTAGTAGACGATGACAGTTGATGGGTGGTCCTGTGCTTTTTCAGGTGAGATGCATGCAGAAAATGTTTATCGCATTCTGAACACGAGTACGGCCGCTCTTTGGCTGCCATGCAACCATGTTCTGAGAGCTCCTCTGGGTCTCTGAAACGCTCACCACAAACACCGCAGCGGTATTTAAGTTCTTTGGGGGATACGGATGAACTTTCAGTATGTGAAGCAGACTTCTCATGTTCTGAAGGTGGGGGGCGATCACCTGACTTAGAGTGGCTTTTCCGATGCTCAGCTCTACTACTCTTGGAGGGAAACACCAGATTGCATATATCACATGGGAAGTTCTCTTCACGATGAGTAGACATGTGCTCTGCCAACTGTGAGGGTCCTGCGAAACTGAAGTCACACTTGGAACAACGGTACGGACGGCTCTTTCCATGAGTGTGCTTGTGTTTACGCAGTGCAAAGAGTGAGACAAATCCCCTGCCGCATGCCTGACACTGAAATTCAGACTTGTGCATTCGTTGATGCTGCTGTAACTGGGATGCCTGGAAAAAACATCTACCACATTCTGCACATTCATGTGGTTTTTCACCCAGGTGACACCGCTGATGATCCTCAAGACTTTCTGATGTCGGGAATGTTTTGCCACAAACGTGGCACGGGAAGAAAGGCGCAGAGTCGGAGTCGCTGTCCTCACTGCCGTTATTTTCATCTTCACCGCTTTCACCAGTTATACTGACTTGACTGCTGGATTGAAGATCCTGCTGCTCTTTTTTATGCCATGTTCTATAATGTCTTGCCAGTGATTTTCTGACAGAATAGGCCTTGTTACAGAAACGACAAGTGAATGCATCATCTGCATGTTCTTCTCTGTAATGATTACATAAAGATGGTCTTGTCCAAAACCTGAAATTACACAGTTTGCAGGCAAAAGGCCTATTTCCGTCATGGCACGTTCTGTGGATTTCAAGATCAGATTGGGTGTATACCACTTTGGAGCAGTCAGGGCAAGAGTATTTCCTATTATTGTCATGTAGCTTCATGTGTCTTTCAAGATTTCCTTGACTAGCGAACACCTGCCCACACTTTATACATGAATTGCGCTTTTTCGCTTGTTCCTGTCTTCCATGGTCTTCAAGGTGACTAATAAGCATTAAGCCATCTGTGAAGCTCTCATCACATTCTGAACATTGGTACTGCACAGCTTTCTTCTCTTTACTTGAGCTGCTTTGCACCTGATTTTCTTCAGAATTTTGTGGGGATTCGTCCATTAAGTCATCCTTGTGGGAGAAGTTGGTCTGCAGAACCCCAGTGCCAGTTGGTGTGGAGGCTTCTTTAAACACTAGAACAGAGTCATTCAGCACAAAATCAATTTGTGCTTTCAAAGGTACTTCCAACTGTTGGGTTGTATTTCTCTCTGAAATGCGTCCAAATCTACATTTCCTGTTGTGATTACGGAGAAGACTTTTATTCCAGAAGCCCCTGTTGCATATTTTACAGTTAAAAGGAAACTTCATTGTGTGTACTCGCAGATGACCAGTTAGTCCAGCTTTATTTGTAAAGGACATATTGCACTCTGGGCAGGAAAATTTATTGGGGATCTCACGATCAAGAGATGTATCTAGTTTACAGATTAGATTAGTCGCATCACTGAGCTGTTCGTCACAACTCTCATCCAAAGGCTCTTCTTTGATGTTTGGTATATTCAACAGATGGTGTTGTAGGGGAGCAGTGGACACTGGTGGTACCTTTGTTTCCAACTGGTGTGCATTTAAAAAATGCTCCTGTAGCTGTGAAAATAGCAGGAAACGGGAACTACAGTATGCACAAGAAAAGCCTTTAGGTGGGCTTTTAGAGCTTGACTGTTCGAGTTGGCCAACTGTGGACTTTGATAATATTGGTGTTTTTTTGGGGCACTTTGCGGAGTGACGCTGCATATAATCCTTCCTTATAAATCTCTCACCACAATAATCACAGGCATATGGCCGCTCTCCTGTGTGCAGTCGGGTGTGCACACCCAATTGCCAGCTGTTCCCAAAAGAACGGGGGCAATGACTACATACATATTTGTGCGTTTTGTTCAAATAAGGATGGATACGCTCTATAATTCTATTTCTCACCGCTTTAAGTGGGGTTGTCACATTTTCTGTTGGTGGATTAGTTTCCAGTGTAGTTTCTTTGGAAAACTTTCTGCACCTCTTCATCTTCAAATGCTTTTTCAGAGTTTTTTCATGAGAGAATGACGAGCCACAGCGTGTGCACTTGAATAGTTTAGTAGTATGGAACAAAGTGACATGTCGGGAAAGCTTAGACTGAGTTGCGAAGCTCCTTGAACAGACTTCACACTCAAATGTCTCCTGCTTTTCAGCAGGCTCCAGGCCAAACCTCTGTTGCCAACCCTTGCCAACATCATCCAAACTGATTTTGGGTATACAGACTTCCAATCGCGTTCTTTTCCCTCTACAGCGAGTCTGATGTACTTCCAGATGATCATACCTTGAAAAGCAGCTGTCACAGGCTTTACAGCGATAAGGCTTCACTTCGTTATGTGTCAAAATGTGACGTCTCAGGCTTCGTGATTTCATGAAAACCTTGGTGCAGAATTTGCACTTGTACTCAGATTCAACTTCTGTTTGGGGCTCTTGTGCTGCTTCTCTGAGAGTAGGCGTCTTTGACAATTGAGTTGCAGCCTCAACTTTGACTTTCGACTGCCCTTTTTCAACACCATTACAGAAAGCTTCGTGCTGCAAACACATTGTCCGACTTCTATATCTGTGTCCACAGTGCATACATGCATAGGGTTGCATGCCAGTATGTGTAGTAAGATGCCTCAAGAGTAACGATCTGTACCTAAACCTCCGTGTACAGTGAGAGCATTTAAACTGAAGCATCCTGGTTGCATTTGACCTTAAAGGCGTAGGGACCTGGCTCGGCTGTGAAGTGCTTTTACAGACATCACCATTATGAGATAAGTCAGTGTTGAGCTCTGTAGTTTCCCTGCAGTTCCTCTGATGTTGATTTAATTTTGTGAATCCAAAGTACTGCCCACATCTTGAGCATAGGAGCAGAGTGTTTGTCTTGTGGCCACGGTGATGATTTTTCAGGCGGATTATCTTGAAAAACCTCCGAGGACAATAGGAACACTGATGTTGCCCCTTTGTCTTCGTGTCAGACTCCATTGTGACAAGATGTCTCTTTTGACCAGGCAAACACTTCTCTTGATGAAGTTTAAGGTACAAGTCACGGTAAAACTGCTTTCCACAGTTAGAGCAGGAAAGGGATTTGTCTCCAGTATGTTTGATCATATGGCGCAGCAAATAGCGGCGAGTACTGAAATTACGTTTGCAAAATGGACACTGGTTTGTCAACGACCCAGATATATGTGTAAGGCAATGTTTTCTTAGAACTTGGGGATCATCAAATACCTCTTTGCACAAGGAACACTGTAGCCGTTTTGGTCCACTCTGCTCTTTTACAGATTCCACGGACTGCTGTGGTTTTAATGGTGGTCTCTCATCAAGTTGATTTGTCTTGTTTGCCCTCTGTTTGTGGGTGTCTAGATGCCTAAGGAGATATGCAGGATACTGAAACTGCTGATGACAGTCTGGGCATTGAAGCTTTCCCCTTTTAAGATGTGAGCTTCTGTGCTTGATCAGTTCTCCAATAGTTGGAAGAATCTTCCTGCAGACAGTGCACTGTATCCTCCTCTGGTGAACGCTTTTATGACCAATCAATGAGGCACGTTTCTTGAACCCCTTTCCACATTCCAGACAGCGGTATGGTTTTTGACCTCTGTGACTGCGCTCATGATTCTTTAGCGACTGTGGTGTGTCGAAACACTTTTCACAAAAATAACAGCTCAGGGCAAGACTGCCGTTTGCTTCACTCGATTTTGAGTCATCATTATTCACTCCAGTCACTGTAGTACTTAAAGTTGCTGGTTTGGACAAGTTAGACAACAGTGAATTCCTGTACTTGAACATTTTGCCGGTGAGTTTAAACAGCTCATGTTTCTTCATATGCCTGTACTTTCCAGAAGCATGATAAAAAACTGCTGGACAAAGATTGCATTTGTAATGTGGCAACGTTTTGGGGGCTGCTAAAAATGGGGGTGCTTCTTTTTTTGGTCCCATTTCCTTAGGCTGTTTATTCTGTTCATTTTTATGTAACTGCGTTTTCTGTTCAATTCCCTTAGTTTTTTTCCGTTCAGCCTGTTCCTTTAATTTTACCCTCTCTTTTGCAAGCCGATTAATAGACTCTCTGAAGCAAAATGTTTTAATATGTCTATATCGGTTAGATGGTAAAGTAAAGGTAGCGTGACACAAGGGACACCGATATTTACCGGCAATTTTTTCCTTGCCACCATATATAGTTTCTCTGACACAGTCACGCAAATGTCGAGCCCTGTTGTAAGAGTACTTGAAAAGCCGTGGACAAAGAGGACATTTATATAATCCTGTTGTCTCATTCTCCAGTTTTGGGCTTTTCCCACCACTGCGTTTTGTGGTACACGGACTTGATGAAACTGTCAAACTCTTGCCCTTGTGTACGTTGTAGAAGTGCTTTTTGGCCTTGTCTGCAGTTGTGAAGCTTTTACCACAAAAACTACACAGATGAGTTTTGGAGATGTCAACAAGCTTTACGTAACATCCGGGCAGATTTGGATATGATTTGTTCTGTATCAAACCCTTTTGTGGTGGTGTTTTAGTTTCTTTGATAACAACATCAGAATCTGTAACTGAAAGGTTAGGCTGCTTGCATCTTCCAGGTATACGCTTGTGTCTTCGCAGGCTACAAGACTGTGCAAAATATAATTTGCACCCATTACACTTATAGGGTGTTTTGCCAGTGTGAGTCCTCATATGCTTGACGTAATAAACCATTTTGGAAAATATGAGTTTGCACTTAATGCACCTGAGGCATCTGCGATGTTTTCCTTTTTTTGGTAAGTTGGAATCAGAAGAGAGCTGAGGGCTTTCTTTGGTTACACAACACACATGTTTCTCTGCTTGTTCGTTCCTCATCAGGTAGAGATCACATGTCTTGCAAAACTGGAAATTGTGCACTGAATGGCAACAATGGTGGTGTTCAATTAGATCATCTACATTGTGTGTTGTGTGTTTGCAATCTGCACAATGAAAAGAGTTACTCATTCCATTTACAGACTCTGAGGTCTTCAATATTATGACAGGCTGCAGACGTTTTCTCATTTGTATAGAGAATTTGAGTTGAGGTGATTGTCCTTCTGAATAGTTTATACTGTTACTGTCAGGTCTGGCCCCAGAACTGTCTTTATTGTTACTAGTGTCAAGTTTTGTTTCATCAGCATCACATGAAGAATCTTCTCTTGACAGAGGTTCACCATACAGCACGCCAAGCACTGACGGATCCACTGCAGATGTGTCCAACTCCAACGACTCTCTTGCATTTTCAGCAACACCCACATTAACACTTCCTGTTTGTTCGGCCACTGAACTTTGGTGTAGTGACTGATGCTGATCTGGAGAAGTTGCATTTGTAATCTCTACTGGACTTGTCCATTCCTTTAGTAGACAGGGATTTGTGTCTGTGCTTGAGGTGTTTGACTGTGAACAGGATTCTAAACCATTAGAAACACTTGGTTCTTTACTGTCACTAGTCACAGGATGGTCAGTGCAAAAAGGTTCTATAGAGGATGATGTGGTTTTCTTCTCTGCTGCACTTGTCAATTCTTTTTTTAGACAGGGATTTACATCGGTGCTGGAGCTATTTGGCTGTAAGCAGGATTCTGAATGATTTGCAACACATTGCTCATTTTTGTCACTGGCCACAGCAGTCCAACAAATATTATCCTGAGCTACACTTTCAGAAGACTGGTGCTCAGATAACTGCAAACAGGATTCAACATCATGGCCGTCACTTTTCAAGGTACTTTTGCATTCCCTCAGTTCACAAGTGACATCTTTAGAATCTGACCGTTTCGTATCCAGTGGATCTGAAGATTGATAGGTATTTGACTGGATCTCTTTCTCCGTTTCCATATTTTCATCATCAGTGGGGTTAGGATTTGGGGACGTCTGCTCATCAAATGTCTTACTTTCAAATATACCCGATTCCTTTTCTTCACTTTTTAGGTCTTCACTTATATCCTGTGTGTCTTCTCTTGTATTTCCATCATGACCATCTGTTGGGTTGGGATTATAATTTTTTTGGTCAAATGATTCCTTAATTTCCTTTCTTAGGACTTTCTCATCTGAGTGATCTTGCTCATTGTCCAATGTAGTCATGCTATTTGGAGCAGTTGCAGCAATTTGCTCCTCCTCATTGCCATCTGGGTAGTCCTCTATTCCATCACCAGCCAAGTTTTCCTGGCCACTTATCGAGAGGTTTGGACTTGTTCCTTGAGTGAGGTCTCTCTCCACATCCTCTTCTCTTTTCTGATCTTGACAACCACCATGATCATTTCTATCCTCTACAGTCTCGCTCCCTGTAGTTGTCCCCATGCTAAATGTAGTAGAGGACCGATGGTGTCCTGCGTAAGATTTGACATTTTCTTCCATCTTGTATTGTGCACATTCAACTATGTTTTCTCCTGTCGTCACATTTGATGTACTTGGCAGAATTACATTAGTCTTTGACATATTAGGGCACAGACTCTCAGTCGGAAGCATCACATTTCCAGTATCAGAGAAAAGCCATTCTGATGAGCTGTGTGTTGTAGCAATACTCATTTTTGATTTTGGAACTGAATTACTTGCCATGAATTTACAAGAGGGCCTTGTTTCACCCACTTCTGCTTCCGAGCAGCTACTGACATCTGAGTAGTCTTCAAGAAATGATGTAGCTAGCATTCCACAGTCTTGCTTAAGTTCCTGTAAATCTGTTGTAAAAGACGAAGGATAAGATCCCAGTGTCAATAATCCATCTGTGCCAAAATCTGAGATACTATTTCCGCATCTTGGCAAGTAATCTTTTTCCATTTGATCTACATCAGCTTGCCATGGTGTTTCCTTGCAATATCTTTGATAAAGACAGTCTGGACTGGGATTTTCAATAGTGAGATTTGAGTTATAGTTTGTGTTGAAGTTTGAGTTTGTTGCAGGAGCATCATGTGAAGACACTGCATTGGGGAAGTCATGATGTCCAATCAAGTTCTCTATATGCTGGGAAAGACTTCCCTCTGACTCTGATGTCCTTCTCAAAGTGCTTGGATCTGATGATAGAGGTGGAATGTTATGGAAGTATGAATCCCACCCATTGGCCATTCTCTGCAAGGAATAGAAGCCAGGGCTTATTTTGCCCAATCCTGAAAACACAAAAAAAAACATAGAATTACAAAAGACAAACTCCAACCATTTTCATGTAAAAATACTTAACTGAATAGAAAATTCTGACCTTTTCATGGACAGATAGGACCAGCACTATCCAGGATGTGGGTTACATCTAAATGGAAACCTGGGAAAATAGATATTGATAAATATTATTATTGTGAAGATTTTACAAGCCACTAAAGAAATGTATTCTACAAATGATATCAAAATCCAATCAAATATGAATATGCCACCAGATAGATTTACAACTCACAGTTCAGTCTGTTTAAAGTGTGGATGTTAAAATGTGACCAGACAAGGGGGGACTACACAAATTCCCTTTGTAAATTCTATTTACAGTAGTGGAGAGGTTTAGTTTAGAATCTTGCAACTATGTGATCAGGTATAACTGTTCCCGCATAGCATTCTCCCATAGCAAGGTTATTTTTTTTTATATTTGAATAATGTTTGAATATTTAATGCTCAAATGCAGCCTGTTATTGATATGTACTACACTACTCAGGCTTATGCATTGTCAATGCCACTATAAGCATGTGGTTGTTGTTACACATTCTGTCCACTAAAAAGGGAATTCCAACATTAGCCTGGCCTTGAAGGGGACCTACGTCACGGCACATTGCATTTCCGACACACCGCTCTCTGTTTACTATCATTTTCCACCACTAGCACACAGCGACAAACACAAATCAACAGAGAACTCTGTAATGTAACATTAACAAGTGTATTGACGCGGCTCTGTTGTAAAGGCTAACAGTGCTCGGTTAGCACAATGACATCATGTTAGAAAGCACAGCCGAAACGATTTGTCATAAACTAAGTAACAAAAGTGTTAGCCACAATGCTAACGGCATTGATAACTAAGCCAAACTACTGTCACTACTATTTTACTGATTTATATGCAACCTGTTTCTTGCAGATTGTCACGTTACTGAAAATACAGCTATTAGAAGGTAATCTATGAAGTTGATGCTAACTCTGACCGCTGTAGGGCAGCTAACATTAACTTTAGCTGTCTCCGTGAAGCTCCTATAACTCGCAACGCAGTGACGTGCTCTGTGATGTTAAGATCTCACAACGCGTTGTGTTTCTCATTCCCGCTAACGTATTGTTCATCAGACGTGAAATGACAAAAGCATTTTGTTTTCGCATGCGGGTAGGCCAAGGTGAGAAGAGGGAGATTAGCTAACGTTATATTTACAGCTCTAATTGCTAGCCAGGTCATGGTCGAAGGCAGAAGGGTTGGAGCAAGGACACATAGCTACCAAACTAACTTTTAATGTGTGAAATGTAAGGGGAGAAGCCATAGCTTCTGCCAAAGGTCAGTGCAATACCAACTAGATATAGTGTTGCTCACCTTGATGCACAGCACTTGACACAGGCTGAAAAAAATGGTGGCTTAAGTTATTAATAATCCAATATACCAAACATTTCCTAGATCTATCTGGTCAAACGTGAGGATATGCTGTTTTATATCATTTTTGGACTGTGGTTTGGACAAAACAAGCAACCTGAAGATGTCACCAATACCACATTTGATGGCTATTTTTCTCTTCTTTTTTATACATCAAATAAAAGAAATGTTAAAGCAATAGGTTAAACCAATAGATTAATTGATAATGAAAACAACAGTTAGTGGCAGCTACACTTGACTCTGCTTTTTAAGGTCTGCCCATAGGTGTAAGAGTCTTTACAAGTTCAGGCTGAGTGTGGCTGTGTAGAGGTTTTTTTTCTTCTTCTGAGGCAGGCTCTGACTGTCTGTGCCCATGCACCAAACAGGCACGTCTAATACCTGGCCTTCTTGGAGTCTCTGGGTGGGATCCTGGAGAAGGCACTGCTAGGGGATTCTAGAGAACTTGTCCCGCTTCGGTCCCCCTACAGGTTGTCTCATTGCAACTACAGCTCGCGCTACCCGATTGATCATTGACTTTGCCGTTTTATCAAATCGGGGGCCATATGTCTTGGAAACTCGGTTAAAGAATGGAGTGGAGCCGTTAACTGATCGCCATTGGGTGCTGAGTTGGATCAGGTGGCAGGAAAGACTACTAGACAGATCTGGCAAAACCAAAAGGTGTTGTGAGTGTGAAGTAGGAACACCTGGCATTTCCACATCTCATGGTATCATGACTTTGCGTAAACATACACGCCGACTTTCTTTAGCCAAGTGGCGTGTTATCTGTACGCATTTTGAGCTATCCGTGTGTAGGTCTACGCTGTATACAGCAGACGATAGTCTGCAACGTCACAGCGTAAACATACCTGCCACGTGGTGTGTTATCGCGAGGCTACATGTTATCGTGAGACTACGTCACGCGGGTTTTAGGAAAACAAGAAACGGACAAACGGTTGGGATTAGGAAAACAACACCTGGTTGGGTTTAGGAAAAGAAGAACAGGGTTGGGTTTAGGAAAAGAAGAAAGCAACAGTTAGGATTAGGAAAAGAAAACCGGGTTGGGTTAGGAAAACATCAACGAGGTTGGCTTTAGGAAACGCCACACGCGGGACACAAATCCCGCTCTCCTGGGTGAAAGTCCTGTGTTTTACCCATCCACCACCCGGACCACCCTCCCTGCGCGGTGATTCACACGCAATCTCAAGGTAATGTAAGGCAATGGAGGACAAACAGTGTTGATAAACACGCTACAAAGCGAGTATGCGTCTTGATAACACGGAAATAATGGCATACGAATTGGCGTGTCATCCATACGCCATTTCACAAGATCAGTCTGTGCATGGATAGGTTGGACTCAGCCAAGACGGTCCCATTTCAGCTGAGAGAAGACTATGACAATCTGAATAACAATCCGATGTCTATTAATTGGAGTCTTAAAAGTCCCAGTGAAACAGAAGTTGGAGCGTCTTTAGCTTTTGTACTGTGACGTATTTCCTTAGAGTTTACCTCAGTACTGAGGACTGTTGGCAATGGCTCCACACAAACTCCCCTGACCTGTTGTTGCCGTTAGATCAGGAAAAAGAAAGATTGCCCCTTCTCTTCTTCCTGTCCCCCTACTTCCAGTGCTTGTGAAAACATCTTTCTCAGGAGTACTTAAAGCAATAGCAGTTACAGTCATGCATTTCAGATGTTAATTTAATTATGTAATGGAATCCTTAGGATATTCACATCTACTGCAATAGCAGTGTCATTCATGCATTTCAGATGTTAATTCAATTATGTAATGGAATCCTTAGGATATTCACATCTACTGTATGCAATTTCCTTTCAAATAAGCATTTCTCAAAGAAAAAAACTCAAAAACTTAACTAGTATAAAGAACCTTTTTTTTTACCTGGTATTGAACGTCTGCTGCCATCTAAATCTCGAAAGACAATCCTGGCTTCCTGTAAAATTAAAGGAAATACAATTATTATTAATGCTATCACTTGTTTTGCATTTTCTTTAAGCAGGATAAAAAAAAAATGGCATCGTGGCTATTGATCTAGACAGACAGAAATCAAAGCTTGTGCCTGTGAAATGGGTAAGGCTGCTAGCCTTGCTCCGCCCTCCTACGTACTTCCGCTCAATTTTAAATTTTCAGTACTCTTCTTGGGTTTTCTCTGAACAAATATTTGGCGGTCCAATCAGTGAACAGAGGGAGTGGCTGAGAATGATGACGTTGAGGTTCGGTAACCTTCGGTGAGTTTAATGGCGGCGGAGAAAAATGCGAGCAAAGCCATTGTGGCAACGCTGCTGAATATCCAGAAGTTAAAGCCCGAGCAAGAACAATCTTTGCTGAGTTTTGTTGGTGGCAATGATGTTGTGGCCCTCCTCCCTACGGGGTTCGGGAAAAGCTTGATTTTCCAGCTTGCTCCATTAGTGGTCAATGAGTTGGCTAAGGCGAACGCTAGCGATGCTAAGCCGACGTCACGACCAAACATTTGCGATTGGTTATGGCAGATCCAGAGTGGCTCTGGGCAGATCCAATAGTTTTAAACTTCAACAGAGTACCCGCCTTCAAGGAAGTTAACACAATCAATCAAATCAATGGAGAGTGGCCAGACTCTCTGTACAAATGAAATGTACAAGAGGCTAGTAGGACCAGGCTATAAGGCTGCAATCCCTGTGCCACAAGTAGAGAAAAATAAAGAATCATAAGGTATTGAAAAACATTCATTTTCCAAAACATCTACAGCCAGATGTGCATGCTTACAAGTACATAAATGACAGCCTTGTTTCACTCACAAATTCTTAAACTGGCTTGCGCTTGCAGGACTCCATAATGAGACCTGTGCAAGGTTGAAATTCTAGGCTAGTAAATGCACAGTTTTTAGTTCCCTTCCTGTATTTGGGACGGATCACGTTCCCATCTAAAGTGAACCGAACTCCCTCCGATCTTTTTCCTAAACTTGATGCCTAAACTTAACTGTCATCCCCGCGTGACACTCAGTTTTTCTTGGTCCTGAACAGAACAAAAACAAAAAGGAGATCATCATGAACTTAAGGAGATCCAGGCAGATCACACACTACCCACGTCATATACTGTAAATGGTGAAGATGTGGATATTAGGGCTGTAACGATATGCGATATGAAACCGAAATTGCAACACTCAGATCCACCAACCTGTGTCACAGTGTGAGAAGACAGAATCGCGACACACCCCTTCCAACTTATTAGCGTCCTTAGCACTGGAGTTAAGTGCTGACCAGGTTTGAATTGCTGTAATGATAGTGGCTGGCTGTGGGCTGGCTGTGGGCTGACTGTGGATGTGTCCCCGGGGCTGTTGTCAGCTCTCAACTCGACTGAAGCCTTGCAGCGCCAGGAGAGTGAGGCAGACAGACAGGGGTGTGCTAGCTGGCTAAATTACCATTAGATTAGTCGTCTATCTATACAGTTAATGTTACTGATGAATTTGTGGGTTAGCCCAGAGTTGTTAACCGTGGTCAAAACAATCATACTAAAAAACTGAGCGTGTTGAACAATGTCGTAATCTTATGATACCCACCAAGAATTAGCTAACGTTATAGACCAAGCATTAGCATTAGCTACTTGTCAACCAGCACCTTAATAGTCAGCTAACCTTAAAGCAACACCAAAGCACTTTTCCTCTTCGGTCCCCCTACAGGTTGGAAGTGGAATTGCCCATTACTGTTACCATTACCATTATTTAAAATCAATCAATATCAATAAATAAGGTCTCTGTTGTATTACTGTGTTGCAAAGTGGCATGTAATCAATGACAAAACGATGCCATGTGGCATAGCCCCCCACCCCAAAAGAATCAAGGTTTGTATCAAATCGTGGGTCAAAAATCGTGATACGAACCGAATTGTGGGTTTGGTGTATCGTTACAGCCCTAGTGGATATGGTAGATAACATCAAATTCCTGGGAATCCACATCTCCAAATAACTCACAAGGTCCCTCAGCACCTACCACCTGGTAAAGAAAGCCCAACAGAGGATTTTCTTTCTCAGGAAAGTCAAACAAGCCGGTCTCTTCTCACAGCTGCTGGTCAACTTTTATCGTAGCACAATAGAAAGCATCCTCTGTCAGTGTGCCACAGTGTGGTATGCCAGCTGCACAGCAGGGAACAAAAAGGACTTGGCCCCGGGTGGTGAAAAAGGCACAGAGGATTGTGGGAGTTGTGCTCCCAGACCTGGATGCTGTGTATGCTGTCTGATTACAGAGGCCAGCTAGTAGCATCAGCATGCATCCAGGACACTGTCTGTTTGTCCCATTGCCATCTGGGAAAATATACTGAACCATCAACACCCAGACTAACAGAACAGCTTCTTCCCCAGAGCTGTAGCCTCCATCATCACCCCCTCTCCATGCACACAAACACAACCTGACATTGCTTAGACTTCACTTCAGCATGTAAATTATGTGCTGCATCACTGCATCACAAACTCTGCATGGCCAAAAAAATAAAGAAAGAAGAAAAAAGGATGTGCTGTGTGCGTGACACTGTGTCCACTGCAGTCTTCACGTTCTAACACCCTTCAGTTTATCGACAGGATTATCAACAAATTAAGCTAGCGTGTCTTAAGAAGCTTGGTGTTCTCATAACTCACTTCACATTGTCTTTGCCATCTCTTTTCCCTCACACAGCTGCTACGCTATCGCTGACCACTCACGGTCGCGTGACAAACCAGTATGTTTAGGCCGATGTGTGTGTGTGTGTGTGTGTGTGTGTGTGTGTGTGTGTGTGTGTGTGTGTGTGTGTGTGTGTGTGTGTGTTGCGCATGGTCACGTGAGTATCAGAAGTGTAGAGGGGTTCAGAGCATGCAGACAGAGGCTCACTTAATCACTAGCTATGATATTACATCCATCTTGAATGTCATCATTTATAAGAGCATACAAAATGTATTAATTTAATAAGAATTTGTATTTTTGTTATTTAATTTTCTAAAATATAAAGTTTTTAAAAACTATTGCACATGGGGGGGGGGGACGGACAGAGTTTGTGCGTCTTTTAAGCTGGCAATGGAGGTATTCACAGAGTCGCAACAGAGCCAAAGCGATGTTTGTGTGAAAGGGACAGCCGGCATGGCGGGACTCCATGTGAAACGATGCACACCACAGGCAGGTCTAAAAGTGCAGCGTTCTGAGTTGCTAAAGTTATCTGTCCTCTCTACTGACAATGGACCTTTTTCACAGCAGACATTTTGACTTGTCATAGTAGGAAAAGCACAGCTGAAATTGATAACCTTAATGATGGCTCAATTCCATCAAGTGTCCCAATAAGCTATTTCAGTGAGTCAGCATGCACAATACCAGGGTCTCTCCTAAGTGGAATGCAGCCATCATTAATGGTTTTGAATATTGCTGGTGATCGGCTCACACACAAACTAGACGCCGACGCTGTTGTGTTATACGCTTGTGTCACGCCTTATTTTCTACCAAAATGCCAGCATGCGGTGTTAAATCACATACTTGGGGGGGGGGTTTGCCGCCTCTGCTTGGGAGGGGAGGGGTTGCAGTGCGGTGGGCTAGGGATCTCATCGCTGCTCTTTGCAGATGATGTGGTCCTGATGGCATCATCGGTCTGTGACCTGCAGCACTCACTGGATCGGTTCGCAGCCAAGTGTGAAACGGCTGGGATGAGGATCAGCACCACTAAATCTGAGGCCATGGTTCTCAGCAGGAAACCGATGGAGTGCCTTCTCCAGGTAGGGAATGAGTCCTTACCCCAACTGAAGGTGTTTAAATACCTTAGGGTCTTGTTCGCGAGTGAGGGAACAATGGAGCGGGAGATTGGTCAGAGAATCGGTACACCGGGGGCGGTATTGCATTCAATTTATCGCACTGTTGTGACAAAAAGAGAGCTGAGCCAGAAGGCAAAGCTCTCGATCTACCGGTCAGTTTTCGTTCTTACCCTCACCTATGGTCACGAAGGCTGGGTCATGACAGAAAGAATGAGATCCAGGGTACAAGCGGCCAAAATGAGTTTCCTCATGAGGGTGGCTGGCATCTCCCTTAGAGATAGGGTGAGAAGCTTCGTCATCCGTGAGGAGCTCGGAGTACAGCCGCTGCTCCTTCGCGTTGATAAGGAGCCAGTTGAGGTGGTTCTGGCATCTGGTAAGGATGCCCACTGGGCGCCTCCCTAGGGAGGTGTTCCAGGCACATCCAGCTGGGAGGAGGCCTCGGGGAAGACCCAGGACTAGGTGGAGGGATTACATCTCCAACCTGGCCTGGCCTGGGAACGCCTCGGGATCCCCCAGTCGGAGCTGGTTAAAGTGCCTCGGGAAAGGGAAGTTTGGGGTCCCCTGCTGGAGCCGCTCCCCCGCGACCCAACACCAGATAAGCGGACGAAGATAGATAGATAGATGGATGGAAGGATGGATGCTTGGTTCTGTGTAAATTAACAAAGCTGGCATACCGGCAGACCTTCACTGCAACGCTACTGCAAAACTCTGTGTTGAAGGGGCTACAGGGAATGGTCTCCAGCCAGATTCAAACCAGGGGATGTTGCATTAAATGGACGTTAAGTGTGTACTGCACAGTAACTCATAGGTGTCTGCTAGCAGCAAGACGTTCTATGCAGTCAAGTACTATTAGACAATAAATTAATCCAATCTAAAATTGCATTTAGAAATGATACACTCCTCCAGCCTCCTCCACTAAAACACAGGAACCATAGAGTTTTATTTTCGAAAAGATAGAAAAACAGCAGGCACTCTTTGCAGCTTTGCATCTCACACTAATGTCTTAAGGAACATACAACTTTTAACATGGTCCTGGATCCCCCGGTCCCCAGTCTGCTGCTGATTATTTCAAAACCATGTAACTGTTTGATAATATCATACAGTGGTGGGTACACAAAATGTCTTATCACAATCAACAACTGCCAACAGCTTGAATCAAGGCAAATCCAAGAATGTTGCCTATGAATTGTGCCCTTTTACTGGTTTACATTAACCATTTGCAGGAAGGTGACATTTTTGGAGAGGTTTCTCACCAGTGAGGCACTGTTCCCAACTTCAACATTTTTAATACTACATGCTTTGATTCAGTAGGAATGATGTGGAATAAGTGTGTTGGAATAACAAGTGGTGGCGCAACCTGCATGAATAGACAACAATCTGAGGTGGTGAAGAGTATGCTGGAAAAACCTGTGTGGTGTGTTCCGCAAAGTCTTCGTAGGCCTGTCTTGGGGTCAATCAGATGAACTGGCTGTTCAGCTTGGAAACAACGACGGAGGAAAACACACAACTGTGATAGGTACACCCAAGGCTCCTTACATTTTTCATCTCATTTGATCAATCCAATACACAGAGCTACCAAAACGGGTCAAAGATTACGTTTGAACGTTCATTCTAAAAACACACAGCTGGCCATTTGGTCACTCCACTCACACAGTAGGGAGACTTCTTTGCCGAGAGAACGGATGACAGCCCGGGAGAGGCACAGTCCAGTTAGCCATCTCCCGGTACCGCTTTCTTCCCGGTGGGGAGTGAAGCAGAGGCTCTGTTCGGTTCTGCTGGCTAGAGCAAATGCTTGTTGTGGGTATCATAGCAAAGGTATCTGGTTTCCCTTGTGTTGTTGAATGATGAAAAGATTACCGCACCTTCTGGTATGGGGAGTTATTTAATGCGCAAAATGTACGTAAAATTGGCGGCCATCAGCTTGGTGTGTAAAGTAAGGAAAGGTACTTTATTGTCACATACAATTCATTCTCTGCATTTAACCCATCCCTGAAGGGAGCACTGGGCAGCCAATCACAGTGCCCAGATCTGAGTCAGTGCCTTGATCTAGGGCACTGACTGGAGAACCTAGTACATGTTTTTTGATGGTGGGGGAAACCAGAGCACCCAGACACCACGCAGACACGGGGAGAACATGCAAACTCCACACAGAAAGGCCTGGAACAACCTGGATTCCAACCCTTCTTGCTGTGAGGCCACAGTGCTAACCACTGGGCCACCGTGCCCTCAGAGTGTCAGGGCCTTTAAAGATGTGAGTTACAATACTGAGCCCAGAGAACAGATGTGCAAAGACCCTGATAGTCTTTGGCACCTCAGGCTACATGATGCATTAGCACTCTGAATCAATACAAAATAAGTGGGTATATTTCAAAGTCACAGTACAAAATTTGCTAATGTTTCCATATACACTGTTTCCTTGCTGAGCTGCAGTGGAGGGAATTTTGTACTAAAAACACACATGGTGGCATGTGACACGGATCATAACACCTGCCCATAGGGGTGGGTGGTATAAAGGCTACAGAAAGTACACCAGTATGAATTTGCCCTACGATACAAGTTTTAACTATACCATGCGGTAGAGCCCTCATGTAGGTCAGGAAGGACTCAGCCAGCCAGGGCTGCACAATAGGCCATTCACTTCCATTACATTGCATGAAATCAACACCAGGCTGCTACAGTATAACCAGCTACAGTATAACCATACAGACCACTACACACATCAGACTTGTCGGTTATAGCTCGACTCAGCCATACATTTCTCATTTCTCTTCTGACATGGATTGCATGCAGTGTTTAAGTTAGGGCTGCACGATTATGGCCAAAATGATAATCACGATTATTTTTGGATCAATATTGAGATCACGATTAATTAACACGATTATTTGTTGATTTTAACCAAAACAAATTTTAGGCTAATTATAACTGCTTTCACATCCATATTGTGCTACATTCCTCCTTTGTTGAAGGATACTATGAAGGAGTATGCCATTTCAGCTGTTGTGCGACTGCTTTCCACACATGCGCGTTTGCCGTAAAAAGATAGAGGCAACGCAATTTTCTGTTCACGTTAACAGCGCATGTTAAAATCCGGTATCTACCGGATGAAATAACAACACCGATTTCAGTGCCTCATTACGGTGCCATTTGAATGTCTGCGTTGCGCTCTGATGCTCCGAAACAAACATTGCTGCTAGTAAACACTAATAACACGTTACACAGCAGGTAACGTTAGCCTACCATTAGCTACAGTAGTAACTGGATTAAATACGGCTAAAATGCTGACTGGCTAAACGGTGTAGTGTGACCGTATTTCACTATAGAAGATTCCAACAGCAGGACGTACAGTCTACCGCTAAAGCTATGAGCTAAAAGACAAAAACTAGCACTGGTCACCGCTGTAGTCTGAAAAACAACACAGATGGGACAAAATGTTGCGTTTCCTGGTAAACTGGAAAACCTCAGGACCGACTTATGACCGTCTTTCTGTTGTGGAATTTCCTCACGTTACTTACTCTGTCCTCTGTGACTGTTTACATCTAGAAACTAAGCTGCGCAGTGCACTGGACAACACTGATTGGCTCATGGAGGCACGTGATCAGACAGTGGTTCACGGAGTGCTATGCAAAAAAATAAATAAAAAACAACACTATACGGAGCGTTCTATGAACGGAATGACACATTTTAAATATGGCTTGATCACACAAATGTTATCGTAGGAAACCGAAATTGTGATCATGATTAAAATTGAATTAACTGTGCAGCCCTAGTTTAAGTTTTTACACTGTATAAATTAGCCTAGCAGCTAACATATCCTATGAATTTCAGCCTGCATGCACATTTTTCTTTAGCCTAACATTGTTGAAACAGAGCAGCTAATGTTGGTAGTGACAGCAACAAGTTAGCGGACTGCTGAATGTCCAGCCCTATTGCGTACTATGTGAAATATGTCCTGGTAACACAGTTAAGAGAAAAATTAACATACCGTATTATGTACAGTTACCGTCTGTGCTTCAAATTATACCATGATATACATATAAGACCAGCGTGCCCAGCCCTACATGGACACATTGTTTTCTATGTAGGCCCGCATACCTGCAACACTTTGACCTGTTATCGAGTTAAAGTGTAATTCTGTTTTTTTTTCAACCTGTAAAGTGAAACAGCGAGACTATCCGGTCAATTTACCAAAACACACCCGCAATATTGTATACGTCTCCTTTACAACACCACAGATGACGAGAGAGTCATCTTGGATGTTGAAAAACATAATACCATAAAGAAAGAGAACACCAGAAAGAGAAGGCATGGGATTTAACTGTAGGAGTGCCTGGAGTGGAAGGTAAATACTAGCTTAATAGACACGTGATTGTTCTGTAAAGTACAAAGTAGAGACAATATAATCTGCGAGTCGGTCAGGCTAGACGATCCGCTTCTGAGACGCTCCCGGTGTGGTATGGCGCGTGACGGAGGACGGAACAAAACAGCGGCGCAGCACAAAAATACTTTGGCAGGCAACCATAGGTGGCAGTAATGCTCCACAAGGTTGCAATTCAGCATTAAAAAAATGGAGGAAGAAGTCAAATGTTGCGATCTTAACAGTTGTCAGTACCCGATCCGTTCCGCCTGCCCGATCCGTTCTGCGCATAAGCAGAAGCTCATGCTTTTACGACACTACCTGATCGGTTCTACGCTTGTGCAATTGTCGGTAGTTATGTTTTGGACATTCTGCCGGTTGCTGGAAGAAAACATTAGACATTGACAGTACAAGTTGTTTGCTGGAGTTGCCTAAAGTATCTGTTAATGATATACGGAGGGTTGTCCGGGCATCCAGTACGACACCACGTAGCAAATTAAACAAAGACTTAGCTACGTTGCTTAATTTCTTTGCAACTTTGAAGGTAATTTGCTAACACTAGCTAGCCTGAGCTAGGAGCCTTGCTCCGTCCTGCTTCAGGTTAATCATGTGTATACACCTCTCACTTCATGTGTTTGTACTTTTATAAAAAATATAAGGTAAAACAGGGCTACAAATGAGATCTCTGTGAGAGCCCAGCATGCTCCTACAGCTATTATGCAACTATTATGTAGCTGCATGCTAACGCAACATAGTTGTAATCTTGGCCAACGGTGGTGATTTTTCATGGTAAAGTCCTACTATATACTCCGCTGCTACCGCGAACAATCACCAATAAAGGGTTCTAAACCAAATACTTCACAACCGGACATGTCCCAGCACTAAAGTGACCGGAATTTTGGGAGAAATTACCAGCATTGGCCAAGATTACAGCTATGTCGCATTAGCATGCTACATAATAGTTAGCCGCTAGGAGTATGCTGACGTTAGATTGTAGTGGAACGAAGCAGCACTTTCTAACGTCAGAAATCTCAGATAAAGGCTTCTGAACCAAACACTACCCAATCGGACATGTTTCAGCAGGAATGAGACCCAGAATTGGGGAGAATTTAACAACAATGGCCGACAAGATGACATGTTTACTGCCGTTAGCATGTAGCTACTATAGTGGTATACAGCAGTGGTGGCTGGAAGAGCTGTCATCTCGTCTTTGAAAGGACACTTTCGTACGTTCACACTTCGTTGCGTTATTAGTCAAGACCATAGACAGGTATATTAATAATTAATTAATGGTCTATGGTCAAGACGAAGTATTACTAGTAAAACTATCAACATAAACAACACAACAATGACGTCGCTAGCGGTTTTGGATCAGTGACAACAAGTCTTAATTAAAATATCTTTATAAAAAAAGAAAAATATGCTACCAGTTGCCGTCAAGTGTTTAACGCATGCGTGGTACAAATCGCACAGATTTTCTGCTACGCAATTATGCGCATGCGCAGAACGGATCGGGCAGACGGAACGGATCGGGTACTGACAACAGTCCAGCGAGATTTGAGACAAAATTACAGTCGAAATGTACGCACTACGCGTTGTGTGTACACAATTGCGTTGCCTCTATCTTTTCAGTTTTAATTTATCTCAATATATGGAGTAGGGATGGGCATTCGATTAAATTTCCTTCGTCGATCGTCGGGAGAATTAATGATCAATTATCGATTAATCATTCATATTTTTATATTAAAATTCATTATTTAAATATTTAACTTTTTATAAATTAAAAACGCAATGAAAATACAAAAATACAGCATGTTTTTACCTCGAGATCTTAATTACAAGAAGAACAACTTGTGACAGTTAAACTGGAGGTTAGGCTAAACTTAAAGATATATGCGCTGCGGTGTTTAATTTAGCAGCGGAACCGTTGCTGCGAGCCGGCGTTGTTAAACAGAGACCCTCATTTGTTCCAAAATAATAAATAAAAATAATAATGTTCAATAATAACTTAACCATAACTTAACCAAAAACATAATACTACTTAGATCTGACAGGTTTTGTCAAAATGTAACTCAAAACTATCCAAGGCACGGACAAAGCCTAATACAAAATAACCAGTTACTCACATAGAACTTCTGCACCAGTCTACTGGTTTTTGTTGAGAAAAATAAGCAGGTTGACATGATATGGGATCTCAGGTTCCCTTAATACATCCATGGGTCAGACGCGACCGCTACCTGGTGATCGTCAGTTCAGCCGCCGAACACAGCCGCCGGCACGGGTTGCAGGTAGCTACCTCCGCGCTAACTTGGCCAGCCCGGCCCGGGAACCTCGTTCCGTTCTTCGTTTCGTAGTGAGTTTCTACCAGTCCGGTGTTGGTACGTCGTGACGGAATGTGAAATGCTGGTTCCAATATCCATCTCAATGAACGTGCAGATCCCTCCGGTAATTTCCCTCTGCTCGTTGTGCATCGCAGCTCCTCCGTGCTAACGCCGAGTTGATGCTAGGTTGATACTGAGAGCAGGACGCACCGCCACCGCCATTAACCAGGGTCAGATGTACTTTGTTTAAGTGGTACATCATTTGAGTCGTGGCCGTGTTGTATACACGGCGTCGCAGTGTTTGCAGTGAACTAAGTCATTTTTTAAAACAAAATGGTCCCACGCCACACTTCGCCGTGACCTCTTCATGTTTACTTTGAATCAAAACATAACTCGCAGCTAACTGAGCAACCTATGGCGCCCCCGGGTGGTAAAATGTTTAATTACTGCTGACACACTGGAAATCATTACATTGCTGCAATCACACTACACAACGCAACCTGCATTAGTTTAATCGATGACATATTAACGTGATCGACGAAATTCTTAATGATCAATCGTCGATTAATTATGCCCATCCCTAATATGGAGAGATTAACCCTCTACCTTGTTCATTATTATTTTTTTCACAGATGGATAGAAAACAAAATTCTGTGTTTGGCTGAGGGTACTGAATCAGAGACTATCCAAAAGGGGAGTGAGGGACTTTTACACTCTTTTTATCCCTCTCTACCTGCAAGGCACCCTAGAATGAAGATTACAGGATAAACTACAGTTTACTTTCAGTGTTTTTTCCCCATGCAAGACTTTGTCAGGAGGACTAACGTTATAGATTAGTGAATTTATATCAGAGATGCATCATCCAAGACAATGGAGCCGTTTATGTAAAATCTATTTGGGGCAAGAAGAGTCATATAAAATTGTCTTGGCGGTGACAACATTATCTTGTTTTAGAGCTTACTGCGCATATTATAAACTTTTTAAAGTAATTAAGTCACACATAAACAGAGCTGCCACAAGCCAGGAACGTATGAATGATTACCATGCAGCAGGTGTGCATAACATTACCAACTATTTTCTCTTGTAAACATGGGTTCTTTTCTCTGTGATAATCTGGACAGAGATAAGCATTTTTATAATCACTCCATGTTTTAGTTTTCAATAGGAAAAAACTATGTATGACCACCTGATCTTGTCTTGATTGTGTTATTGCAAGATGCTGTACTTTCTTACGGAGGACATCAAACAAAAGGGAAACTGTAAGATGCAATCAGATCAACAAAAACACTATCAGCAGCGGTTAGGTTTGTGACTCTAGCCACGTGTTATAGATTTATTTTACAGTGACGTAAGTTAGGTTGTTGTTCAGGGTTAGGGCTAGCTAGCTACCTCAGTGACTAGCACAATGCAAGCTAGCACGGATAACCAACATAACAGCTAATGACTCCTCTGCAGCTGGTCTTAAGCAGGACCACTTACCAGATCAGTGCTCCGTGTTGTTCTTGCGTCCTTCGCCGCCGGTTCCTTTGTGGTTTATCTGCTACAGGGTCTGTGTTGAAGTAATCACAAGCAGACAGACGTCGTCCAAAGACATTAGCTACAAGTCGGCTTTCTTTGCCAGTACGCGGAGAAAGCGGCAGTCCTCCTTCCCGATGGCTTCTGTCTTTCCTAGGAAATATCGTTAGGAGATCTTTTTTTCGGTCTGGATTGTGAGTCGATGGGGGTCGTTGAATCTAAAACCCGAGTGTTTTCCCTCACGACGTGTGCTACAGGGCTTGTTGTACCTCGGGTAGCGGTGCTAGATGCAAATTCTCCTCCATTATCTTTTTTTGCGCATTTTCAGACAATGTGCCCGGAATTGTGCGTATGTTATACAACGGTTTGAGCAGAACCAATAACAAGGGGCAGGGACTCCGAGAAAGCCCGCCCCTGCATGTTCTATGGCTGACACAGCCAGAGCCTGAGGGGGCGGCTACACGACTCCTTCCGGGCGACCGCGCCACGGTTGCCTCCTTGCTGCTGCTGCTGCTGCAGCTGCGCCTGCACTCCCAGTCCTTACGTGCTGTGGCAGTCTGGCATGCAGACAGTATTACTTGCGCTTACAGTAACTGCGCTGATCATTGAAGTCCTCAGTGGAGCCTCAGTGCTCCCCTGTGCCGTTTCAGTACCACTCTGTTGATTTTGCATGAGTACTATGATCCAGGTTACTGGAGAACTCAACCAGTTACCAGACATACTTGTCTGCTGGACTAGATGTGGTTGGTCTTTAAAGGGTTAATAAGTTCCATACCACCATTTTGTGTGCAAGACTTGCTACAAAATGGCGCCACCTCTTCTGGTGCAAGTTATTACAAAACCCCTTTGGCTGAGGGGCACATGAGAACCACTTCCAATGGAGAAAAAATACATTGTTCACGAGAAGAAGGAAAAACATTATATTTTTAAAATAATGGGTGAACAGGATCCTCTGAATATGTCTGATATTCTGTGACCAGACAATTGCTTTACTTCTTCTAACTGGTGCATTTATGCACGCATGAGGTTTAGCTTTTACCTCAGAATGAGCAGTTTATTGAGTAATTGATCCTAGGTCCCTGAATGTATTTAAGTGCGTACAACAAAATAATTGCAAATTAAGATGGGACTGCTTTCTGACCAAGTCAGGCAGAATAAACCTCTAAACCTGCCATTGCAGGAGAAAAAAGGGTCCACTGCCATAAAAGAACTGGTTAGATTACTGCCTCTCTTGCAGGTGTCAATTAACTTCTCGCTGTTTGCAATAAAAAAACAGGTCTGGATCATCTGAAACACTCAACCTGTATTTTATATCAGGATATTCTGCCTAAATAATTCTGGAAATCTGTAGGCTATGACTGGATGACTTTGTCGGGTGTTATTTTTTCATATGTAGTTGTAGTCCCTCACTGTTAATAAAACCAAGCACTGAAGCCAGTGGAGCTCTTGACACCAGAGAGTTAAGGTCCATATTGTACAAAATGTACACTTGCATGTAACTCGAAGAAATGGTAGACATACCACACTTTCCCCATATTGAAGCTCAAGCCTGCTGTCAGTATGCTTGTGGCTCAAAGGTTACAGGTTTAAATCAGGTTGGATGTAAAATGCTGAGTTGGTATAAAGAAGGAAACACACTTTAAACTTGCAAGACAAAAACCCTGCTGTCATAAAGGGATGAGATGTTATAATAGTTCAAACAGAGATAACAGAACACACTTTCGGAGTCTCCTGAAAGGCCTTCATGGTGTTGCACTTGTTTGTACATACAAAAGGTGTCGGAAGTAGTTGAAAATGAAAAAAGAGAGTTTGGGAGAGAAGCTGGAATTCTTCTTTTCTCACCTCTGCACACCTGACCAAGTTGTTGACCAAGATGTTAAAAGTGGGCATGGTTCAAGCCCCCAGGAGGAGCACTGGGCTTTAAAGCCAAATTTCACATAGTGGCCAAACAGTGAAATTACAACTTCCGGGTCTGTCACATGCTGGCATTGGGTCCAAAATGACTTATCCCCACAAACTTACATTTTAGAAAGAGATGTTTGTAAACCAGTGGATACACTTTTTGAACTTCACAACCCAAGCAAAATGACTAATTTCACTATCAGAGTTTGATACATTAGGTCTGATACCTGTTGGAAAGTCTAGAAGAGCTGCACGATAAAATAACTATCCCCATTTAAGTTAGCGGAGGGCTAAACCGGAAGTTAGCCATTAGCAGTGCTCAAGATCTGGGTAAATTAATCTTTTTTTTTTTTTTTAGGAAATCAAACTTTTTTGGCTACATGTGCCACTGGGCAACTTTCTTGTTGGGTGTGCTTGTCAACGACATGACAAGTGTAGTGATGCCTTAAGCCCAGAACTATTAGGTTTCTCTAATAGTACTTTCTGCAAGACTGCTTTGAGTATGCATAGAGTGAGTATGTTTTAATGTAAGTTGGTCAAGAGCAAACCCCTGGGAACGGCACTCGGTTGTATGACAATTTGGGCTTAGTGGCCCTACTCTGTATTACATCATCACATGATGCACACTGGCCAAAAATGATTTAAATAATCCCCAATACACAATCATTAGAGAAGAAGTGTCACAAACAAGACAACATTTCTCAGTATTAGAATAATATTTGATTAGGGTGGAAGTCATATAGTAGCTTAGCCTGTAGGGACTTGGCTTGGGAATTGGAGAATGGCTGGTTGAAGTCGATAGGATTACGGTATGGTGGGTGGACTGGTAGCTGGAGTGGAGTACTGCCGAGGTGACCTTGAGCAAGGCACTTAAGCCCCAACTGCTTAGAGCACCAACTATGTGGCATGTGTGCATATTTCAAATCTATGTGTGAATGAATAACAACAACAGAGTATACGCATTTAATTGACCCATTGAGGGATTAATCAGTAAAAGTACTTCTAATATCATTAAATAATTGTATGCCATAAATGTGTACAGGGACCCAACAGGAACTTAGCTGCCTTAGCCAGAGGAAGTTTGAACCGCGAATGCAAACAACTGGCTCGATGGGAGAAGGAAACTAGTATGCATGCTCTAAGGACCTGGAGACATTTTCGACGTATGTGCCCAGTGAGGAACTTTGATAGGTATGAATGGGGCGCCTTCCAGGAACATTGTTTGCAGTTTTCTTAAAGGTCGAGACAAACGGCCGACCCTCGGCAGAAAAGTCAGTTGGACTGATCAATCTCCCCGAATTGGTCAAAAAAGTGCCTCGGAAGACACCATAGCGAAGAGACGTAATACGTCTCCATAACAGTGGGCGGCGCTAATCTGTATTGTTGCACAAAAATTAAAACCAGCAGCTGATTGGACAAACGTTTCACGTGGGCCTGGTTTCTCCGGAAATTCAAAGCCAGACTCTCACGGCGGCTTGTTCAGAATACAATCTCATATTTTACTGAAATAGTTCACCGAAACGTGTTTCTGAAAACAATTTAAGCGAGAAATAGGCCATGCAGTTGCTGAATCTGTCTTCATTTCAGATCGACAAAGGTCAGTTTAAAAGATTTTCGTCAGATTTTGAGAGACTCTAGTCATGCTCGTCCCACTCCTCGTTTCTGGGTTAGCACTACCAATCAGATGGGTCATTTGAGTCTGACTGCCAGCAGTGCCTTTTTTTGTCTGTCATGATGCTATAAGTACATTATGTAAGTATGACTCAAACTGTTGCTTTTATCCAATTCCCCCTTGATTATTCGGCCCAGTGCTTTCTTCAGTTGATATTGAGCCCAAACAGTGTATTTGCTAATAGCGGAACTATGTACATGATAATGTCAGAAATTCCATGAGTGGCCCTCAGATGGTTCTTCAGTCACTTATGGTTTTTTCCTTGCCTTTTGCTTTTGATGTATTACCTTCCGTAATGTTCAGTTCACATAGCAAATTACCAAAATCAACCAAAAAAAGGATGGACCTTTGGGTTGTGCACACAAAACACCTACTGCAGCAGAACTGCAAGTTGAATTCCCAGCAGATGTCCTGCCAGTTTAGTGACCAAGAGGATGCCCACTGGTTGCTCCAGAAAATGTCTGAATGCATCCCAGCTGTGTGCACACCACATATTTTCTCACACTTGTGGCTGATGCTCAGACTACATGATTTGCATGTGAGTTCATATAGTTCACATTTTTTATTGCTTGGTAGCTAAATAACCAACTACATACACAGGTGTCAATACCGAGGTTACATAAAATGGAAGGTCCTCACTTTTCTGTCTGCCTGACAAGGTCCTTTGGGTCACAGGAGGTATGTAAACCACAATGTGGGCGTGTAGATCAAGTAGTTTGATCACCCCCCCTTTATGAATTGGTCAGGTCGACCTTTCAGTTAAGATTTTGATAGAAGTAGGGGTCTTGGAGAATGTGCATTGGTAGAGACACATGGGCTACAGCCATCAAGCCCCCAGGACGTGCGGCAGGCTTTAAAGCCAATTTGACCAAAACAAGTTCCTTCCCGAGGCTATTTTGCAGTGGCACCATTGCTCCGTCCAGCGCCTAGCACCACCCAAGATGATTGTGATTGGTTTAAAGAAATGCCAATAAACCAGAGCACGTTTTTCTCCCAATCCCAGAATGCTGTGTGTCTGGCAATGCGAGACTAGCAGTCACCTAACTTTATTTAGGATTTAGGATTCTTCATTGGTTTAGTCTATATCCACGACGTTCGACTTCAGGGATTGCTCTGGTGCCGCCAGAAATTCCACTGGATGTCACTCTTTTTGGCCGGATGTCCGTTACCTTCTGCTTTCTTTGTGTTTTAATTTTAAAATCCGGTCGATTTATAAGGACTGTGGTTAACTGCTCCACATATCCCTGCAGGGTAAATACAGACAGCTAGCTTGACTATCTGTCCAATCTGAGTTTTCTGTTGCACGACTAAAACAACATTTGAACGTACAATTTGTACAACTTAATGCTTTATACACACACTCTTTTCACAGCGTAGGAAAGCACATTCTTATTGCCAGATGAGTGACTTTGTTTGGCTCATTTTCTGTAATTAGTTTAGCATAAAAGCATGGTGGAATTAGCAAGCTAAGCTAGTTAGCTTTAGCTAAAACGGTAAATTCCTGAACACAGATACCAATAATAATACACACAGTAATACTATGTAATAGTATAATATAATAGTAGGAATTTCTGTGGAAAAGTTTCAAGGGTCCAAATGAACTTGCTCGGGTCACCTTTGAGGGGCTGTGTGATTTAAATGTCCCTATCTGCTCAAGTCTTTGTCATGATCTGCTCATGTCTACCACACTTTGCACAATTGGATTTCTTGTGATTGATTGTAGAAATCTTTGTGCAGCCCAAAATGTGTAACCACACTGAGGGCTAGATTTATCAAGCCCTCAGTTTGATATTGCGCTTGATAATGGCTCGTTTCCAGGCGCTTATTGGTCACAAAGACGAACGTAACCGTTGTGGGCAATTTACAAACAGGTCTTGGGTAAAATCGCAGATTGCCTGCCACATGAGCTAGAAGACACAAGTTTCGTTTTCAATGTGCGTTTGTGGGAGTGTCATGGGGGAAGTGGGAGTTCCACCCAAAAAGGTGGGAGGATACGCGTAAAGTGCTCCTGATTATATATTCCATGGTATTTGCAAAGACTGCCAGTAAGAGCGTGCCTCTATTCTGCGGGGGAAATTCCCCGCCTCTTAAAAGCAGGTCTAACCAGCCGCAATCGGGTGTCCTCGTAGGCATATATGCCGCTGGTGAAATGGCAGCAGTAATCCGAGCAAGACGAAGACATAGGTCAGGCTGAAAATATTTTTAACACAAGGATCACACTTTGTCAGTGGAGTGAACATGAAATCACTAAGCGTTACAGATTAAGCAGCCATGCAATATTAGAGTTACTGGAAGAAATCAAAGATGACACTGAATCTCCGACTCAGCGTTCACATTCCATCCCAGCAGTTGTTAAACTCCTCGCTACATTACAAATATTGGCATCAGGATCATTTCAAACAGTCATAGCATCAGCAGTGGGAATATCGCAGTCTGCACTCAGCCGTATCATAGCACCAGTACCGCTCTGCTACAGTGCAATTTACGGTCTAGTGGGCGGAGAAAGACGCTGATTGCCTGATGGGTGTCCGGCGAAATTACGAATCCCACTATGGCAACGCCAAGACCCGCCCTCCAATCACTACTATTGGCCAGGCGTCCAAGGTAACGTAACCCCATTAGTTCAGGTCCTATCCCCTGACCAATCCGCTATCCTAACCTTAACCACTCGAGGTGAAATGCCTAACCCCAACCAATCAAGCTGCTTCGGAGGGCGGGTCTTGGCGTTACCATAGTGGGATTCGTAATTTTGCGTCCGGGTTGATAAATATTACGCAAAATGCGGAAGCATAGCGTGCGCTATTACCGAACTCGCATAAACAGACACAGCGTAAACTGCGCTAGTGTTAGTAAATGAGGCCCTGACTGTACATTTGATCAAGTCTGCCTGTGTAGCTTGCATGTCTGCTGTCTGTTTGGAGTATATCATGGCCTTTATATAATGTTTTTCACCAGAACTTTGTCTGGGGTCTCCTCTCAACTTCAAAGATGTCAACGAACTGCTGTCAGCCATTCAGAAGTGTGTATTTATCATGACTATGGTATAGCCTACTGCCTTATGCAGGCACCCACTATGCAAGTCATGCTTATATTCATTAGAAGTATGCCATATTTCAAGTTTAGACAGTCTTTAAGGTTAAGTCAGTAATCAAGCAACCAGTTGAACTTCACTTTTTAACCCAAGGCCATTTAGGCCAGTGCTGGTGTTTTTTGAAAAGTGCTATATAAATAAAGACAATTTATGAATGTTTTCAGTAAAGGAAGACCCATGTGGTCACACAGTGCATGTTGCCATAGGAAAAGAGGATAATGTTATTTATTGTTGTTTCTCAGCACCTTTTCCTAAAACTGTATTCTCTTTTTGTCCTAGTGGGAATATTATTTGTCTCAGGGCAGATGTTGAAATATGATCTTATTTTGCCAGAAAGAAAAGGCAGTGGTCAAAATAAATAAATTAGGTATTTCTTGCTTACATGCAATTGTATAGTAGGGAATCAAGTTGATACAAGGTATTTCTCTTCACTTGTAGTTGCAAGACTACTTGTGCTGGGCAGCTACTGGGCAGCATCAGAAGGGTTGCAGAATAATACAGGATTTCTTTCTCTCACATATAGGAAAAGACAGTTTATCAAGGTTTGCAGAATATTTGGAAAATTTTAGTTGCAGAGCTGCATGGTCCCAAAAGAAGGACTCTAACTAATACTCTAATTACTACTTAATTTCTCACTGCCGAAATAGTATGCTAGTACATAGCTCAGCCACATCTATCATGCTTCTAATTTCACAGAGGCAAAACAGCCGGACCTATAAGCAGTAGACTTTCCATTTTAGACTTACAGGTCTTATACCCACCAAACAAAACAGCACGACCCAAAACCATTGGTACAGTCTACACAAACCAGTATGTCTGCATGAATCGACCCTTCCCTAAGCCCTGCCCTTGGAATGTAGACTGGCCAATCACAGCATATCATCTGCCAGCTCCCATCAGGGTCCGACATACGACTATATTGCTCTGCTCCATAGATTCTCATGCAATCATTTCATCTTTTCTTCATTTTCAGGCTGGTTTTGTGGATTTTGAGTTAGTTATGGTTGTGCCTGGGGCATGTGTAATAGTGATACCGAGCCCTGATAGGACTGTACCTGACTCAGAAAACATTCTTAAAAGGATGTAAAAACCTGTGGAGCGAAAATTAGCAGAGTAGCCTACAGCACATCGTTAACTAGCACTTGCATAATGCTACGCTAGCTACTGAAGCATTACTGAATGTATAGGCTACACATGCTGGTTTTGCTTTATTGTAACATTGAATACCTATATACCTATTGAAGACCTACCCTGCTTTACAGGAACAGTATTGCTCCTTAAAAGGGAAACTTATTTTCAACCGGTTGTGTCTCTGCAATTTATGTAGACAGACTGCATTTATTTAGTGCTTTTAGCTTTTAAGTTCTACAGGCACCATTCACACATTGATGGCAGAGGCTGCCATAGGCTACATGGTGCCACCTGCTCATCAGATAAACATTCACACACCAATGGTGCAGCAATCAGAGGTTCAGTGTCATGCCCAAGGACCCTTCGACATGGAACTGCAGGGCCAGTGATCAAACCGCGACCTTTCGATTGGTAGACGGCTGCTCTGGGCCACGGCTGCCCCATGCAGATGAACGGCGCCTGGCCCGGACTCATCTGCCGCTGAGCCTAGCCAAGAAAGACCTGTTTTGGCTGCTAAATCAGTTTGACATTATGGATATTCTTCAAATGCGTATTATAGACTCTTCTGTCTATATTTTTTTAAGGGAGTGCAGTTAATGAGTGTGGTTTCCATGCTAGCCCTGACAGATTGATGGAGCATCAGCGGCTAACAACAAAAAGGCGGGACTTTGTGAGGGGTCACATGGTTCAACAATAAGGGTTGCCCGATGGCCTGGGACAAGTAAAATGCCACATTATTCTTTTTACACTTTCAACGTTTCTGACGCTTTTTTCCGATGCTTTCAACATTTCTTTTTTTAATGCTTTTTTAATGCATTTTTTCAAGGTGTGACATTTTTCGTTGTTATATTTTTACTTTTTTGGCATTGTGATGTTTTTTTCTTTTCTTTAAAAAAACAATTTGTATAGGGGCCAGTAAAAATTGACTTCGGGCAAGTAGAATTTGAACTCTGGGTCAATTTAGGTTCGAGAAATCTTAAAGCAAGCATTTTCTTGTCTGCGCTGTACTGCTGTCACTCTGCAAGGTAGAAAAAGGTAATAATTGGAGCCTATGTGAAAGAATGTTTTTGGGCCACAGGAGATTATTACAGTACTTTGGTTGGCCACAAGGACAAACAGGCGGGAAGGTGGACTCCACCACACCACTACCAGCTCTTTTGCTACTACTTTTAAAATGGGTAAAGCTGCTCATAACAAAAATATTGGCTAATCTAGTCTAATCCAAATGTTTAATGTATTTAACATAAAGAGAAACATAAGGCTCAAACTCTGTGACGAAGTTAAGATGCTGTGGTTGTTACTACATTAGTAATGCGGAAGGTGCTGTATAATGGAGATGTCATTTAGTTCATGAAACCAGAATACTCCATTGAAAAGCTATGATGATACAGCAGAAGGTGGATTTTAGGCAGACATGCACTTAAGAATCTATGGGCCCTATTTTAACGATCTGAAACGCAAGTATCAAACGTGAAACGCAAGTAGCTTTGTGGGCGGATCTCGGGCGCTGTTGCTATTATACCGGCAGGATGAATGAGTCTTGCGCCTGACGCAAATCTGAAATGGGTTGGTCTGAAGTAGCTAGGTGTGGTTTGGGCGTAACTGCAATAAACCAATCAGAGCATCATCTCACATTCCCTTTAAAGGAACACACCGACTTATTGGGACATTAGCTTATTCACCGTAACCCCGAGAGTTAGACAAGTCGATACATACCCTTCTCATCTCTGTGCGTGTTGTAACTCTGTCCGACGGCTCCACCGTTAGCTTAGCCTAGCACAGATCCTGGAGGTAACTGGCTCCAACTAGCCTACTGCTCCGAATAAGTGACAAAATAACGGCAACATGTTCCTATTTACATGTTGCGATTTGTATAGTCACAGCGTGTACAAATATCAATGTCATATGAGACACAGCCATCTTCTAACCGTATAAATTGGGAACTATATTCTCAGAAAGGGAAGCATTGCTACTTGGGCGGAGTGATATGCTTGCAGCTCTGCTGAGCGCTACTTGTAGCACTGCTTCCCTTTCTGAGAATATAGTTCCGTTTATATACAGTTAGAAGATGGCTGTCTCAAGTGACGTTATTTGTACACGCTGTGACTATACAAATTACAACATGTAAATAGGAACATGTTGCCGTTATTTTGTCACTTATTCGGAACAGTAGGCTAGTTGGAGCCGGTTACCTCCAGGATCTGTGTTAGGCTAAGCTAATGGTGGCCGTCAGACAGAGTTACAACACGCACGGAGATGAGAAGGGTATGTATCGACTTGTCTAACTGTCGGGGTTATGGTGAATAAGCTAATGTCCCAATAAGTCGGTGTGTTCCTTTAAGAGCAGGTGCGCTTGTTCCATGGCAGATTGCTATTATGACGGTGGTTTTGCCTGGCGCACGCCAGGAGCGGTTCACAGCCGAGGAGACGTTCTCGTCAGGGCTGGAGCAGGAGTAATAAAGTAATAAATGCCCATCTATACAAACACCTGAAGCGCATTTTCAGTAATATTTTTCCTTGTAATTATGTATGGTTTGTAAAAATGGGAACTGCTGCGTCCATGTAGATGAGAGAAGCAAAGGGTATGCGCGTTGTGCACACGCTATGGCCAAGCATGTGCCCCTAAAACAGCATCTGAATAACGCGCCACTGACTTTAGACTAGGTTTTTCCTGGTCAGTGGCAGAATTGTTTTCTGAAACTGCAAAATAGCACTAGGGAACTTTTGCGCCTGAACACACCTCTTTTTGCTGAACCACCCCCGGGAGCGCAAGTTCATTCCCTAATTTATCGACGCGCGTCAATGGAGGGAAAAGTCTGCTGTGTGTCGGGTGCAAAATAGGAATGATACATACGTCTGTGTACAAAGTCAATTGCGCTGGATGCAAGATCGGGCCCTGAAAGTGGAAAGGGCACTCAACTCAGCTGTGTGCAAGTATGAACATATGGAACTCATGTACTTTCTTTTTCCTGTTTTTATGTATTTCCATCTTACATGTCATTGGGTACACTATATGACAAACTCTTTATAGGCTGACTATTTAGGCTATATAGGACATTATCATTCAGTTAAACAGTATAGTAGTAAGATTATATATATATATATATATATATATATATATATATATATATATATATATATATATATATGCTATATTCAAGAAAGCAATGCATTCATTTTTACGTGGAAATTGACTTCATTTGCCTTATTAGACTGTTCACTATTCTACTTTTTTCTTGGAAGAGAATAGATATATATATATATATATATATATATATATATATATATATATATATATATATATATATATATATATATATATATATATGTCTTTTTTGATACTAGTACTAGGAGTCGCCAATGTCTTTTTCAATTGTGGTTGCCAGAAACAATATTAAAGCAATCACAGGAATTTTTTCTAATGAACTGCAAGTGTCACAAAATCATATCAATCATCTTTCAAATAGAGTAGCTTATACACTTGCCAACATTTCTGATCCACAACCAACACAAGGGTTTCTCTCTGTGCAGTTGCCATTAATTTGCTGTACTACAGTTCAATAAAAATGTAAAATAAGACACCTAAATAACATGTAGAAGGACCAACAATGTATCGTCAATGGGGGTTTCTTATTGCCAGACAGCAGCAAAAAGGGAGCAAAACAGAGCACAAAGTAGGCTAATTTCCTTGTACAGCTTTAATGGCACAATTAATAATTCACTCCGTGGCAATGCTACCCTTTCAAAGGAAGACATACACATAGCACATAATAAAGACAATCTCAAAATGACATAATTCCAAGTAAAAAAATGCAGCAATATGATTGACAATAATAGCATCGGTAGCCACAGAAAATACAATGAAAGCAACATATTCATTCTAGCTAGTCAACACCTGGGGGGGAGGGGGTGGGGGGGACATCAGCTTAACCACACCTGTAGGGAGAATACTAAGTTTAAACTTGCAATTTACCAATGATAGACAAATCCTGTTTTTTTTAAAATTTGGTAGCATTTGGTATTTTGCCCACCCATGCCTTAATTCCTGCTTCCCATTAGTTTCTGAAATTCACCTATTAACATAATTTTTTTCATCTTGTGCCAAAGAAAAAAAGTGTATAAAAGTAGTATAAAAAAACCTGCTATAAACAAACTATACATCAATCTTTATAGTTAATCAAATACTTGCATTTGAAATAGTCAAAAAACAAACTCAACTCCTGAGAGCATGATTGTTGTCAAAAACAATAACTACTGGGTCTGACATAGTTACCCGTTGTTTTCTGAGCCATGAGAAGTCTGGTGCTGAAGAAATGTATCCAAGCATGAGAATGTCTCAGTGCACTCAGTGCATTCGTAAAGAACCTCTGAAGAATGTCCTTTATCATTTTGAGTATGGTCCATATAGTCATCCTCTATGTCCTTTTTTAAGACAGGGTCCACACTAAAACCAGTGCCGTGAGATGTTTGCCCAACATCATTTGCTTCTTCAGTAGTTGGGTGATTATGAAGGTGAAGCTCAAGGGATGAAGAGTTTCTAAATTGAGCTGGACACCTCGGGCACTTACTGGGTTCCTTTTTGTGATAGCGCAAGTGCCGTTGGTACACACACAACAGCCCAAATCTCTTTCCACATTCCTGACACTTGTAGTTAACTCTGCCCGCTTTCCCGGATTGTTTGCCCTTTGAAGGCTGCTCTTGTGATGGCATTTGTTCGTTGTCAGAAGAGCTATTGGTTTTCTCGTCAGGAAGGTTTGTGTTTTTCTCGCCATTTAGAGAACTGGGGGAAGACCCATTTTGTGGATTTGTGTTCAAGTGTTTCAAACCTGGTTTTTTTTCCATTTCAGCTTTGTGGTACATGGCTACATGCCTTCTCAAATCACAGCGCTGTGGAAAATGTCTACCACATAATGTACATGTGTGCATAGTACCCTTATGGTATCTCATGTGCCGAGATAAACTACTGGAATGATTAAAGACCCGATGACAGTGCTTGCAAGGATGCAGCTTGCCATTTGGATTACTCCCTCTTCTACGTCTGCCTTTAGGCGGCATTCTTCGCTTAAAGGTTCTTTCTGATTCTTGATTCAGCTGATCTATTTCCTCCTGAGTTTGATGTGTGAGATGATGCTCCTTTAGAGCTGTTAAGTTTTGGAAACGATCCCCACACAAACCACATCTGTATGGCGTGGAAGAGGCTTCAGTATCAATCTCATAGCTAGTATCCCTAAATATGTTACTATCCCCATTCTTAACATCAATAGATGGACCATTACTGTAGCAGTTTTCAAGTGGTGTGTCTTCTATGTTCTTAGAATTCAATTCAATTTCGATTTCAGATCCTAAAGTGGCATTAGGCTCTTTTCCTTTGCAATGGTGCAGTGAATGTGTCTGAAAATCTGACATCCAGAAAAAATTCAGCTTGCACTTTCTACAACTATATGTTTTCTCTATCTTCTTTTCCAGCTTATTCACAGAGTTATCTAAAGCTGTAGCCTTAGGGAACAAGTGAGTTTCTTTTTGATGAGCATTAAGTGCATCCACTTTAAGGAATCGCTTACCACAATAGCTACAGCAGTGAAACCTTTCATTGGCGTGGCCTTGGAGGTGTTTCTTAAGGTCCTGTCTACCTTCAAAGATCTTACAGCACAAAGTACACTTGTAACCTCGCTCTGTGTTTCGATACTGCTGGTGACGATGTAAACTCTGCAGGCTGTTAAATGATCTGCTACATATTTCACAACTGTAATGGCCCTGCCGAGACTTGTCCAAATTCAAGTCTGATGGCCTTGGCCTGAACACATCTCTATAAGGAGAAGGCTGTGGCCTTAGAGTTGGAGACACTGGTTTGATAGGGGATGGGAAATGCGATGGCAGGACTCCAGAAGATACTGGTTTTATGGAAGAATGTGACTCCAAGCCATTTACAACTGTTAGTGTGCCATTGTCTTGTAGCACATATTCTCGAGAGACTTCAAATCCATTGGATGAGCCATCGAAGGAGAATGACTCCAAAGGTCCATGAATGGCCATGTGGGTCAACACATTAGAGTACTGACTGAACCCATCACCACACTCAGTGCATATGAAGGTACTTGTTTCTCCACCTAACTGCATTGAAGCAACAGTATACAGTGACTTCTGTTTTTCCATGATGAAATTATTTTGGCAATGTGCTGATGGCATCACTTTTTAATCTGCAAGTATGAGTAGAACTCTATCCAGACACCCACAACATTGGTTTCCATGTGAGAATCAGTATGTCCACTCTCCCAACAGACAGTTTCTACAAGACGTCCTTGCCAGTTGTTCATCAATGTCCATCCCTCCACGAAGGGTTTCCATGTTGTATCAGCACCTGAGGGGATAAAATGAGAATTAACTAACCACTGAAGCCCAAATTTGAAAACAAAAATTCTAAATGTATGCCAGATGACTGTGCAGGTTACTTAATCATTTCAAATAACCAAAGCCAGGCGGATGATCCCACGATGACATCAAACATGTCATCAACCAACTTCTTTGCCTTGCTATCCTATGGAAAACCATTGCACATCTTAAGTGGTTGCAGTTTACATGGCTCAGAGCAACTGCCCCCAACCCCTATTGCAAAAAGCATAACTCTGTCCTCTCGACTTAAAAAGGGTCAAGCCAAAACAAGATGTTAAGGTGCTCTTAACCAGTCCAATTTATCTGAGTGATCCAACATCCACAACGTATATTAGTAGCAAGAGGTGCCCAAGAGAAGCCCTTCATTACCAGACTCCATCATGCCCAAGTCTCTCATGCCCCTTTCAGACCAATAAAATGACATAACTCTCTGGTCAATCAAACCTTGCTTCATAACCAAAAGATAGGTTAAATGCAAGGTTGGAACCTGCCTGTATTTGGTAAATTGGCATTTTCATCAGATCCTGACATTTTAAACACTTATGTAACTAACTACTATACTAGTCCAAAAACATCTCGTCGTGGAGAGAGAATGTGCAACTGAGAGACTTGGTCGGTTCGGTACTCTTAACTTAATGCAATGCTTTATAATATTATGTAATTAATTATGTGGTTTAGCCAGGAAAAATGCAAGACAACTTACAAGGTACTGACAGGCTGTCCCCTATAGGGTTGGGTATCGAAACCCGGTGCTAATATGGCACCGGTGCCAAAACGACCGTAACATGGATTTCGGTGCCTGCGCTGCTCTCTGATGCTCCGAAACGGACGCTAGAGGTAACAGAAACATTCCTGCATGCGACGCTATTTAACACTACACTTGGCAGCAGGTACCGTTAGCCTACCGTTAGCTAGTAGCTGGCTTAAACATGATTAAAATGCTGACAGCTAAACAGTGTAAAGTTGAAGTGTGACTAGTTTTTGTTTTTTTAAGTATTGGTTCAGGCACTGGCACCGTTTTAAAAGTATCATTTTAGCAGCGGTAGCGGAGCATACACACATGCCGGCTCTGCTATTTTCTTAAAGAGATATGCTAGAATGACGTAGAAACCAGCGCAAAAGTATAAACCTCTGGCAACTTACGAGAGCCCCCACAGAAGCATAAATCCCGCTTAAGGGAGGTCACCAAGAGGCTTCTGATACTGGGAACTACAGTATAGCTGAGCTGGACACACTTTGCATTTTTGTCTGTACCAACTCCTGAGAGAAATATCTGACTCTTTAGGTCCACTACGTTTACCAGCCATTTGCTAACTGAGTCTAATTGGTGCTGAGCAGACAAGTGCACAGTAGGTTTGGGCCCATGCAAACATTTTCAAAAACAGTTTGATGTTAATAGGGTTGGTACCGCACATTTTAAACCGATACCTGAAATTTGGTTCCGTTACCCAACGGTACCTTTCCCTCTGTAATAACAACATAATTCAGTTCAAACCTATTTATCTTATTAACTTAGAACATTGTCATTTATTTAGAACATGTAACACTCCACACAAAAGAAAACACCTCCTCCCCTCCAAAAACCTATTAAATCAAATAATTATTCATTTCTTACACTGGAACCTTTATTCTTGTATTTGTATCTTATTCTATTTTAGCCTGTTTCTATTTTCTCTCTTTTTAACTGCTCTTTAATGTTTCATGTAAACTACTTTGAATTGCATGTTGCTGAAATGTGCTCTAGAAATCAAGTTGCCTTGCCTTAAAACCTCCAGCCTAACAGACCAGGTCACCAGGGCATAGAGCACACTGCTGTGCCTGTCTGTCTCAGAGGAAGCGTAACGACACCGCGATCCCTTTCAGCTCGAATCTGCAGCGAATCCTGTGCACATGGAGTTTTGAAAAGTGTAATAACACTTGGAACTGCTTTACTGACATTGCTGTGACTTAAACAAACTGCCGAGGCGACGTAGCTTCGCTCCATCTGCACATCTGTGTGTGTGTGTGTGTGTGTGTGTAAGTGTGTGTGTGTGTCGGAGCCCCGCTCTCTGTCAACAAGCAGAGAGGACAGATATGCTTGCGCTTACACGCTCTCAGGTACCAAAATTTGGCACCATCTGATTTAGCGTGAATCGGTCCTCGGTAGTACCAACGCAATTAAGTTGGTACCCAAAAAAGTACCAAATTCAGTACCCAACTCAAGGTATTAAGCCAAACAACGGACCGGTATACAAAATTTTACCACTGGGTAGTGGCACTTTGACTCAGCCGCTCCGGGTAAGACTGATGGAGAGCCCACAATAAGACTGGTGGCGGTAATGCATCTCTAAGCCATGACTTTTTTCCTGCATTGTTTAAGCTTTGCCTTGCCTTTTTCAGCTCACCTCTTTCATGGGCTTAAAATCGGAAATGTTTCCATATCAGCGCCGCAGTTTAAGCTTTCTTTGAGACCAACTCTGCCTATCGTCTTGTGAACCCAAAAAACACAAGAACTATCGTTACTGTGTTATTATAGATTCCGCCTGGTTTCTTGGCAAGACCAACCCTATGAAGCAGCCCGATTGGTTGAGGTTAGGCATCGACTTTGAGTAGTTAACTTTAGAATTGCTGATTGGTCAGGGGATAGGATCTGAACAAACAGGCCTCCGTTACCTTGCGTGAGAATGGACACCTTTTTGTTTTTGTCTGTTGTCTGCTGTGTTCAGACTCTGCTACATCCAGGAAGCGTCTTTTTTAAGAGCAGATACAATAAAAAGGGAAGTTCATACATATCTGACTGCTTGAATTTGTTGATAAAACCATGTTTAGCAATATATAATAATTTTGAGGAGGTGACGCATCGTGATATCGATTTGAATTGTTGACAGGATAATCATGATCGAATCGTGACACCAGTGAAGATTAACACCTCTAGCAGTAGGACTGGGCAATTTTATCGATTCTGCGATATAAATCGATATTTTTTCCCCCATGAAATTATACATTTTTAAGCCGCGAGTATCGATACATAAGTCCCATTCAAATCCCCCGTGTTTACCCCCGTTCGCGTTGCAGGAAGTGCGATTTGGTCAGCGAGCCGCTAGTGTCGCTGTAGACCAAGTTACCCGTACTACCTCTTCCTGTTTACAGAGTTAGGTCAAACTGTCTATGGTTCAAAATACCGCACATGTACCACCTGGATACTGTCAGCACGGATCGGGTACTGACAGATATATTGGTACAGATTAGGGATGGGCATAATTAATCGACGATTGACGATTGATCATTAAGAATTTCGTTGATCACGTTAATTTGCCATTGATTAAACTAATGCAGGTTGCGTTGTGTAGTGTGATTGCAGCAATGAAATGATTTCCAGTGTGTCAGCAGCAATTAAACATTTTACCACCCGGGGGCGCCATAGGTTGCTCAGTTCGCTGCGAGTTACGTTTTGATTCAAAGTAAACATGAAGAGGTCACGGCGAAGTGTGGCGTGGGATTATTTTGATTTAAAAAACAACTTAGTTCACTGCAAACACTGCGACGCCGTGTATAAGTACAACACGGCCACGACTCAAATGATGTACCACTTAAACAAAGTGCATCCGACCCTGGTTAATGTCGGTGGCGGTGCGTCCTGCTCTCAGTATCAACTTAGCATCAACTTGGCGTTAGCACGGAGGAGCTGCGATGCACAACGAGCAGAGGGAAATTACCGGAGGAATCTGCACGTTCATTGAGATGGATATTGGAACCAGCATTTCACATTCCGTCACGACGTACCATCACCGGACTGGTAGAAACTCACTACGAAACGAAGAACGGAATGAGGTTCCCTGGGCCGGGCTGGCCAAGTTAGCGCGGAGGTACCTGTGCATCCCGTGCCGGTGTCGTGCCAATGTACTTACCCCCGCCAGGATTATCACCAGGTAGCGGTCGCGTCTGACCCATGGATGTATTAAGGGAACCTCAGACCCCAGTATCATGTCAACCTGCTTATTTTTCTCAACAAAAACCAGTAGACTGGTGCAGAAGTTCTATGTGAGTAACTGGTTATTTTGTATTTGGCTTTGTCTGTGCTTTGGATAGTTTTGAGTTACATTTTGACAAAACCTGTCAGATCTAAGTAGTATTATGTTTTTGGTTAAATTGTGGTTAAGTTATTATTGAACATGATTATTTTTATTTATTATTTTGGAACAAACGAGGGTCTCTGTTTAACAACGCCGGCTCGCAGCAACGGTTCCGCTGCTAAATTAAACACCGCAGCGCATGATATATCTTTAAGTTTAGCCAAACCTCCAGTTTAACTGTCACACGTTGTTCTTCTTGTAATTAAGATCTCATCGAGGTAAAAACACGCTGTATTTTTGTATTTTCATTGCGTTTTTAATTTATAAAAAGTTAAATAAATAATTAATTTTAATATAAAAATATTAATGATTAATCGATAATTGATCATTAATTCTCCCGACGATCGACGAAGAAAATTTAATCGAATGCCCATCCCTAGTACAGATCGGAGAATATTTAGGGAACGTTATTACAGACGGACTAGACACACTACGTGAGCTTCGCCTGCACGGAGACCAGAATCTCAACCAGTGGTGTCGCTTGACGCTGCTAGCCGGCTAGGGGAAGCTAACGCTAGTTGGCCACCTGTCCCATCAATCCTGCTTCCAAGTGTCCGACAACAAACTGCACTAGCTACATCCAACTTAAACGAAAGTCCCAATGCGAGTTCAGATTCTGCTGTGTTTTTTCTTTGTGGAAACATGGCTGAACAACAGTGTACCGGACTGTCCAGCTACCAGGCCTGCTAGCCCTCCGAGCTAGAGATGCTCTGTCGCCGGTGGGCTGTGTTAACGTTCTCTTAATACATCCATGGTGTTAACATGGACTGGTGCAGAAATTAGGTGATTTGTATCCAACTAACTGCTGGTAGTTTGACTGTTAAATGCTGACTATTGTACACTCCACGCTAATTCATGGCCATGGTTTATTTTTCTTTTCTGCTGGCTAGACTGGCTACCTCACATACTTGTAGGCCTACAGACCTACAAACTATTCGGCTAATACGGGTACATTTTAAGTTAAATGTTTAAATGTTCTTCTTAGTGACTTGAATTATTGGATGTCTTGGAGAAGCCATGGTACTAGGTTTACTTACCTTGTGGCTAGACTGGCTACTTCATATGTTCAGTGTCAAGCTAAAAAAGCTGTCAAAGAAACTGTTCAGAACAGGCCACTTGCTGCACTTTTTAACTCTCCATTGTTAATTGCAATACTGCACTGTATTTACATTTCAGAGGCTTGTAAGGCAGGGCTCCACACTAACTTTTTGCCGTGGTTGTACTGGTGCGCCTAACTTTTTTATTTAGGTGCACCAGCACAAAATGTAGGTGCACCCACATTTTTTCCTTGCGTCGCCGTTAACGCCACAATTTCAAGGTCACCTTTTTGTCACGCTCCATATACATTCATTTATATTATGTAAATGATTTTAAACAAGAATAAGGTGTAGGTAAATACTTTTTAGTAGGGCTGGGGAAAAAATCGATTTGATTTAAAAATCGAGTTCGTAGGGCAAATCGATTCATATTTTCAAAAAATCGATTTTTTTGATATTTTTTTTAAGGTTTTATTAGCTCAATCCAAATACAGTATAAATAATTTGGATGTTTAACAATCTTTGTTGCACATTGCACAGTGACTCTTCAGTTAGAGAAAGGGTTTGCCTTTGCAATTTTGTTTATGTTGATGCACTTTAATTAAATACAATAAAAATATATTTTTAAAATATAGTTACCCCCCCCCCCCCCCACACACACACACACACAGATTTTTATCAGATCTTCCACTAGTCCAGGACTAGCCACTTTTCACAAGCTCTTATGAAATCCAGACAACTGGTTTACTTCTCAGTTTGAAAATATACAGCTGAAACACATGTAAATGAAAATTATCTGAAATAAATAGCCTAGGATATATTTAAAGAAATATATATCTCTGAGAAAGCTGCTTCACTTGTTGTCAACAACAATAACAGATTAAAAGAGAGAGAGAGAGAGAGAGAGAGAGAGAGAGAGAGAGAGAGAGAGAGCGTAGAGGTTTAGTCCTCAACGCAGCGGGCCAGGTTCGACACCGACCTGCAGCCCTTTGCTACATGTCACCCCCCCCCCCCCCCCCCTCATCTCTCCTTAACATGTCTTCAGTGTTCCTATCAAAATAAAGGCCAAAAATGAGAGAGAAAGAGAGAGAAAGGCGTATGCTAGGCTACTCACAGAGTGACGGCTGACTCATTATGAACGGGTCCAGCACGGGTCGAATGCTTTGGCGGGTCAGCGGCGTTACACATGTCTTGTGTATGAAATGTCTGTATCGTCACTGCGCTGCATTTTTATGAACTATGATATTCTGGCCACATCTCTCGCTTCTGAAGTTAGTTGCATTCAATAACTTTGTCTGTGTTTTCCGCCGTGCGGCGGCCGCAGTATCAGAGCTACCAGCGGAAACACTGGTACAAATACAGGAATTCCCTCTGCTTAACAATGCTTAACAATATACAGCTGTGTTAACAATAATTAAAACTGTAGACAAATGTCGCAGTGTGGACCGACGCCGTGTCTCTCCGTGTTGCACGGGAGTCGTGTGTGACAGAGTGAATGGGGGCGGGGCTGCACGGAGAGTCGGAGCCAGAGCCATAGAGATAGTAATCTCTTCACTATCACTCTGGTAGGAGCGATCCAAACACGGGCACGGCTTTACAGAAGAAATGGGTCATGTAAGGCAGCGGAGAGGACGGTAGGTGCACCGGTGCGACCTAGGAAAAATGTTAGTTGCACCCTTACAAAATTTGGGCGCACTCTCGAGCCCTGTAAGGTACAGTTTGCACTGTTTCAATAAATGGAACTAATTTTCTCAACACATCTTTGATTCATTTTGTCCAGCATTTGCAAGCTGTAGACTCTCTGCCCAGTCAGTGACATATATTGTGTAATTGATGTTTTTAGTTTTCAGTTCAATTAATTAAATCCAACTAAATGGAACACTCACAAGATGTCACCAAAATCACTCTGTCCCATTTAAATCTTTCAGAAAATGATGTAAGTGTATCGAATTATATTGAATCGTATCGTTGGCTGAATATCGTGATATATATTGTATCGTGAGCTGAAAATATCGTATCGTAATTTTTGATTTGTGTATCGCTACAGCCCTATCTAGCAGTTCCATTAGGTTGTTCGTTTAATAACATGTTAATCACGTCAAATTGCTTTATTACCAGTGTTAGTAAAGCAACTTGGAAAGTTAGTGAGCTAAGCTACCAGTTATTCAACATTAAAATGAAGCTTCACTACACTGAAGTGAACGTTAGCCCCCAAATAAATGTAGCAAGCTAAGCTACAGCAACATGGCAAAAGTAGTTTAATATGGTAGGCTACATCGAAGCTATTCAGCAGTTTCATTTCAGACTGCAGTGAAAAGCTCTTTAGCTTAAGAACTGCTGTACTTAATAAAAAAAGCGCTAGAGTAAACACCAACAGTAAAATTGAGGACCAGACAGCTAAACATTAAGGCCCTGACACACAAACCCGACGGCCGACCGTCGGCAGAAAAGGCAGTCGGACTGATCAATCACCCCGAGTTGGTCAAAAAAGTGCCTCGGAACACACCGAAGCGACGCCGACTTGAGTGTACATTCTGCGCTTGCACGAGACGCAATACTTCTCCATAACAGCAGGCGCCGCTAATCTGTATTGTCGCCCCAAATTTTTTTACCCGGAAATGATGAACACGTCACGTGGGTCTGGATTGGCATAATGGCGGTTCGTTCGGAATACGATCTCAAATTTTACGAAAATAGTTCACCTAAACGTGTTTCTGAAAACATTTTAAGTGAGAAATAGGCCAGATTTTGAGAGGCTGTTCGTCGCGCTCATCCCGCTCGTCATTTCCGGGTTTGCACTCCACCAATCAGATTGGTCATTGAGTCTGACGGCCCGCCCTCCGATTCAACATGTCAAATCGGCCAAAATGAAGGCCGACGGCCCCTCCGACGGACGACGGCACACACCGAACAGACTTGAGTCAATGACCTCACCAGACTGTCCGACAGCCGATTATCGGGTTGGTGTGTCAGGGCCTTTAGGATGAAAATCGCAATAAAGCTTAGTAAAACCCAGGGGAGCTGCAGATTCAGGTGATAATTCTCTTTAGATTCATCACTACGAGTGACCCCTTATACATTGTTTTCAAGTTGTCATTTGAATCAAGATATATGGATTATAGTTGCTTTAAAGAATACACCTAGGAAAATTACTTTGCACTGTTCATTTATACATATATAGCATAAAGAAGTGTTTCCTAACTTTTCGAAGGCATGCCTACCAACAAAATTCACAATCTAAGCATAGGCTGTTTGAGGGGAAATTTTAATATAATTATTTTGATGCAAAGTTAAAATGTTCTGGCTAGATGAAGTGCATCAGATCAACGTTACTGCAAAGCACATTTTCAATTAATGACATGCCAGTCAGTGTCAGTTGTTTAGCTGTATTTTGTGTCTATTTTAGCATAATTCTGCAGGTGAAGCCCACTTCTACAGTGCTGCTGCTGCTGTTTAAAAAATACATCCTTACCTCAGTAGATACATAAGTAGATAAATAAGTGTTAAAGAATAGTGGACAACACCTGCCCAATCCTGCAACAACAGATCCAGCCTAATGCTTCTTCTCTCCATAGATCATACAAAACACAGCAGGACACTACAAAATATTTACGGTTTCCAAGCAACAACAAAAATACTTCTTTTATGTAGGTTATATTTATTAAATGCATCAACATGTTTTGATTAATTTGAATGTAGGCTTACTGTAGTCATATTCTGTTACTCAAACTACTAAAATAAATATCAAATATATGTCCCAGCAAAATGAAATAACGAGCATATGGGGATAACGTTAGTAGTATTAACGTTAGCTACCAAAATAAAAAAAATTTACATTTTCCCAGGCGTTGTACAAAACCATAGTCTATGTTCTGTGTGCGGCATTTCACGAGTATGTTAGAAAGATGTATGCAGCAAGGGGGCGACTGAATCCTTCCCTAACGGACATCTATTGTCGATAGGCAGCTAGTTAACGTTAGCCTGCCTTGAAAGCTAATGTTGAATAAAAGAACAATACGCACTGGCAAGGGCTCCTTGAAAGAGATAAAGCTACAGACAGGCATGGGGTACGATCAGCCCACAAATTGCTTCAACTAAACGTGAAACTGTGGGCTAACGTTAATATTGTAGTCAAACGATAACGTTAGCTAACGTTAGCTGATGCTAGCTAACGCTACATAGCAAGGGGTGAAAAGCACTGTGATTTCAATATAACCAGGCATTTAGGAATCAACCAGTTGAATCGATAACTTACCACGCAATCTGATACATCTCAGAATAAAGTGAATTTTATGTGCAGCAACCCGTTAGCACTGCTCTGTGGATGGTAATAACTGTTAACTGCTGCAGCATAGGCCGGAGCTATCTCTCCCGGACTACCAACGGTAGGATGGTTACGACTATGACGTCATGACGCACGCTGCATACGTTTATGACGTTTTTACGAAATCCATAAAAGACACCCTACAGTAAAATGTCCCCATACACCCCATGTTTATAGGTAGGCTACTTTATATTTAATTATAAGACCCCTAAACGACTAAGAAACTCAACTAGCAGAACTATATAGAAGGTAGACCCACAATTAAAACATGGTTATAAGAATTGAATGCCTTGCATTCACCATTAAATGATCTTGTAAAAGGATGTAGAAAAAAGAAGAAAACAATAAATACAATTAGCTTATAAACTATTCCCCTAATAGAAAATGTACACATTTGTCATAGATTCTGCCTAAATTATTAGAATAATAGGTCTACTCATAGATGTAAAAACTAGCCAAAATTCTTTAAGAAACTTTAAGATGTACAGTTCCCTCTGCTGGTAAATTAATATGATGAAAAAAGGCTATAATAATAAAAAGAAAGACTGCCAAGAGCAAAATGTTGTACATTACAATACATTTTGTGATTGGCAACTTGGTAGTTAGGATAAATTATCATGAGGTGTTATCAGATAAGTTGTGTGTGTGATACAAACATACCTCCTCTGTATCTACAGGCTGCAAGATGAGTGGTTAGAACAGTGAGCTATGGTCCAGGAGTCTGGGGTTTAAAAAAATATGTGAAATTATTTAGTGATTATACAGTGTGTGTTATGGGTGGAAAACAGACAAGTCCAAATAATATTTCAATAACGGGAAATAATGATGGCATCATCATCATCATCATTTACAGATTCTTTAAAGAGTTAGCCAACCGGGCTAAAAAATATTAAAATAAAAATACAATAATTTACGTTAGAATAATGCTTTTGTAGACATGTTCATGTAACATAAAATAATATTCATAAACCACATTCATACAAAGAATAAATGGTCTGTATGTTGTCCAAGGGTTAAGGAATAATGAAAAACTAAGTTATGTAAACCCTACAACTGCTACCTTAAAGGGATATTCCACTGCTGGAAAGCTGAATATATCTTTAAATTGGGTCACTTATGTAGCAGAAATGTGAAAAAAAAAATTAAATTGGTGCCTTCTAGGCCAAGAAAAGACAGAAAATGTGTTATGTGCATATGCATGAAAGACACCAAATCCCAGAATGCACTTCGCTTCGCTGCTTTGAGTCCACACCCAAGCCACGCCTACCGCTTGACAGACAGACAGACAGCGAGGCATTCAACTCAACTCAATGTGTTTTATTGTATTTATTTCAACCATATACACAAAACAAGTTTCATCGTGGCTCAAGTGGTGTTACACATTTAAAATATATAAAAACTACATTATATAAAAACGACATACAAAACAGTCTACACTTAGTGCACACACACATTATAGACTCCGTAAAGTTCAGCTAACGCATACTAGCATTAGGCTTGGTGGGCTGTAAACACTGAGTATAAACACAGCCGTGAATTAGCGTGGAATGTCGAATGGTCGCCATGTAACAGTCACAAACTCCAGCGGTTAGCAGTTAGTTGGATACAAATCACCACATGTCTGCACCAGTCCGTGTTAAAACAGCTCACCTTCATACAGAGCACCTCTAGCTCGGATCGTCGGAGGGCTAGCAGGCCTGGTAGCTGGACAGTCCGGTTCACTGTTGTTCAGCCATGTTTCCACGAAAGCAAAAAACACAGTCTCTGAACTCGCGTTGGGAGCATCGGGGATTCAAGATGGCTGACATTTCGTTTTTTTTCTGGCTGAGATCGGCTCGCTTCGGGTGATGGGCGGGTTTAAAACATGCGGAAGTAGGTCCTACTACTGGCTGTAGTCTTTTGCTCTGGCCAAAAAATCTTCCGATGACGCAAAAATCGTCATTTTACGTCATCGGAAGATTTTTTCCAGACCCCCCAATGCAGAGATCTCTCGTCTCAGGGAGATATGAGGGAGGGACGCACGGTCATTCAGAAATACTACCGGGTTTCTACTGATACAAAGCTGAATGCTAAATCTGTGAAGTATCCCTTTAATTAGCTCATATGTAGGTATTTATAATACAAAAACATCAAAACTTCATTATTTTTTACAATTACATTTATGTGAAAAAGCTTTGCTTTATGTTACGGTATTTGTTTTATTCATATCGTGGATAACCTTATACCTCAGCAACACTAACTGACTTCCCATTACTTCGACTGGTGACCATTATAGACGTTTTGTAGGTGTGAGAGCGAGAAACCCCTTCCTGGAAGGCAGTCTCCAAAACATTCAAGATGGATTTATGAACTTTGCATTTGAAATTTTGGCCCATGAACACATACAGCAGTGGGTTTAAGCAACTGTTGAGAAAGGCCAGGCTGTTTGCTATAGGGACTCCGATAGTGGTGACATAGTCTAATGTGTCACTTTCATAAGCAGGTAAGTAACTGACCATCTCAATTAAAGCCATGATGTGATAAGGAGCCCAGCACAGGAAGAAAGTGGTGATAACTGCAGCGATGATCTTAAAGGAGCGACTTGATTGGCTGGCCAGGGTACGGTTTCTTCTGAGACGATGGATTATCACAGCATAACAGAAGACAATGACAGTGAAGGGAACAACAAATCCCAGGAGGAAGCGGGTGATGGTCGTGGCCTGCATACGAAACTGTTGCAGCTGATTCACAGACGGTGTTTCATAGTCATCAGAAAAAGAAAAGTTGTTGAAGCAGTTGATGATGTCGTCATTATCATCTGATGACCCAGTGTCCCTGAAGATGAAGTCTGGAGCGCTGAGAATCAGAGCCAGAACCCAAACACCCAGACTCACAAAGGACGCCTTGCGTACACTTCGGTGGTTCTGGGCCCAGACGGGCCACACCACAGACACATATCTGTCCACACTGATCACCACCAGAATGTAGATACTAGCAAACATGTTCACAAAGGTTAAAGTGCTGTGAAGTTTGCACATGAACTTGCCGAAAGGCCAGTGGAAGTCCATAGCCAGGTACGTCACACTGAGGGGCAAAAATGCTGTGAAGAGGAAGTCGGCCACAGCGAGGTTGAGGAACCAAACTGTGTTAACAGTTTTCTTCATCTTGAACCCGGTCACCCAGATAACCACTCCATTACCGAGCACACCAAGAACAAAGGCCAGGCAGTAAATAATGAGAGACATGGTGTAGAGAGACTTTCTCAGCTCAGCACGTTCATCTTTATAGTCATACTCATTGTCGTCATCATTCAAAGAGCCATTTCTTCCAGATACATCTGTTGCACTGATGTGATAGAAAGGGGTAATAGTGGTTCTCTCCATTCTTGTCTTGAGACCTGCAAAGACAGCATGAAAAGTAAATATTCATATCTTCTTGTGAGCCAAGAGGAAATAAAAAAAAAAAATGTTTCTTAACTTTTCATGCCAGTCTGTTGTGCCAATAATAATAATAATAATAATAATAATAATAATAATAATAATAATAATAATAATAAAAGGTTTTGGCAAAGATGAGTCATCAGCATTTACTCACATTAAACCACTTCTCCTACTCAAATGAGACGCATAAACAAATTTATATATTATATACATAATTATCAGTTTTAACTTAACATACAATGCCTGGGCTATAAGAATCTTTGTCCATCAAAAAAAGGAAAAGCAGACAGTTCTCTGAAATACAGTTTTGTAGCAGTTTTGCTTTATCTAAGCCATTTTTTAAATGTAAGTCCAAGTTAAGATATTTCTCAAGGTATGCTACCTGTATAGTCTTCATCAGGTGCTTTTATTGTCTCGTTTACCTTGATTAAATTCAAAGGGCGACATATTCTTATAGCAAGAATAAAAGTACCTTTCTTCAAGTTCGTCAGTCGGATGAGGATGTGTCTGCAGCAGCAGTAATCGTGGTTGATATCTGAAAGACTAATGAAAGCTGCAAGCTCATCATGATAAGACTGATATACTGATATATGTGCTGTCAGCATTACATCAAGGCGGGACCACATGTAGCACAAAGTTCTCATGACAAATTCCAGTTGTACTGTCAGTGATTATTATTAAGAACTATTGCTGTTTATTTCTATCATTTATTTGTTTAACCCTTATTCATTTTTGTGCTGTTTCCAATTTCATTCTTGAATATGCATATGTTGGCATATGTCAGACACATAATGATCTGTAATCAGTGTGTAGGTGGAAAGAAATGGTTTGGAAATCAACTACTTTTGACTGATGCAAAACCAGAAAGTTAAACAATTTTACAAGATGGCTTCTCGCCCATCTTTAAGCCCCTGGAGCGTGTGAGCCTGGTTATTTTGTCCACTTATTTTGCCTTCTTCTCAGGTAAGAGGACAGGGGATCTCTGTGCTCTTTTTGCTCACATCTCCTGCATGTCCACAAGTAAGGATGGGGTTGCAGACTAAATTTCATGCTATGACTTGTCTGCCTTCTTCAAATGCCACACAATAGAGCTTCTGTCCTTTAGGACCCTCCAAAAGAAAAATCAAAAAGTGACCAAATAACTAAATGTTAAAATGATGGGTTGTTAGACGACTATGGATTGATGTGGATTGATGGCATATTTGCTTGGTGCAGGATGTAAAAGCTCTGTGTTACTGTTTGAACCAATTTCTGAAGAAAGAGAAAGAGATCTGAAGTAAAAATATATCCTTGGCTGATATATTATTATAATCAATATTAGTATAAGAGGAAATGCACAGGTCTAAGTTATCTCTACTATGTTCCTTCCTCTCAACTTCCCCCTTAAGTAGACTTCCTCTAAATTTAGAAACACATATGGCATGCAACTGACATCTTGAGTTTAGAAATTACCTTAGCTTGAGTACTAAAGTACAAAACTTTCCCCCAACCACTACTGACAGTACTTTATTATCAGTCCACATTTATGTATTTATTGGATTATAAATCTAATAAATACACAACAGTAAATGGCCTTGTCTAAAATGTTCCCATGATTCAGTCACAGTTCACCTCTTTTTTAACATTGACAGAGAATTTAGAAAATACCTTTCTCACAGAAAATTACATTGTGAAAACATACAGGAGGATCTACATGTTTTTCCCCAAACTGTCCAAACTATTTCATTAATAAAATAAACAAATTCATCGTAGGTTATGCTATTAAGATTATCAGAACAATATACATTCAGAATATAAAAGCTACTGGTAATAATTCACTTTGGCACAAAAAGCCTTAAAATATTCAAAGAAAATATAATCATTGAATAAGGAGGTGTTCACTTAATTGACTAGAATATACTCATGAAGGAAGAAAAAAAGACTGATGATTTTTAACCATTAATAGCACAGACAGTGCAACAAATCAGTTTGCACTATTAATGGCTGAACATTAATCAGTGTGCTGCAGTCTTTTTATGTCTCTAAGGTTGGCTGTCCCTGGTCTGAGATGCTCCTGAATCTGCAGCACATTACTGGATGTTGCATGGAGAACCACTTTTGAACTGGTCTATACTTACATATGTAAAACAGTTCCCTCTGCTGGTCAATTAATATTATGAAGAAAGTCAATGAAATTAGAAAGACCATCAACAACAAAAAGAATATCCTGTATATGTATAGTATGCATCAATCATACTAGAGAAAGAAATTACAGGCACAATCTTTTGTAAAATTATGGGATTTTTTATTATGTGATTATACGTCAAGGGGTAAGACAATGAAGTACAAATAATATTTGAATAATGGAAAAGGAATAATAGCAAGAAAAATTACAATAACAATCATCATCATCATCATCATCATCATTAAAATAAAGCTCTTATAGACAGGTCGCTACATCTTCAACCCACAGTCTTACATATAGAACAAGTGGGCCATTCCATTTTTCTGTGGTTCTGTGTTGTCATTTTTAGTTATAAGACTATTTGCCTTTTTTAATCTCTCCTTACAATAAATACATTAAAAGTTTATCAAACCAGCAGTTCAAATTCAGGTAAATTACTTTCTATGGTGTTGGTACATGGAAAGCACCTATGTAGATTTAGGTGCTCAGTTCACTGTAAGGAATATGCATTTCAGGGTGATTTTTGCAGTAAAAATGACCATACGCATGAATAAAAATACAAGATCTACATCCCAAAATGGTGGTGCAGATATAAACAAGTGGGACTTGTATTGTTTGCATGTTTTCTTTACTGTCACATACAGGGCAAGAAGATGGCAATCATAATCTGTTGCGTCAGTGACAGATGGTAAAAAACAAAGCTCACTCGTGTCACTCAAATGTAACCATAAACTCATGTAATACCTATTTTTTAACAACTGCTGGGTTCTGTTGTTCAGGAAATGGCATTTTACGATCCCCTGAGGCAGGGTCCAGGGTCGTGCACAGACATTGGTGGGGGGCTGTCTGTTTGGTTGCATGATGCTCTGCATGCTCTCCCTCACTCTCTGGTCTGGAGCCTTGTGTTAGGGCCTCATCTTAAATGGAATTATTAGAATCAGAATGAACTTCTACAGTATAGCCTACTGTACTTCTCACTGCTAAAAACAAAAAAAGACAACTGAACACTAGTGCAGCCAGTTGAATTTTCATAGACTGTGGCTTCACTCATGGATTGTGGTTGAGATAACTTTTGTTATTATTTGGCACAATAAATATTTATGTTTATATATATTGTATAAAGAACAATTACAACACGTTATTAAGCCTTTGTGAACCAGTTATCTGGCCTTAACAATCCCATATTCCAGCTAGTAAAAGTATTTTACTACTATTTTTACTATAACTTCTAAACCATCGCTGGTGGTGCTCCATGTGTGAGAAAAAACAAAGTTACATGACTGGGCACAGAAGGGCATCGCTAAGGGCAACATAAATGAACCAAGATTGGATGATATGGCAATTTAATTTGGTTTAACTTTACTAATGATGGGCTTGTTGTATTAATGCAGCCACAAAAGCAAAAAAGAAAGAAAGGTTTATTTAGGCTATTTCTCCAGAGTGGCAGCTGAGCCAATCAGGGCAAACGGGTTATTGTTGCCCGGACAATAGCCCCTACCTGTGCACGTCCCTGGGGCATTGCTGTGATTCTCAGCTAATAACAGAACTATGTGACTAAAAACATCCCACACCTTATTCAACAAAGGTTTAGATCACAGAAGGCATAACAACTTATTGTACAATATTACCATCAGTTTGTTCTATCAGGTTGTGAATGCTGTACGCTAGTTAAAAGATGGTAGGCCTACACTTTGATATCTGACCAGTTCGATCATATTAATCAAACTACATCAGTGGAAAGCTTCAATCTAAGATAATGTTTACAGCTCGCCATGTATAAAGACAACAAAAGCAAAACTAAAGTAATTTGACATATACATTTTGGGTCAAAATGATTTGCTATTTACAGTTTCAGTATTTGTTTCTTCTTGTCACGGACAGCCTTATACTTCAGTACTAACTGACTTCTCAGTGCTCCGACTGGTGTCCACTAACTTTGTTTCAGTGTGAGAGCCAGTAACCTCCTCCTGGAAGGCATTCTCCAATACTTTCAGAATGGATTTGCGGAATGTATCCTTGAAATCTTGGCACATGAACACATACAGCAGTGGGTTCAGGCAACTGTTGAGAAAGGCCAGGCTGGTGGTTATAGGGACTCCGATAGTGGTGACATAGTCTAATGTGTCACTTTGATAAGAAGGTAAGAAACTGACCATCTCAATTAAAGCAATGATGTGATAAGGAGCCCAGCACAGGAAGAAAGTGGTGATAACTCCAGCGATGATCTTAAAGGGGCGACTTGATTGGCTGGCCAGGGTACGGTTTCTTCTGATATGACGGATTATCACAGCATAACAGGAGACAATGACAGTGAAGGGAACAACAAATCCCAGGAGGAAGCGGGGGATGGCCGTGGCCTGATGACGCAACTGTCGCAGCTGATTCACAGATGGTGTTTCAAAGTCATCGGAAAAAGCAAAGTTGTCGAAGCAGTTGATGATGTCGTCATTATCATGTGATGACCCAGTGTCCCTGAAGATGAAGTATGGAGCGCTGAGAATCAGAGCCAGAACCCAAACACCCAGACTCACAAAGGACGCCTTGCGTACACTTCTGTGGTTCTGGGCCCAGACGGGCCACACCACAGACACACATCTGTCCATACTGATCACCACCAGAATGTAGACACTGGCAAACATGTTCAGGAAGTTCAATGTGCTGTTCAGTTTGCACATGAACTTGCCGAAAGGCCAGTGGAAGTCCAGAGCCAGGTACGTCACACTGAGGGGCAAAGATGCTGTGAAGAGGAAGTCGGCCACAGCGAGGTTGAGGAACCAAACTGTGTTAACAGTTTTCTTCATCTTGAACCCGGTCACCCAGATAACCACTCCATTACCGAGCACACCAAGAACAAAGGCCAGGCAGTAAATAATGAGAGACATGATGTTGAGAGACTCTTTCAGCTCAGCATACTTGTCGATGGACATAGAGCCATTTTTTCTAGATACATCTGTTGTACTGATGTGATAAGAAGGGGTAGCGTTCATCTCCATCACTGTCTTGAGACCTGCAACGACAGCATGACAATTCAATATTCATATCTTCTTGTGAGCCAAGAGGAAAAAAAAAATTCTGAACTTTTTATGCCAGTCTCTTGTGCCAATAATACAAATACATAAAACATAAATATTAGCAAACATAGAACAGGAACCAAATATGATGAGCAAAAGATTTGGCAAAGATGAGTCACCAGCATCTACTCACATTGAACAACTTCTCCTACTCAAATGAGACGCATAAACAAATTTAAATATTTACATAATTATCAGTTTTAACTTAACATACAATGCCTGGGCTTTAAGAATCTTTGTCCATCAAAAAAAGGAAAAGCAGACAGCTCTCTGAAATACAGTTTTGTAGCGGTTTTGCTTTATCTAAGCCATTTTTTTTAATGTAAGTCCAAGTTAAGATATTTGTCAAGGTATGCTACCTGTATAGCCTTCATCAGGTGCTTTTATTATCTTGTTTACCTTGATTAAATTCAAAGGAAGACATATTCTTATAGCAAGAATAAAAGTACCTTTCTTCAAGTTCGTCAGTCGGATGAGGATGTGTCTGCAGCAGCAGTAATCGTGGTTGATATCTGAAAGACTAATGAAAGCTGCAAGCTCATCATGATAAGACGGATATACTGATATATGTGCTGTCAGCATTACATCAAGGCGGGACCACATGTAGCACAAAGTTCTCATGACAAATTCCAGTTGTACTGTCAGTGATTATTATTAAGAACTATTGCTGTTTATTTCTATCATTTATTTGTTTAACCCTTATTCATTTTTGTGCTGTTTCAAATTTCATTCTTGAATATGCATATGTTGGCATATGTCAGACACATAATGATCTGTAATCAGTGTGTAGGTGGAAAGAAATGGTTTGGAAATCAACTACTTTTGACTGATGCAAAACCAGAAAGTTACACAATTTTACAAGATGGCTTCTCGCCCATCTTTAAGCCCCTGGAGCGTGTGAGCCTGGTTATTTTGTCCACTTATTTTGCCTTCTTCTCAGGTAAGAGGACAGGGGATCTCTGTGCTCTTTTTGCTCACATCTCCTGCACGTCCACAAGTAAGGATGGGGTTGCAGACTACATTTCATGCTATGACTTGTCTGCCTTCTTCAAATGCCACACAATAGAGCTTCTGTCCTTTAGGACCCTCCAAAAGAAAAATCAAAAAGTGACCAAATAACTAAATGTTAAAATGATGGGTTGTTAGACGACTATGGATTGATGTGGATTGATGGCATATTTGCTTGATGCAGGATGTAAAAGCTCTGTGTTACTGTTTGAACCAATTTCTGAAGAAAGAGAAAGAGATCTGAAGTAAAAATCTATCCTTGGCTGTTATATTATTATAATCAATATTAGTATAAGAGGAATTGCACAGGTCTAAGTTGTCTCCACTATGTTCCTTCCTGTCAGCTTCCCCCTTAAGTAGACTTCCCCTAAATTTAGAAACACATATGGCATGCAACTGATATCTTGAGTTTAGAAAGTACTTGTTAGTTTGAGTAGTAAAGTACAAAACTTTCCCCCAACCACTACTGACAGTACTTTATTATCAGTCCACATTTATGTTTGGATTGGATTACAAATCTAATAAATAGACAACAGTATATGGCCTTGTCTAAAATGTTCCCATGATTCAGTCACAGTTCACCTCTTTTTTAACAGTGACAGAGAATTTAGAAAATACTTTTCACACAGAAAATTACATTGTGAAAACATACAGGAGGATCTACATGTTTTTCCCCAAACTGTCCAAACTATTTCATTAATAAAATAAACAAATTCATCATAGGTTATGCCATTAAGATTATCAGAACAATATACATTCAGAATATAAAAGCTACTGGTAATAATTCACTTTGGCACAAAAAGCCTTAAAATATTCAAAGAAAAAATAATCATTGACTAAGGATGTACTCACTTAATTGACAAGAATATACTCATGAAGGAAGAGAAAAAGACTGATGATTTTTAACCTTTAACAGCACAGACACTGCAACAAATCAGTTTGCACTATTAATGTCTGAACATTAATCAGTGTGCTGCAGTCTTTTTATGTCTCTAAGGTTGGCTGTCCCTGGTCTGAGATGCTCCTGAATCTGCAGCACATTACTGGATGTTGCGTGGAGAACCACTTTGAACTGGTCTATACTTAAATATGTAAAACAGTTCCCTCTGCTGGTCAATTAATATTATGAAGAAAGTCAATGAAATTAGAAAGACCATCAACAACAAAAAGAGTATCCTGTATATGTATAGTATGCATCAATCATACTAGAGAAAGAAATTACAGGCACAATCTTTTGTAAAATTATGGGATTTTTTATTATGTGATTATACGTCAAGGGGTAAGACAATGAAGTACAAATAATATTTGAATAATGGAAAAGGAATAATAGCAAGAAAAAAATACAACAACAATCATCATCATCATCATCATCATTAAAATAAAGCTCTTATAGACAGGTCGCTACATCTTCAACCCACAGTCTTACATATAGAACAAGTGGGCCATTCCATTTTTCTGTGGTTCTGTGTTGTCATTTTTAGTTATAAGACTATTTGCCTTTTTTAATCTCTCCTTACAATAAATACATTTAAAGTTTATCAAACCAGCAGTTCAAATTCAGGTAAATTACGTTCTATGGTGTTGGTACATGGAAAGCACCTACGTAGATTTAGGTGCTCAGTTCACTGTAAGGAATATGCATTTCAGGGTGATTTTTGCAGTAAAAATGACCATACGCATGAATAAAAATACAAGATCTACATCCCAAAATGGTGGTGCAGATATAAACAAGTGGGACTTGTATTGTTTGCATGTTTTCTTTACTGTCACATACAGGGCAAGAAGATGGCAATCACAATCTGTTGCGTCAGTGACAGATGATAAAAAACAAAGCTCACTCGTGTCACTCAAATGTAACCATAAACTCATGTAATACCTATTTTTTAACAACTGCTGGGTTCTGTTGTTCAGGAAATGGCATTTTACGATCCCCTGAGGCAGGGTCCAGGGTCGTGCACAGACATTGGTGGGGGGCTGTCTGTTTGGTTGCATGATGCTCTGCATGCTCTCCCTCACTCTCTGGTCTGGAGCCTTGTGTTAGGGCCTCATCTTAAATGGAATTATTAGAATCAGAATGAACTTCTACAGTATAGCCTACTGTACTTCTCACTGCTAAAAACAAAAAAAGACAACTGAACACTAGTGCAGCCAGTTGAATTTTCATAGACTGTGGCTTCACTCATGGATTGTGGTTGAGATAATTTTTGTTATTATTTGGCACAATAAATATTTATGTTTATATATATTGTATAAAGAACAATTACAACACGTTATTAAGCCTTTGTGAACCAGTTATCTGGCCTTAACAATCCCATATTCCAGCTAGTAAAAGTATTTTACTACTATTTTTACTATAACTTCTAAACCATCTCTGGTGGTGCTCCGTGTGTAAGAAAAAACAAAGTTACATGACTGGGGGCAGAGGGCATCGCTAAGGGCAACATAAATGAACCAAGATTGGATGATATGGCAATTTAATTTGGTTTAACTTTACTAATGATGGGCTTGTTGTATTAATGCAGCCACAAAAGCAAAAAAGAAAGAAAGGTTTATTTAGGCTATTTCTCCAGAGTGGCAGCTGAGCCAATCAGGGCAAACGGGTTATTGTTGCCCAGACAATAGCCCGTACCTGTGCACATCCCTGGGGCATTGCTGTGATTCTCAGCTAATAACAGAACTATGTGACTAAAAACATCCCACACCTTATTCAACAAAGGTTTAGATCACAGAAGGCATAACAACTTATTGTACAATATTACCATCAGTTTGTTCTATCAGGTTGTGAATGCTGTAGGTTAGTTAAAAGATGGTAGGCCTACACTTTGATATCTGACCAGTTCGATCATATTAATCAAACTACATCAGTGGAAAGCTTCAATCTAAGATAATGTTTACAGCTCGCCATGTATAAAGACAACAAAAGCAAAACTAAAGTAATTTGACATATACATTTTGGGTCAAAATGATTTGCTATTTACAGTTTCAGTATTTGTTTCTTCTTGTCACGGACAGCCTTATACTTCAGTACTAACTGACTTCTCGGTGTTCCGACTGGTGTCCACTGACTTTGTGTCAGTGTGAGAGCCAGTAACCTCCTCCTGGAAGGCATTCTCCAATACTTTCAGAATGGATTTGCGGAATGTATCCTTGAAATCTTGGCCCATGAACACATACAGCAGTGGGTTCAGGCAACTGTTGATAAAGGACAGGCTGGTGGTTATAGGGACTCCGATAGTGGTGACATAGTCTAATGTGTCACTTTCATAAGAAGGTAAGAAACTGACCATCTCAACTAAAGCAATGATGTGATAAGGAGCCCAGCACAGGAAGAAAGTGGTGATAACTGCAGCGATGATCTTAAAGGGGCGACTTGATTGGCTGGCCAGCGTACGGTTTCTTCTGATACGATGGATTATCACAGCATAACAGAAGACAATGACAGTGAAGGGAACAACAAATCCCAGGAGGAAGCGGGGGATGGCCGTGGCCTGATGACGCAACTGTCGCAGCTGATTCACAGATGGTGTTTCAAAGTCATCGGAAAAAGCAAAGTTGTCGAAGCAGTTGATGATGTTGTCATTATCATGTGATGACCCAGTGTCCCTGAAGATGAAGTATGGAGCGCTGAGAATCAGAGCCAGAACCCAAACACCCAGACTCACAAAGGACGCCTTGCGTACACTTCTGTGGTTCTGGGCCCAGACGGGCCACACCACAGACACATATCTGTCCATACTGATCACCACCAGAATGTAGACACTGGCAAACATGTTCAGGAATTTCAATGTGCTGTTCAGTTTGCACATGAACTTGCCAAAAGGCCAGTGGAAGTCCATAGCCAGGTACGTCACACTGAGGGGCAAAGATGCTGTGAAGAGGAAGTCGGTCACAGCGAGGTTGAGGAACCAAACTGTGTTAACAGTTTTCTTCATCTTGAACCCGGTCACCCAGATAACCACTCCATTACCGAGCACACCAAGAACAAAGGCCAGGCAGTAAACAATGATAGACATGGTGTAGAGAGACTTTCTCAGCTCAGCATACTGGTCGATGAACATAGAGCCATTTTTTCCAGATACATCTGTTGTACTGATGTGATAAGAAGGGGTAGCGTTCATCTCCATCACTGTCTTGAGAACTGCAATGGCAACAATAAGAAACAATATGAACTTTTTCACCCTTACATAGATGTTCAATTCTTCATGGGACGTATAGGCCTACTTATTAATCTTAAAATAATACTTAATTTTCAGTGCATTTATGAATGAATCAACGAGGGCACATCTTTGAAATGAACTGAACAAAATGATTTGAAGTGATGAAAGTATTTCAAATAAAACTAAATTCATGCAATTGTCCAGATCCAATGATACAGATTACAATAATATATAATATTGGCTAGTTCGTAGAATACAAATAGGCTTTCTTGTTATGGGGCTTGATGAGAAATGTACATTTGAATATTATTTAGAAACACTTGTTGATGAATTGCAACTGAAGTTTGGCCTGCTGCAGCCTCTCTCTGACCTGTAGACTACATGGATGTCAACAAAACATTTAAACTGCAACTGCCCACTGCAACTGCAACTGCCCACTGCAACTTTAGACCTTTTCTATTTTATTCTAATAAACTGTTAAATCTCTTTTGACACGTAAAGAAGGAACATATTTTGGTGACCAAAAGCTTTTTAGTTTGACCAACTGTGTTTTCTTTAAAAAAAATAATTATTGACCCACAACAGCAGCATGCTCTCTGAAACAAAGTTGTTTATCTTACTTAATTCATTTTAATAAGGCTATTTGCTCTATTATTAAAATCAAATCCAGGGTAAGAGGTCATATTTCATTTTAACAGCCTTAAAATAACACATTCTAAGAGTAACAAAAGTTACGTACCTTTCTCAAAGTTATCCAGTTGGTTGAGGATGAATGCGTGGCAGAAGTATCAAATTGACAGATTTATAATACAACTGCCCACGTTGAGGCGGAGCCACAGACAGGAAGTGCCAGTGCGCACACACAGAAATAATTTATTTTTCCTGGAGTCTATTAGCCTACATCTCTTGTAGCCAGATTTCCCACAACGGCAAGCAAAAGAGATCTGAAGCGTTAATGTATCTTTTGACAAATTATTTTGGCTATCAACGAAATTGCACACGTCTATAGCTCTTTCCTGTCAGCATCCTGTTTTGTAATGTCATGCCACTGCAGTTGGCTATACTTTAAGAAATACGTTTGAGCAAGCACAAAATGTTTCGACAAACAGTCCTGGCACCACTTTAGTATCACTCAAACATACAATACCAAATGATACCATGCAGTAAAACATACACCACAATGTCACTGTATTCCTAATGTTTAACTTTTTTTGTTTTCCAATTTATAACAAACCGATTTACCAACTACTAACACAGTATTGTTTAACTGTGTAAATAGCGGCTGTTGAAAAGTGGACTGCACTAGTAGCTCAAGACTGTATCGAGAAGTATGAATAGTAAAAAAAAAGAAGTGGGAAACCGATGGAGGATGCAAAATAAACTGTAAGCCAGTTTGGCAATTACATTAGACAGCCAATAAGGGAATGTGTGAAAAAAATACAATGAATAATCATCAATAATCTATGATAATTTTATGTATCTTGTTGCAATTTAATAGGCCACACTCTCAGATTATGGCACAATATGCATGTACTCACATATCAGCCATACACCCCCCCTTAGCTCTTTATACAGTAGTACAGACTGAAGGCGGCTTGGGTAGATCTCTTGTATCCATTTGCTCTGTGACTAAAACATCCCACTAACACCTTATTCACAAAATGCTTCACGTATTTTACAATATTTCCATCAGTTTGTTCCATCAGGTTGAAAAAGTATAAGTGTAGTTAAAAGGTGGTACACTTTAATTCCTGATCAGTTCACCAACCATATAGTAAAACTCACAGAAATCAGGTTGGAATTCTTCAATCTGAGTTAATGTTTACAGCTTGCCCTGAGGATCAACATATAAAGACTAGAAAAGCAAAAAAAAGTAATTTGTACATTTGTGTCAAAATTATAATATACTCTTTTCTTTATTTGCCAAGTACATGGACACATACAATAAATGTTTCCTCTGCATTTAACCCATCCTAACTAAAGCTTGATTTATGGTCCTGCAGAGGCTCCACGCAGAGCTTTGGCCATAGCCTACGCAAGTGGCCTGAAGTTTATACTTGTGCTTTGGTGTGTGCGTCCATCTCTTAGCAGGCCGGCATATGTGTGTGTGTGGGGAGTGTGTGGTAGAGCGAGTGAGACAGCGATTAGCTTCGGAGCGAAACCGACTCCAGAGTCATAGTGAGAGAAAGAGACAAAAGTGTCTCCCCTGTGCTTTCTGACCATAGTGGGAAATCTGTAGGAGGAAAAGTTAACCCTCTCCTTGATTTCATGTTGTTTATGGAGAAGGAGAACCAGGAAATGAGTCGGGGGAAATGCAACGCTACCAAGCCACAGCCGAGCGACATGAGTCGCCGCAACGTGTTGTTACAGTCTCCACGTACCTACGTATGTAGCCTCGGCGTAGATTTACGCAGAAGTATAAATCACGCTTAAATAGGAGCAGTAGGCAGCCATAGTCCAGTGTCTCTGTGCCTGTATATCAAGGGCAATGGCAGGCGTTACCTACTGTAGTAAGCATGTTTTTATGTTGGGAGGAAACTGGAGAATCAATCCAAACACTCAGCAGTGCCTACTTGCTGTGAGGCAACAGTGCTAACCACTGAGCCACTGTGCTGCCAATTGTTTGCACAGTTTCAGGATTTGTTTCTTCTTGTCATGGTCAGCTTCAAACTTCAGTACTAACTGACTTCTCAGTGCTCCGACTGGTGTCCACTAACTTTGTGTCAGTGGGAGAGCCAGCAACCTCCTCCTGGAAGGCAGTCTCCAAAACCATCAGAATGGATTTGCGGACTTTATCCTTGAAATCTTGGCCAATGAACACATACAGCGGTGGGTTGAAGCAACTGCTGATATCGGCAGGGTGGTGGTTATAGGGACTCTGATAGTGGTGACATAGTCTAATGTTTCACTTTGACACCAAGAACAAAGGCCAGGTAGTTAACAATGAGAGAGATGATGTTGAGAGACTCAGCTCAGCTCAGCATGTTCATCTTAATAGTCATACTCATCGTCGTCACTATACAAAGAGCCATTTCTTCCAGTGGCATGTGTTGTATCGTTCTGATAGAAAGGTGCAGTAGTAATTTTCTCCATTCTTGTCTTGAGACCTGCAAAGACAACATGAACATTAAATATTCATATCTTCTTATGAGCCAAGAGGAAATTTAAAAATGTTTCTTAACTTTTCATGCCAGTCTCTTGTGCCAATAATAATACAAAATAAAAAAATAAATAAAAAGGTTTTGGCAAAGATGAGTCATCAGCATCTACTCACATTAAACCATTTCTCCTACTCAAATGAGATGCATAAACAAATATAAATATTGACAGCCTGGGCTATAAGAATCTTTGTCCATCAAAAAAAATGAAAAGCAGGGGCGGCTGAGTCCTGCAGCGGGCTGCCCTTTGCTGCGTGTCATCCCCCATCTCTCTCCCTCTTTCGTGTCTATCCACTGTCACAATAATAAAGGGAAAAGCCCCCAAAAAAACAATCTTCAAAAAAAAAAGGAAAAGCAGACATACTCTGCTGACATACAGCGGTTTTGCTTTATCTAAGCCTTTTTTTATGTAAGTCCAAGTTAAGATGTTTGTCAAGGTATGCTACCTGTATAGTCTTCATCAGGTGCTTTTATTGTCTCGTTTACCTTGATTAAATTCAAAGGAAGACATATTCTTATAGCAAGAATAAAAGTACCTTTCTTCAAGTTTGTCAGTCGGATGAGGATGTGTCTGCAGCAGCAGTAATCGTGGTTGATATCTGAAAGACTGAAAGACTATAGTTTATTTCTATAATTTATTTGTTTAACCCTTATTCATTTTTGTGCTGTTTCCAATTTCATTCTTGCATATTAATATGTTGGTATATGTCAGACACGTAAGGATCTGTAATCAGTGTGTAGGTGGAAAGAAATGGTTTGGAAACCAACTACTTTTGACTGACGCAAAACCAGAAAGTTACACAATTATACAAGATGGCTTCTTGCCCATCTTTAAGCCCCTGAGGAATATGCGTTTCAGGGTGATTTGTGCAGCAAAAATGACCATACGCATGAATGAAAATACAAGATCTACATCCCAAAATGGTGGTGCAGATATAAACAAGTGGGACTTGTATTGTTTACATGTTTTCTTTACTGCCATATACAGGCAAGCAGATGGCAATCACAATCTGTTGCGTGACAGATGGTAAAAAACAAAGCTCACTTGTGTCACACACATGTAAGCATAAACTCATGTAATACCTATTTTGAAACAACTGCTTGGTTCTTTTGTTCAGGAAATGGCATTTTACGATCCCCTGAGGCAGGGACGTGCACAGACATTTGGAGGGGCGGCCTGTCTGATTTGTTGCATGATGCTCTGCATGCTCTCCCTCACTCTCTGGTCTGGAGCCTTGTGTTAGGGCCTCATCTTAAATGGAATTATTAGAATCAGAATGAACTTCTACAGTATAGCCTACTGTACTTCTCACTGCTAAAAACACACACTAAGACAACTGAACACTAGTGCAGCCAGTTGACTTTTCATAGACTGTGGCTTCACTCATGGATTGTGGTTGAGATAACTTTTGTTTTTATTTGGCACAATAAATATTTATGTTTATATATATTGTATAAAGAACAATTACAACATGTTATTAAGCCTTTGTGAACCAGTTATCTGGCCTTAACCATCCCATATTCCAGCTAGTAAAAGTATTTTACTACTATTGCTGTGATTCTCAGCTAATAACAGAACTATGTGACTAAAAACTTCCCAAAGGTTTAGATCACAGAAGGCATAACAACTTATTGTACAATATTACCATCAGTTTGTTCTATCAGGTTGTGAATGCTGTAGGTTAGTTAAAAGATGGTAGGCCTACACTTTGATATCTGACCAGTTTGATCATATTAATCAAACTACATCAGTGGAAAGCTTCAATCTAAGATAATGTTTACAGCTCGCCATGTATAAAGACAACAAAAGCACATTTTGGGAAAAAAATGATTTGCTATTTACAGTTTCAGTATTTGTTTCTTCTTGTCATGGACAGCCTTATACTTCAGTACTAACTGACTTCCCAGTGCGCCGACTGGTGTCCACTGACTTTGTGTCAGTGTAAGAGCCAGTAACCTCCTCCTGGAAGGCATTCTCCAATACTTTCAGAAGGGATTTGCGGAATGTATCCTTGAAATCTTGGCCCATGAACACATACAGCAGTGGGTTCAGGCAACTGTTGATAAAGGCCAGGCTCGTGGTTATAGGGACTCCGATAGTGGTGACATAGTCTAATGTGTCACTTTCATAAGAAGGTAAGAAACTGACCATCTCAATTAACTTGGTAAATTGGTAACAGTTTATAATAAGAGTACTAATCATATACTTAGGCAACTAATGCATACCCTGTGATGATTTACTAAATGAATATATGCAGGATGGAATCCTGTTAGTCACCATTAACAACCATTGTGATGTGATGAGTTCACCAATTAAGAATGTTAATTCACATTTAATTCAGATATTAATTGATATTCAACCAAATGAGCTGTATTCCAGTTAAATAACAGTGTAGACCCATGAATGTGCTCAGCCTTTCTGAAAGCAGAACAGTACTCTCATAGAAATATGAAGCAATTTCTTTTTTAAATCAAACTGGTGGTTGGATGCAAACATTTAGGCTCCATGTTGCTCCATGACTTAATGGTATTTACAACCTAGTAGGGAGTGGAATACGAGTTGTTGTTGTTGTGCCAATTGACAAATTAGAGGATAATGGACTGGAATGGAATGGAAATCAAATGTACATTTAAATATTATGAAGAAACCCTTGTTGATAAACTGCAACTGAAGTTTGTCATGCAGCAGCCTCCATTTGAGCTGCAGACTATGGGGATGTCAGATAGTGACATATACTGCTGCCTCCAATTTATCATTCTGCCCTCAGGTTCTGTCAGGCGTCTGTTATTTTGTTTCTATATTATTCTACCAAACCGTTAAGATGATGATGAATGGGAATACAATTCCCATAAAGTTAGACGCATGTGTAAAAGAGGAACCCAAAGTTATCAGTTTGACAGTAGCCTCATATGTTTTCTTTTTATAAATCATTTTGACCCAGAAAAGCAATTAACATACTATTTAATACATTTTATTGTATTATTCAAATCCAGGATAAGAGGTCTCTATATGGAAAATCAGACAATTGTATTGTCATATTTCTCATTAACAACCGTGTTGGATTAATCTGCCTAAAAATAAAAGATTTTATGAGTAACAACGTACCTTTTTGAGAAATTGAGAAATTAATATATAATCTGATCCGTGGGTAGTAATGTAACGTCACCTCCCACATGCAGGCGGAACCACAGGCAGCATGCACCCACAGAAATCCTCCTTTCTCCTGAATTACATCTTTTATTTAGACTTATATTTAAATTATGCATTCATGTAAAAAAATCATCACACTCTTTGGAGCAGCACCTCTGTCCTATATGTCTTCATATCTTTTTCTGACATATCATTTTAATCAATTTTAGTATTAAGACAATTGCACAAGTGTATGTTATCTACAGTTATTTCCTCATTGCATCCTGTTTTTTACCCTCATTCAGATTTCCTCTGAAATTTTGAAAGACACCTTGCACCCACTGCGGTTGGCCTTTACTTATTATTGAGAAGTGCTTGCTCACAAAAGTTTGAGCAAGCAAACATGAACTTAACATGTTTAAACAAACAGTACTGGCACCACTTTACCACTACTACTACTACTACTATCAGTAGTACTTCTGTAGTAAGTGGACTGGAGAACATCGACAGAACCACACTTCCTGGCAAGTTGAAGCTCTGGTGCAATGCAGTTCAGACTCCTTCCACGCCAAATGTGGCCACTTACCATCTATGAAGCGCTCTCAAAGGTGGAAAAGCTGGAGAGACTGATCAGCTCATATGTAGAGAAGTGGCTTGGTCTTCCTAGGTGCCTCAGCAGCATAGGACTACAGTGTGGCAAAGGAGTTTTAGAGCTACCCATTTCCAGTCTCTCAGAAGTGTGCCAAAGTCAGACTAGAGATGATGTTAATGGATTCCAAAGATCCATTCGTAGCCCAAGCCGCCCCCAGGCTAACCACTGGGAGGAAATGGACCCCATTGGAGGCAAGCAGGCAGGCAACGACAGCACGCACAGGGACATTGTGGGCCAAGTGCAGCAAGGCAGGAGTGATCTTGGCCTTGGTGCGAGTACACCAGCCTAGAACAAGTTCCAAAGATGCAGGCTTGTGCTTGAGGTGATACGTCAGCAAGAGGAGGCAACAAGGTGCGCAAAAGTGGTCGGTCAGGCAAAACAAGGGCAATGACATGGTGAGGGGGTGGAGGGAGTGGAGAAGATTATATATATATAGTCACTAGTTTGCGATACTATACTATAATATATATATATATATATATATATATATATATATATATATATATATATATATATATATATATATATATATATAGTCAGTTTGATAAAAGTACGTGGTGATTATGAGTAAAAAAAGTCCATATAATATTTTAATAATGGTAATAACAAGAACCACAATAACATTATTATCACCATTTATGGATTCTTGGTAGAGTTGTCCACTGAGGCTAAAAAACAATATAAATTATCATTGGTTACATCACAATTAATCTTTCATAGACAGATTCAAAAGAGAGGTTGTTAAATCACAATATGCCACATATATCAAAGTCATACAGTACATAGAATATGTGTGCCATTTTTCCCCCATTCAAATTAGCCAATTAATAACTTGATCTTTTAATTATTTTTTTTGGAGGGGGGGGTAAATGCCAAATATTTACTGGTTCTAGCTTCTAACATGTTAATACTATGTTTTTTCTTGATCTTTTTTCACAGTAAACTGAATATCTTAGTTTTTTTTTTGCTGTTCAGACAAAAAAAGACACTTGTATGTCACACTGGACTCTGGGAAAGTGGGAAGGACAATTTTTTGCCATTTCCTTAATAAAGCATGTGCTTTATTGAGAGAAAATCCAGAACCTGGCAGATTAATTGAGTCAAAATGCAGCCAATAAGAGGACTGTGCAGTGAATAAGCACCGTTGTTTCTCAAGAGATAAATGTAGCCACTTGCTCTACAGGTTATTCAATTTGGGCAAATTAGTCTGCATGCGTTTATTTATTTATATATGTCTGTGTGTTTTATCCCACAAATGCATCACAAATGGATCTAGAAATTATTGTGTAATAATACCACCTGCCTGCTCTACAAGTCTTTAAACACGGTGAAAGCTGTATGTCAAGTTTCCAATCATTAAAAACCTATATCAATCAAATGGTAACAGGTGAAATGTTTCAATTTCAGATAACATATACAGATCACCTTGAGGGAATAAACAACAACAAAAGCTAAGATACTTGTTATATACAGTTACATTTTCTATGTACAGTTAGAGTATTTATTTATGGACGACCTTATACCTCGGCATCAGAAACGGACTTTTCTTTGCTCCGACTGGTAACCATCGAGTTTGTGTAGGTATAAGAACGAGAAATCTCTTCCTGGAAGGCATTCTCCAAAACATTCAGGATGGATTTGCGGACTTTATCCTTGAAATCTTGGCCCATGAACACATACAGCAGTGGGTTCAGGCAACTGTTGAGAAAGGCCAGGCTGGTGGTTATAGGGACTCCGATAGTGGTGACATGGTCTAATGTTTCACTTGCATGATTAGCCATGTGGTTACCAACTCAATTAAAGCCATGATGTGATAAGGAGCCCAGCACAGGAAGAAAGTGGTGATAACTCCAGCGATGATCTTAAAGGGGCGACTTGATTGGCTGGCCAGGGTACGGTTTCTTCTGAGACGATGGATTATCACAGCATAACAGAAGACAATGACAGTGAAGGGAAAAACAAATCCCAGGAGGAAGCGGGGGATGGCCGTGGCCTGATGACGAAACTGTCGCAGCTGATTCACAGACGGTGTTTCAAAGTCATCAGATAAAGCAAAGTTGTTGAAGCAGTTGATGATGTCGTCATTATCATGTGATGACCCAGTGTCCCTGAAGATGAAGTATGGAGCGCTGAGAATCAGAGCCAGAACCAAAACACCCAGACTCACAAAGGACGCCTTGCGTACACTTCTGTGGTTCGGGGCCCAGACGGGCCACACCACAGACACATATCTGTCCACACTGATCACCACCAGAATGTAGACACTGGCAAACATGTTCAGAAAAAGTATAGTGTTGTTGAATTTGCACATGAACTTGCCGAAAGGCCAGTGGAAGTCCATAGCCAGGTACGTCACACTCAGGGGCAAAGATGCTGTGAAGAGGAAGTCGGTCACAGCGAGGTTGAGGAACAAAACTGTGTTAACAGTTTTGTTCATCTTGAACCTGGTCACCCAGATAACCACTCCATTACCGAGCACACCAAGAACAAAGGCCAGGCAGCAAATAATGCGAGACATGATGTTGAGAGACTGTCTCAGCTCAGCACGTTCATCTTTATAGTCATACTCATCGTCGTCACCATACAAAGAGCCATTTCTTCCAGTGGCATGTGTTGTATCGTTGTGATAGAAAAGTGCAGTAGTAATTTTCTCCATTTTTGTCTTGAGACCTGCAAAGACAACATGAAAATTAAATATTCATATTTTCTTGTGAGCGAAGAGGAAATAAAAAAAAAAACATTTGTTAACTTTTCATGCCAGTCTCTTGTGCCAATAATAATAATAATAATAATAAAGAAATAAAAAAATAAAAAAAGTTTTGGCAAAGCATCTACTCTCCTACTCAAATGAGTCACATAAAGAAATTTAAATATTGACATAATTATCAGTTTTAACTTAACATACAAGTCCTGGGCTATAAGAATCTTTGTCCATCAAAAAAAGGAAAAGCAGACAGCTCTCTGAAATACAGTTTTGTAGCGGTTTTGCTTTATCTAAGCCATTTCTTTTATGTAAGTCCAAGTTAAGATATTTCTCAAGGTATGCTGCCTGTATAGTCTTCATCAGGTGCTTTTATTGTCTCGTTTACCTTGATTAAATTCAAAGGGTGACATGTTCTTATAGCAAGAATAAAAGTACCTTTCTTCAAGTTCGTCAGTCAGATGAGGATGTGTCTGCAGCAGCAGTAATCGTGGTTGATATCTGAAAGACTAATGAAAGCTGCAAGCTCATCATGATAAGACTGATATACTGATATATGTGCTGTCAGCATTACATCAAGGCGGGACCACATGTAGCACAAAGTTCTCATGACAAATTCCAGTTGTACTGTCAGTGATTATTATTAAGAACTATTGCTGTTTATTTCTATCATTTATTTGTTTAACCCTTATTCATTTTTGTGCTGTTTCAAATTTCATTCTTCAATATGTATATGTTGGCATATGTCAGACACATAAGGATCTGTAATCAGTGTGTAGGTGGAAAGAAATGGTTTGGAAATCAACTTCTTTTGACTGATGCAAAACCAGAAAGTTACACAATTTTACAAGATGGCTTCTCGCCCATCTTTAAGCCCCTGGAGCGTGTGAGCCTGGTTATTTTGTCCACATATTTTGCCTTCTTCTCAGGTAAGAGGACAGGGGATCTCTGTGCTCTTTTTGCTCACATCTCCTGCATGTTACAATACAATACAATACAATTTTATTTGTATAGCACATTTAAAAACAACCGGGATTGACCAAAGTGCTTAACAAAGCCAAAGGATATAGCAATACAAACACAATATCAACATAATACACAGGAAAACAGGAAGAACACACATATCAAGATATTTTAAAAGCTAATGAAAAGAAATGCGTTTTCAGAGATAATTTAAAAAGTGACAGAGTTTGTGCAGATCTGATGTGAGACGGCAAGCTATTCCATAGCTTGGGTCCATAGGATGCAAAAGCACGATCACCCCTGTTTTTTAGTCGAGTTCGTGGGACAGATAGGGAATTTGAGTCCCCCGATCTAAATGATCTTGTCTGAGATACTGGATGGAGCAATTCAGACAAGTACTGTGGAGCCTGATTTTGTAGTGACTTAAAAACAAATAGCAAAACTTTAAACTCAATTCTAAATTTAACCAGTAGCCAATGGAGCAAAATCAGAACTGGTGTGATGTGTTCAAATGTACGCCTCCTCAAGGAGGAGCAGCATTTTGGAATAATTGCAGACGGGTGATGCATTTCTGCAAAGCACCAATATATAAAGAATTACAATAGTCCAATCTGGATGTTACAAATGCATGCATGACAATCTCAAAGTGCTTAGCAGACAAGAATGGCCTAACCAAGAGACGGAGGTGAAAGAAACAGGATTTTACCACACAAGTAAGGATGGGGTTGCAGACTACATTTCATGCTATGACTTGTCTGCCTTCTTCAAATGCCACACAATAGAGCCTCTGTCCTTTAGGACCCTCCAAAAGAAAAATCAAAAAGTGACCAAATAACTAAATGTTAAAATGATGGGTTGTTAGATGACTATGGATTGATGTGGATTGATGGCATATTTGCTTGATGCAGGATGGAAAAGCTCTGTGTTACTGTTTGAACCAATTTCTGAAGAAAGAGAAAGAGATCTGAAGTAAAAATATATCCTTGGCTGATATATTATTATTATAATCAATATTAGTATAAGAGGAATTGCACAGGTCTAAGTTATCTACACTATTCTCCTTCCTCTCAGCTTCCTCCTTAAAACCTGTTAACGGTCACCGTCCTGTATACGACCCACCTCTGCTCAATATGGACGCTGAATACACTTTGTTATAACTTTTACACATTAAATCTTCACAATATATGGCCATGCGATACAACATTTGAAAGCTTAGCCTCTCAAGATTGAATTAAGTCCACATACAAAGCATAAGGTGATTAGCAGTTATACAACTGTTATAAAGTTAAAGAAAATAAATGAATTCAGAATTACACTGCGCAGCTGGTGTGTGTGCATTCATACCTTTTTGAGTGTCCCTTTATCCACAGAGGTGATATAATCCCAAAAACTTTGTTTTCATAAATCCACAAGAGTCCAAGGAAATGAAATATCTAAGCAGTTTAATCCAAAACGAGTTATTCGCCTCAAAATCTTGAAGTTTAAGAGCCCAGAGTTACAAAAACAGCGATGCGAGATACAATTTCTGCGCTCTTCCAACGGGTCTCTCTACTCCCTCTGGCCGTCTAACGGCCAATGACCACATCCATGTTATTCTCTGAAGCCTTAGGAATCAAACGAGACCTCTCATAAGTCAATACGTCTCCGGAGCCGGACATAGACAGGTTTAAAGCCGAATCACGGCTCGGAAGTGAACTGCCCCCACGTGGAGCTTGATCGACATTTGCTTTAGCCAGTTAAAATTCCATGCTATGAAACGCCCCCTTGTAGCCAATAAGGAGACGATTCGATTGATACATAACAACCCATTGAAATTTTAACCCTGTGATGGCTGGCTCTGTGTTTCAGCACAGACAGTGACTGTTACAATGCAAAGCCCTCCCTGACCAATTTATAATGACTTATTTCTATATATTTATGTATATAGTTATTTCAAGTATGTGTGTGATTGATGTGGGTGTGTTTTTGTATTTGAGAAGTTTTGATTTGACTTTGCACTTTTTTGGCTTTTTTCTTTGCACCTTTCAAGAAAAACGCAAAGCCATATTTGTAGAAAAAAATCATATAAAATAAATTTTTTAGTCTTTTGGTTTCCGGATTTTTTCTGTAGTAAGCTGAGACATGTGGCTAATGTCCTGGATTGTCTGTCACCTGCTAGATGTGTTCACAGCAGTGTATTTTAATCATATTACAGATGTATGACTTGGACGGAAATAAAAAAAAGTCTATTCTAGCCTCTGTAGCTCTGTGTCAGTGAGGCCTAGAATCACCCTGACACTTGTAACAAAAACTTGAGAGTGTTTCCTTTCCAATGATCATCCCAGAGTGTCAAAGTATATGGGAGCTGTACTACTTTTAATTTGGGTATGCCGTTTAGACCAAAAAACATGAAATTTCAGCCGACCAATAAGACTTCCTCTAAATTTAAAAACACATATGACATGCAACTGATATCTTGAGTTTAGAAAGTACTTGTTAGTACAAAACTTTCCCCCAGCCATTATGGACAGTACTTTATTATCAGTCCACATTTATGTATTTATTGGATTACAAATCCAATACACAGTATATGGCCTTGTCTAAAATGTTCCCATGATTCAGTCACAGTTCACCTCTTTTTTAACAGTGACAGAGAATTTAGAAAATGCTTTTCACACAGAAAATTGTGAAAACATACAGGATCTACATGCTTTTCCCCCAAACTGTCCAAACTATTTCATTAATAAAATAAACAAATTCATCATAGGTTATGGCATTAAGATTATCAGAACAATATCTATTCAGGATATAAAAGCTACTGGTAATAATTCACTTTGGCAGAAAAAGAAAGAATGTGAAATTCAGTTGGTTGTCATATACAATTTCACCGCTAGATGGGAGAAATTCTTACACAATGTAGCTTTAAAATATTCAAAGAAAAAATAATTATTGAATAAGGAGGTACTCACTTAATTGACTGGAATATACTCATGAAGGAAGAAAAAAAGACTGATGATTTTTAACCTTTAATAGCACAGACAGTGCAACAAATCAGTTTGCACTATTACATTAATCAGTGTGCTGCAGTCTTTTTATGTCTCTAAGGTTGGCTGTCCCTGGTCTGAGATGCTCCTGAATCTGCAGCACATTACTGGATGTTGCGTGGAGAACCACTTTGAACTGGTCTATACTTAAATATGTAAAACAGTTCCCTCTGCTGGTCAATTAATATTATGAAGAAAGTCAATGAAATTAGAAAGACCATCAACAACAAAAAAAGCATCCTGTATATGTATAGTATGCATCAATCATACTAGAAATTACTATGTGATTATACTCAAGGGGTAAGACAATGAAGTACAAATAATATTTGAATAATGGAAAAGGAATAATAGCAAGAAAAATTACAATAACAATCATCATCATCATCATCATCATCATTAAAATAAAGCTCTTATAGACAGGTTGCTACATCTTCAACCCACAGTCTTACATATAGAACAAGTGGGCCATTCCATTTTTCTGTGGTTCTGTGTTGTCATTTTTAGTTATACGACTATTTGCTGTTTTTAATTTTTCCTTACAATAAATACATTGAAAGTTTATCAAACCAGCAGTTCAAATTCAGGTAAATTACGTTCTATGGTGTTGGTACATGGAAAGCACCAACGTAGATTTAGGTGCTCAGTTCACTGTAAGGAATATGCATTTCAGGGTGATTTGTGCAGTAAAAATGACCATACGCATGAATGAAAATACAAGATCTACATCCCAGAATGGTGGTGCAGATATAAACAAGTGGGACTTGTATTGTTTGCATGTTTTCTTTACTGTCACATACAGGGCAAGAAGATGGCAATCACAATCGGTTGCGTACGTGACAGATGGTAAAAAACAAAGCTCACTCGTGTCACTCAAATGTAACCATAAACTCATGTAATACCTATTTTTTAACAACTGCTGGGTTCTTTTGTTCGGGAAATGGCATTTTACGATCCCCTGAGGCAGGGTCCAGGGACGTGCACAGACATTGGTGGGGGGCTGTCTGTTTGGTTGCATGATGCTCTGCATGCTCTCTCTCACTCTCTGGTCTGGAGCCTTGTGTTAGGGCCTCATCTTAAATGGAATTATTAGAATAAGAATGAACTTCTACAGTATTAGCCTACTGTACTTTTCACTGCTAAAAACACACACTAAGACAACTGAAGTCTCTAGTGCAGCCAGTTGACTTTTCATAGACTGTGGCTTCACTCATGGATTGTGGTTGAGATAACTTTTGTTATTATTTGGCACAATAAATATTTATGTTTATATATATTGTATAAAGAACAATTACAACACGTTATTAAGCCTTTGTGAACCAGTTATCTGGCCTTAATCGTCCCATATTCCAGCTAGTAAAAGTATTTTACTACTATTTTAACTATAACTTCTAAACCATCGCTGGTGGTGCTCCATGTGTGAGAATAAACAAAGTCACATGACTGGGGGCAGAGGGCATCGCTAAGGGCAACATAAATGAACCAAGATTGGATGATATGGTGATATCATTTGATTTAACTTTACTAATGATGTGCTTGTTGTATTAATGCAGCCACAACAGTAACAACAAAAAATTAAAGCTGCAAGCAGCGATGGACGGGCCCTCACGCCTCTGCGCGCGTCGGGGTTACTGGCGGACGCAGCTCCTTGCGACTGTACATTTACGCGGCATCCAGACACCGCAAATTGTCAGCAATGAAAAGGGAACTCCCTGCAGAGTTCAACGATACCTCACACAAGACTCTACTTCGTACAGTTCATTAGTTGTGAAAGGGGGCGTGGCCAAAACATAGGGGTCGGGCCAAACCTTTACCAATGAAAAAAGAGGTCTCTGCTGAGTTCAATGACACCTCACACAAGACCCTACGTTAAACAGGTCAAATATGATGAAAGGGGGCATGGCTAAAGCATAGGGGGCGGGTCAAACCATCACCACTTAAAAAGGAACTCTCTGCTGAGTTCAATGATACCTCACACAAGGGTCTACTTTAAACAATTCAAATTGTATGAAAGGGGGCGTGGCCTGAGTAAGTGGGCGTCGTTAAAGTATATGGGGCGGCTCAGTATCACATGTAGACCACACATTATAAGTTTCATGTAAATCGGATGACGTTTGTCATATAAGGCAGATTTCGTGTTGCCAGCGGGGGGCGCTATGACGGAATGTCAATTTTCGCCTGTAGATGTCCTCAGGCCTGGACCCTTGACAAACATAAGAAGTTTCAGGCGGATATGATTAAGTACACTAACGTTACAACAACTTCTTCGTTCATCGAAGAAAGGTAAAAATGGCCGCCACGCCACGCCCACACCGTCTGACGAAAAGTTTTTCTTTTAACAACTTTTCATCTTTTAGGTGTTGAGATGGTAGAGACCAAATTTGAAGTCAATCTGATGAAATCTCTAGGAGGAGTTCGTCAAGCACCTATAGCACCTTGACTTTTAGGCCTACTTCCTGTTTCCACTAGGGGGCGCTATGACTTTGAGTAAATATCGGCCCTTATATGTCCTCAGGGTTGAACTCTTATGAATCCTGAAAAGTTTCGAGCCAATTGGACAATGGACACTTGAGTTACACCCACTTCCTGTTTCGATGGCAAAACGCACAAAATGGTCGCCCCGCCACGGCCATGCCCTATGACCAAAAGTTTTTCTTTTAACAACTTTTCATCGTAAACGTCTTAAGATGGCACAGACCAAATTTGAAGTTGATCGGATGAAATCTCTAGGAGGAGTTCGTTAAAGTACGACATGTGGAAATGGCCAAAATCGCACTAATTTCGAACTTTCAACTCAAAATGGCAGACTTCCTGTTGGGTTTAGGGTATGGCTCCAATGACGTTTTCTGTACGTCTTGACATGCAACATATGTGTACCAAATTTCGTGAGTCTACGTTAAACGTACTGCAGGGGCTCAATTTTTTTAACTTTGTAGGGGGCGCTAGCGAGCCATTTTTGTGCGCCTATTCCCGAACCCCTTAAAATACGTAATTTTTCACCAGACTTGATGCGACAAATTTGGTGAGTTTTTGAATATGTTAAGCCCCTCAAAAAGGCAATTCATTGCGCGGAAGAAAGAGAAAGAAAGAATAATAATAATAATAATAATAATAATAATAATAATAATTCCTTCAGTTCCAATAGGGCCTTCGCTGCTGTCGGTGCTCGGGCCCTAATAAATAAAGAAAGAAAGGTTTATTTAGGCTATTTCTCTAGAGGGGCAGCTGAGCCAATCTGGGCAGGTTTAGATCACAGAAGGCATAACAACTTATTGTACAATATTACCATCAGTTTGTTCTATCAGGTTGTGAATGCTGTACGCAGCGTACAGTACGCTAGTTAAAAGATGGTAGGCCTACACTTTGATATCTGACCAGTTCGATCATATTAATCAAACTACATCAGTGGAAAGCTTCAATCTAAGATAATGTTTATAGCTCGCCATGTATAAAGACAACAAAAGCAAAAAAAAAGTAATTTGACATCCTTATACTTCAGTACTAACTGACTTCTCGGTGTTCCGACTGGTGTCCACTGACTTTGTGTCAGTGTGAGAGCCAGTAACCTCCTCCTGGAAGGCATTCTCCAATACTTTCAGAATGGATTTGCGGAATGTATCCTTGAAATCTTGGCCCATGAACACATACAGCAGTGGGTTCAGGCAACTGTTGAGAAAGGCCAGGCTGGTGGTTATAGGGACTCCGATAGTGGTGACATAGTCTAATGTGTCACTTTCATAAGAAGGTAAGAAACTGACCATCTCAACTAAAGCAATGATGTGATAAGGAGCCCAGCACAGGAAGAAAGTGGTGATAACTCCAGCGATGATCTTAAAGGGGCGACTTGATTGGCTGGCCAGCGTACGGTTTCTTCTGATACGACGGATTATCACAGCATAACAGAAGACAATGACAGTGAAGGGAACAACAAATCCCAGGAGGAAGCGGGGGATGGCCGTGGCCTGATGACGCAACTGTCGCAGCTGATTCACAGACGGTGTTTCAAAGTCATCGGAAAAAGCAAAGTTGTCGAAGCAGTTGATGATGTCGTCATTATCATGTGATGACCCAGTGTCCCTGAAGATGAAGTATGGAGTGCTGAAAATCAGAGCCAGAACCCAAACACCCAGACTCACAAAGGACGCCTTGCGTACACTTCTGTGGTTCTGGGCCCAGACGGGCCACACCAAAGACACATATCTGTCCATACTGATCACCACCAGAATATAGACACTGGCAAACATGTTCAGGAATTTCAATGTGCTGTTAAGTTTGCACATGAACTTGCCGAAAGGCCAGTGGAAGTCCATAGCCAGGTACGTCACACTGAGGGGCAAAAATGCTGTGAAGAAGAAGTCGGCCACAGCGAGGTTGAGGAACCAAACTGTGTTAACAGTTTTCTTCATCTTGAACCCGGTCACCCAGATAACCACTCCATTACCGAGCACACCAAGAACAAAGGCCAGGCAGTAAACAATGATAGACATGGTGTAGAGAGACTTTCTCAGCTCAGCATACTGGTCGATGAACATAGAGCCATTTTTTCCAGATACATCTGTTGTACTGATGTGATAAGAAGGGGTAGCGTTCATCTCCATCACTGTCTTGAGAACTGCAATGGCAACAATAAGAAACAATATGAACTTTGTCCCCCTTACATAGATGTTCAATTCTTCATGGGACGTATAGGCCTACTTATTAATCTTAAAATAATACTTCATTTTCAGTGCATTTATGAATGAATCAACGAGGGCACATCTTTGAAATGAACTGAACAAAATGATTTGAAGTGATGAAAGTATTTCAAATAAAACTAAATTCATGCAATTGTCCAGATCCAATGATACAGATTACAATAATATATAATATTGGCTAGTTCGCAGAATACAAATAGGCTTTCTTGTTATGGGGCTTGATGAGAAATGTACATTTGAATATTATTTAGAAACACTTGTTGATGAACTGCAACTGAAGTTTGGCCTGCCTCTCTCTGACCTGTGGACTACATGGATGTCAACAAAACATTTAAACTTGCCCACTGCAACTTTAGACCTTTTCTATTGTATTCTAATAAACTGCCAAATCTCTTTTGACACGTAAAGAAGGAACACATTTTGGTGACCAAAAGGTTTTTAGTTGACCAACTGTGTTTTCTTTTTAAAAATAATTATTGACCCACAACAGCAGCATGCTCTCTGAAACAAAGTTGTTTATCTTACTTAATTCATTTTAATAAGGAATCTTTGCTCTATTATTCAAATCAAATCCAGGGTAAAAGGATTTTTTGTCATATTTCATTTTAACAGCCTTGTTGGAGGAATCTTGCGTAAAAATAACACATTCTAAGAGTAACAAAAGTTACGTACCTTTCTCAAAGTTATCCAGTTGGTTGAGGATGAATGCGTGGCAGAAGTATCAAATTGAAAGATTTATAATACCACTGCCCACGTCGAGGCGGAGCCACAGACAGCAAGTGCCAGCACACTGTCAGTATGTCAGTACCATAGACAGTATATATATACTGTCAGTACACGATCCGTTCCGTCTGCACGATCCGTTCTTCGCATGCGCAGAATTGCGTAGCAGAAAACCTGTGCGATTTGTACCACGCATGCGCTAAAAAACACTTGACGGCAACTGGCAGCATATTTTTCTTGACGTCATTGTTGTGTTGTTTATGTTGATAGTTTTACTGGTAATACTTCGTCTTGACCATAGACCATTAATTAATTATTAATATACCTGTCTATGGTCTTGACTAATAACGCAACGAAGTGTGAACGTACGAAAGTGTCCTTTCAAAGACGAGATGACAGCTCTTCCAGCCACCACTGCTGTATACCACTATAGTAGCTGCATGCTAACGGCAGTAAACATGTCATCTTGGCGACCATTGTTGTTAAATAAAGGCTTCTAAACCAAATACTACACAACCGGACATGTCCCAGCACTAAAGTGACCGGAATTTTGGGAGAAATTACCAGCATTGGCCAAGATTACAGCTAGCTATGTCGCGTTAGCATGCTACATAATAGTTAGCCGCTAGGAGTATGCTAACGTTAGATTGTAGTGGAACGAAGCAGCACTTTCTAACATCAGAAATCTCAGAGAAAGGCTTCTGAACCAAACACTACCCAATCGGACATGTTTCAGCGGGAATGAGACCCAGAATTGGGGTGCATTTAACAACAATGGCCGACAAGATGACATGTTTACTGCCGTTAGCATGTAGCTACTATAGTGGTATACAGCAGTGGTGGCTGGAAGAGCTGTCATCTCGTCTTTGAAAGGACACTTACTTTATTAGTCAAGACCATAGACAAGTATATTAATAATTAATTAATGGTCTATGGTCAAGACGAAGTATTACCAGTAAAACTATCAACATAAACACAACAATGACGTCGCTAGCGGTTTTGTATCGGTGACAGGTGTCACTGCGCGATGTGAGTCTCAACGCTATCTGAGTCGCGTCGAGTTGCGCATGCTCAGATTTAAACAATTTACGGCATAACGACAATAACGGAAGATGGGAACAGCAATAATCGAAGATATAGAAGGTGGAAATCATTTCAAAAACGTTTTAGTTATCAAATGCTATCTATGATTGTTTGAATGCTAACGTTAGCTCATAACACCATTCAAATAACAGCCGTTGTTGTGTTTGATTGCCAACTTGTAGCCAGCAGTGAACCAACTTGGTCATGTAGCTCCATTTTTACTGACTTTTTTATTTTTTATTAACTGGCGTGAGGGATCATGCCGTGAACATGTGATGTGTTACGCTAAATAATACATTACTGCCATTTCCATCTTCCATATCTTCTATTATTGCTGTTCCCATCATCCGTTATTGTCGTTATGCCGTAAATTGTTTAAATCTGAGCATGCGCAACTCGACGCGACTCAGATCGCGTTGAGACTCAGATCGCGCAGTGACACAACAAGTCTTAATTTAAATATCTTTATAAAAAAGAAAAATTGCCGTCAAGTGTTTTTTTGCTACGCAATTATGCACATGCGCAGAACGGATCGGGCAGGTTTTCTGCTACGCAATTATGCACATGCGCAGAACGGATCGGGCAGGCGGAACGGATCGGGTACTGACACACACAGAAATCATTTATTTTTCCTGGAGTCTATTAGCCTACATCTCTTGTAGCCCAAACACATTATAACTATTCAAGCATTTTAATTACATTTCTTTCTCATTTACTAAAACAAAAAGGTGTCCCCATTGATATGAACAACACAATGCATATGTAGATACAGTATAGCCTACATTACACTGTTTGGAGCAGCACATATAGCTCTTTGAGTGTTGTTGCTTTGTATTGATTGAGTGAATCAACGTCAACAGCATGTAGGTTACATATTCTAATGTCCCATGTCTTTACCCTGCCCCACCATATAAGAAAGTCAAAGCACAATCTGTTAATAACTGAGGTTTGCCAAATAGTTTTGTAAAATAGCAGTTAACTTCCTTTTTGCCACTTTCCACTTGAAGCTGGCCACAAATGTTGCTGCTTCTGTGGATGCACCCCGACAAGCAAAAGAGATCTGAAGCGAGAATGTATCTTTTGACAAATTATTTTGGCTATCAACGAAATTGCACACGTCTATAGCTCTTTCCTGTCAGCATCCTGTTTTGTAATGTCATGCCACTGCAGCTGGCTATTACTCATACTTTAAGAAATACGTTTGAGTAAGCACAAAATGTTTCCACAAACAGTCCTGGCAGCACTTTAGTATCACTCAAACATACAATACCAAATGATACCATGCAGTAAAACATACACCACAATGTCACTGTATTCCTAATGTTTAACTTTTTTTGTTTTCCAATTATAACAAACCGATTTACCAACTACTAACACAGTATTGTTTAACTGTGTAAATGGCGGCTGTTGAAAAGCGGACTGCACTAGTAGCTCAAGACTGTATCGAGGAGTATGAATAGTAAAAAAAAAGAAGTGGGAAACCGATGGAGGATGCAAAATAAACTGTAAGCCAGTTTGGCAATTACATTAGACAGCCAATAAGGGAATGTGTGAAAAAAATACAATGAATAATCATCAATAATCTATGATCATTTTATGTATCTTGTTGCAATTTAATAGGCCACACTCTCAGATTATGGCACAATATGCATGTACTCACATATCAGACATACACCCCCCCCCCTTAGCTCTTTATACAGTAGTACAGACTGAAGGCGGCTTGGGTAGATCTCTTGTATCCATTTGCTCTGTGTGACTAAAACATCCCATTAACACCTTATTCACAAAATGCTTCACGTATTTTACAATATTTCCATCAGTTTGTTCCATCAGGTTGAAAAAGTATAAGTGTAGTTAAAAGGTGGTACACTTTAATTCCCGATCAGTTCACCAACCATATAGTAATGTAGCCTCGGTGTAGATTTACGCAGAAGTATAAATCACGCTTAAATAGGAGCAGTAGGCAGCCATAGTCCAGTGTCTCTGTGCCTGTATATCAAGGGCAATGGCAGGCGTTACCTACTGTAGTAAGCATGTTTTTATGTTGGGAGGAAACTGGAGAATCAATCCAAGCACTCAACAGTGCCTACTTGCTGTGAGGCAACAGTGCTAACCACTGAGCCACTGTGCTGCCAATTGTTTGCACAGTTTCAGGATTTGTTTCTTCTTATCATGGACAGCTTCAAACTTCAGTACCAAGAGCTGACTTCTCAGTGCTCCGACTGGTGTCCACTGAATTTGTGTCAGTGGGAAAGCCAGCAACCTCCTCCTGGAAGGCAGTCTCCAAAACCATCAGAATGGATTTGCGGACTTTATCCTTGAAATCTTGGCCAATGAACACATACAGCGGTGGGTTGAAGCAACTGCTGATATCGGCCAGGGTGGTGGTTATAGGGACTCTGATAGAGGTGACATAGTCTAATGTTTCACTTTGACACCAAGAACAAAGGCCAGGTAGTTAACAATGAGAGAGATGATGTTGAGAGACTGTCTCAGCTCAGCATGTTCATCTTAATAGTCATACTCATCATCGTCACCATACAAAGAGCCATTTCTTCCAGTGGCATGTGTTGTATCGTTCTGATAGAAAGGTGCAGTAGTCATTTTCTCCATTCTTGTCTTGAGACCTGCAAAGACAACATGAACATTAAATATTCATATCTTCTTATGAGCCAAGAGGAAATTTAAAAAAATGTTTCTTAACTTTTCATGCCAGTCTCTTGTGCCAATAATAATACAAAATAAAAAATAAAAATAAAAAAGTTTTGGCAAAGATAAGTCATCAGCATCTACTCACATTAAACCACTTCTCCTACTCAAATGAGACGCATAAACAAATATAAATATTGACAGCCTGGGCTATAAGAATCTTTGTCCATCAAAAAAAGGAAAAGCAGGGGGGGGGGGGGCTCTAGCTCACCCAGTAAGAGAGTTCGCCCCATGTTGGCTGAGTCCTGCAGCGGGCTGCCCTTTGTCACAATAATAAAGGGAAAAGCCCCCCCAAAAAAACAATCTTCAAAAAAAAAAAGGAAAAGCAGACAGCTCTCTGACGTACAGCGGTTTTGCTTTATCTAAGCCTTTTTTTAATGTAAGTCCAAGTTAAGACATTTCTCAAGGTATGCTACCTGTATAGTCTTCATCAGGTGCTTTTATTGTCTCGTTTACCTTGATTAAATTCAAAGGAAGACATATTCTTATAGCAAGAATAAAAGTACCTTTCTTCAAGTTCGTCAGTCAGATGAGGATGTGTCTGCAGCAGCAGTAATCGTGGTTGATATCTGAAAGACTAATGAAAACTGCAAGCTCATCATGATAAGACTGATATACTGATATATGTGCTGTCAGCATTACATCAAGGCGGGACCACATGTAGCACAAAGTTCTCATGACAAATTCCAGTTGTACTGTCAGTGATTATTATTAAGAACCATTGCTGTTTATTTCTATCATTTATTTGTTTAACCCTTATTCATTTTTGTGCTGTTTCCAATTTCATTCTTGAATATGCATATGTTGGCATATGTCAGACACATAATGATCTGTAATCAGCGTGTAGGTGGAAAGAAATGGTTTGGAAATCAACTACTTTTAACTGACGCAAAACCAGAAAGTTAAACAATTTTACAAGATGGCTTCTCGCCCATCTTTAAGCCCCTGGAGCGTGTGAGCCTGGTTATTTTGTCCACTTATTTTGCCTTCTTCTCAGGTAAGAGGACAGGGGATCTCTGTGCTCTTTTTGCTCACATCTCCTGCACGTCCACAAGTAAGGATGGGGTTGCAGACTACATTTCATGCTATGACTTGTCTGCCTTCTTCAAATGCCACACAATAGAGCTTCTGTCCTTTAGGACCCTCCAAAAGAAAAATCAAAAAGTGACCAAATAACTAAATGTTAAAATGATGGGTTGTTAGACGACTATGGATTGATGTGGATTGATGGCATATTTGCTTGATGCAGGATGTAAAAACTCTGCGTAACTGTTTGAACCAATTTCTGAAGAAAGAGAAAGAGATCTGAAGTAAAAATCTATCCTTGGCTGATATATTATTATAATCAATATTAGTATAAGAGGAATTGCACAGGTCTAAGTTATCTCCACTATGTTCCTTCCTGTCAACTTCCCCCTTAAGTAGACTTTCCCTAAATTTAGAAACACATATGGCCTGCAACTGATATCTTGAGTTTAGAAAGTACTTGTTAGTTTGAGTACTAAAGTTCAAAACTTTCCCCCAACCATTATGGACAGTACTTTATTATTAGTCCACATTTATGTTTGGATTGGATTACAAATCTAATAAATACACAACAGTAAATGGCCTTGTCTAAAATGTTCCCATGATTCAGTCACAGTTCACCTCTTTTTTAACAGTGACAGAGAATTTAGAAAATACTTTTCACACAGAAAATTACATTGTGAAAACATTCAGGAGGATCTACATGTTTTTCCCCCAAACTGTCCAAACTATTTTATTAATAAAATAAACAAATTCATCATAGGTTATGCCATTAAGATAATCAGAACAATATCTATTCAGGATATAAAAGCTACTGGTAATAATTCACTTTGGCACAAAAAGCCTTAACATATTCAAAGAAAAAGACTAAGGATGTACTCACTTAATTGACTAGAATATACTCATGAAGGAAGAAAAAAAGACTGATGATTTTTAACCTTTAACAGCACAGACACTGCAACAAATCAGTTTGCACTATTAATGTCTGAACATTAATCAGTGTGCTGCAGTCTTTTTATGTCTCTAAGGTTGGCTGTCCCTGGTCTGAGATGCTCCTGAATCTGCAGCACATTACTGGATGTTGCGTGAAGAACCACTTTTGAACTGGTCTATACTTAAATATGTAAAACAGTTCCCTCTGCTGGTCAATTAATATTATGAAGAAAGTCAATGAAATTAGAAAGACCATCAACAACAAAAAGAGTATCCTGTATGTATAGTATGCATCAATCATACTAAAGAAAGAGATAACAGGCACAATCTTTTGTAAAATTATGTTTTTTTATTATTATGTGATTATACGTCAAGGGGTAAGACAATGAAGTACAAATAATATTTGAATAATGGAAAAGGAATAATAGCAAGAAAAAATACAACAACAATCATCATCATCATCATCATCATCATTAAAATAAAGCTCTTATAGACAGGTTGCTACATCTTCAACCCACAGTCTTACATATAGAACAAGTGGGCCATTCCATTTTTCTGTGGTTCTGTGTTGTCATTTTTAGTTATGAGACTAATTGCCTTTTTTTTTTCTCCTTAAAATAAACATATTGAAAGTTTATCGAACCAGCAGTTCAAATTCAGGTAAATTACTTTCTATGGTGTTGGTACATGGAAAGCACCAACGTAGATGCAGGTGCTCAGTTCACTGTAAGGAATATGCATTTCAGGGTGATTTTTGCAGTAAAAATGACCATACGCATGAATGAAAATACAAGATCTACATCCCAGAATGGTGGTGCAGATATAAACAAGTGGGACTTGTATTGTTTGCATGTTTTCTTTATTGTCACATACAGGGCAAGAAGATGTTGGGTAAGTGACAGATGGTAAAAAACAAAGCTCACTCGTGTCACACAAATGTAACCATAAACTCATGTAATACCTATTTTTTAACAACTGCTTGGTTCTTTTGTTCAGGAAATGGCATTTTACGATCCCCTGAGGCAGGGGCGTGCACAGATATTTGGAGGGGCCTGTCTGTTTTGTTGCATGATGCTCTGCATGCTAATTTTACTAATGATGGGCTTGTTGTATTAATGCAGCCACAACAGCAAAAAAGAAAGAAAGATTTATTTAGGCTATTTCTCCAGAGTGGCAGCTGAGCCAATTAGGGCAAACGGGTTATTGTTGCCCAGACAATAGCCCGTACCTGTGCACGTCCCTGGGGCATTGCTGTGATTCTCAGCTAATAACAGAACTGTGTGACTAAAAACATCCCACACCTTATTCAACAAAGGTTTAGATCACAGAAGGCATAACAACTTATTGTACAATATTACCATCAGTTTGTTCTATCAGGTTGTGAATGCTGTAGGTTAGTTAAAAGATGGTAGGCCTACACTTTGATACCTGACCAGTTTGATCATATTAATCAAACTACATCAGTGGAAAGCTTCAATCTAAGATAATGTTTACAGCTCGCCATGTATAAAGACAACAAAAGCGCATTTTGGGAAAAAAATGATTTGCTATTTACAGTTTCAGTATTTGTTTCTTCTTGTCATGGACAGCCTTATACTTCAGTACTAACTGACTTCCCAGTGCGCCGACTGGTGTCCACTAACTTTGTGTCAGTGTGAGAGCCAGTAACCTCCTCCTGGAAGGCATTCTCCAATACTTTCAGAATGGATTTGCGGAATGTATCCTTGAAATCTTGGCCCATGAACACATACAGCAGCGGGTTCAGGCAACTGTTGATAAAGGCCAGGCTCGTGGTTATAGGGACTCTGATAGTGGTGACATAGTCTAATGTGTCACTTTCATAAGAAGGTAAGTAACTGACCATCTCAATTAACTTGGTAAATTGGTAACAGTTTATAAATAAGAGTACTAATCTTATACTTAGGCAACTAATGCATACCCTGTGATGATTTACTAAATGAATACATGCAGGATGGAATCCTGTTAGTCACCATTAACAACCATTGTAATGTGATGAGTTCACCAATTAAGAATGTTAATTCACATTTAATTCAGATATTAATTGATATTCAACCAAATGAGCTGTATTCCAGTTAGATAACAGTGTAGACCCATGAATGTGCTCAGCCTTTCTGAAAGCAGAACAGTACTCTCATAGAAATATGAAGCAATTTCTTTTTTAAATCAAACTGGTGGTTGGATGCAAACATTTAGGCTCCATGTTGCTCCATGACTTAATGGTATTTACAACCTAGTAGGGAGTGGAATACGAGTTGTTGTTGTGCCAATTGACAAATTAGAGGAGAATGGACTGGAATGGAATGGAAATCAAATGTACATTTAAATATTATGAAGAAACCCTTGTTGATAAACTGCAACTGAAGTTTGTCATGCAGCAGCCTCCATCTGAGCTGCAGACTATGGGGATGTCAGATAGTGACATATACTGCTGCCTCCAATTTATCATTCTGCCCTCAGGTTCTGTCAGGCGTCTGTTATTTTGTTTCTATATTATTCTACCAAACCGTTAAGATGATGATGAATGGGAATACAATTCCCATAAAGTTAGACGCATGTGTAAAAGAGGAACCCAAAGTTATCAGTTTGACAGTAGCCTCATATGTTTTCTTTTTATAAATCATGTTGACCCAGAAAAGCAATTAACATACTATTTAATACATTTTATTTTATTATTCAAATCCAGGATAAGAGGTCTCTATATGGAAAATCAGACAATTGTATTGTCATATTTCTCGTTAACAACCTTGTTGGATTAATCTGCCTAAAAATATAAGATTTTATGAGTAACAACGTACCTTTTTGAGAAATTGAGAAATTAATATATAATCCGATCCGTGGGTAGTAATGTAACGTCACCTCCCACATGCAGGCGGAACCACAGGCAGCATGCACCCACAGAAATCCTCCTTTCTCCTGAATTACATCTTTTATTTACACTTATATTTAAATTATGCATTCATGCAAAATCATCACACTCTTTGGAGCAGCACCTCTGTCCTATATGTCTTCATATCTTTTTCTGACATATCATTTTAATCAATTTTAGTATTAAGACAATTGCACAAGTGTATGTTATCTACAGTTATTTCCTCATTGCATCCTGTTTTTTACTCTCATTCAGATTTCCTCTGAAATTTTGAAAGACACCTTGCACCCACTGCGGTTGGCCTTTACTTATTATTGAGAAGTGCTTGCTCACAGAAGTTTGAGCAAGCAAACATGAACTTAACATGTTTAAACAAACAGTACTGGCACCACTTTACCACTACTACTACTACTACTACCAGTAGTACTACTGTAGTAAGTGGACTGGAGAACATTGACAGAACCACACTTCCTGGCAAGTTGAAGCTCTGGTGCAATGCAGTTCAGACTCCTTCCACGCCAAATGTGGCCACTTACCATCTATGAAGCGCTCTCAAAGGTGGAAAAGCTGGAGAGACTGATCAGCTCATATGTAGAGAAGTGGCTTGGTCTTCCTAGGTGCCTCAGCAGCATAGGACTACAGTGTGGCAAAGGAGTTTTAGAGCTACCCATTTCCAGTCTCTCAGAAGTGTGCCAAAGTCAGACTAGAGATGATGTTAATGGATTCCAAAGATCCATTCGTAGCCCAAGCCGCCCCCAGGCTAACCACTGGGAGGAAATGGACCCCATCGGAGGCAAGCAGGCAGGCAACGACAGCACGCACAGGGACATTGTGGGCCAAGTGCAGCAAGGCAGGAGTGATCTTGGCCTTGGTGCGAGTACACCAGCCTAGAACAAGTTCCAAAGATGCAGGCTTGTGCTTGAGGTGATACGTCAGCAAGAGGAGGCAACAAGGTACGCAAAAGTTGTCGGTCAGGCGAAATATTGCAATGACATGGTGAGGGGGTGGAGGGAGTGGAGAAGAGGAAGATCTCCTGGAAAGAGGGGTGGGAAATTGCATTCAAAACAATCTTCACCACCAAGGCTGCCTATGATGTCTTGCCATCTCCCAAAAACCTTAACCAGTGGCACAGAGAAGACTCCACATGCCCTCTCTGCAACCAGACTCCAGCAACACTCAAACACCTCCTGGTGGGTTGCAAGACCATCTCATTCAAGGTCGTTACACCAGGCGGCACAACTAGGTGTTACGGTGTCTTGCAGCAGTGCTATATATATGATATGAAAACAGCTCCCTCTAGTGGCCAAGTCTATAATAATAATGAAACGACTATTATATATGACTATTATATATACATATATACATATATATATACATATATATATACATATATATATATATATATATATATATATATATATACCGTATATATATATATATATATATATATATATATATAGTTACTAGTTTGCGATACTATATATATATATATATATATATATATATATATAGTAAATATATAGTATATATTCAGTTTGATAAAAGTATGTGGTGATTACATTGAGTAAAAAAAACGGTCAAGTCCATATAATATTTTAATAATGGTAATAACAAGAACCACAATAACATTATTATCACCATTTATGGACTCTTGGTAGAGTTGTCCACTGAGGCAAAAAAATAATCAAATTATCATTGGTTACATCACAATAAATCTTTCATAGACAGGTTCAAAAGAGAGGTTGTTAAATCACAATATGCCACATATAGTCATACAGTACATAGAATATGTGTGCCATTTTTTCCCCCATTCAAATTAGCCAATTAATAACTTGATCTTTTAATTATTTCTCTTGGAGGGGGGGGGCAAATGCCAAATATTTACTGGTTCTAGCTTCTAACATGTTAATACTATGTTTTTTCTTGATCTTTTTTCACAGTAAACTGAATATCTTAGTTTTTTTTTTGCTGTTCAGACAAAAAAAGACACTTGTATGTCACACTGGACTCTGGGAAAGTGGGAAGGACAATTTTTTGCCATTTCCTTAATAAAACATGTGATTTATTGAGAGAAACCTGGCAGATTAATTGATAATGAAAATAATCTGTAGAAAAACGGGGCAAATTATACATTAAAACTTTCAGATTATAGCACAATATGCATGCTCACATATCAGACATACCGGTATCCAAAGATTACACCAAGCCAAGTATACAATGCAGCTGCTACTTTAAGCATAATCATGTCAAAGTCACTATTAAGGTATTTATTGGGCTTACATTAGTCCTAGTGCTGAATAACAATTGTAAAATAAAAAAAAAAAAAAAAACATTTATATTTATCAAAGCATGCAGAAAACATGGAACAGTCAAAAGTCCGTTAAATCACTTTCTGGTATTGCCACTTGGCAGGCGGCATAAGAAATAGACATTACAGAGTGATTTACTATACAGACTGAATGAGTTAAACTAAACTAGTATAATTATGTGAAGTAGCTGCCCACCTCACTTTCACTTTGTATGTACCCAAAGATGGCCTTTGTGGTCACTGTAATGGGCACAATTTTGTCATGCACACACATCGGATAGGACCAGTGGCTGGGGTTAGTTGCGTGTGAGGGGCAAGTTGGGAAATTTACTTGCTTTAAGCCTGTTTGTGCAGTGCTTCTTCATCACTTTCACACTGTAGATTCTTTATTATTACTCTTCAATACATTAGTTTACAGCTAAGGCATTATGTTCTTTGTCATTGTTGTGTTGGCCTTTTTCTATAGTATTTAGGTGATGTGCCAGCCTTTTGAATTATTAATATAGTCCACAATCATGGCCTATAAACAAATGGGACTTGTTTTGTTGCTTGTTTTTTATACAGGCAGGGCTATTCTGTAGTAATCAACATCTGGAATGTATGTGACAGATGAAAAACATAAAGTTCCCTTTGCCAACTAAATGTTGTATGTTTGTTGCTTGTGTTGCGCAAATTAAACCATAAACTGGTGTAATACCTATTTTGAAATTATTATGGTTTCTCTTGTCAAAGAAGATGGCACATTACATATCCACTAGGTCTAGTATGGTACAGACTGAAGGTGAGTCAAAATGCAGCCAATAAGAGGACTGTGCAGTGAATAAGCACCGTTGTTTCTCAAGAGATAAATGTAGCCACTTGCTCTACAGGTTATTCAATTTGGGCAAATTAGTCTGCATGCGTTTATTTATTTATATATGTCTGTGTGTTTTATCCCACAAATGCATCATAAATGGATCTAGTAATTATTGTGTAATAATACCACCTGCCTGCTCTACAAGTCTTTAAACACGGTGAAAGCTGTATGTCAAGTTTCCAATCATAAATAAACCTATATCAATCAAATGGTAACAGGTGAAATGTTTCAATTTCAGATAATGTATACAGATCACCTTGAGGGAATAAAAAACAACAAAAGCTAAGATACTTGTTATATACAGTTACATTTTCTATGTACAGTTAAAGTATTTATTTATGTCATGGACGACCTTATACCTCGGCATCAGAAACAGACTTTTCTTTGCTCCGACTGGTAACCATCGAGTTTGTGTAGGTATAAGAACGAGAAATCTCTTCCTGGAAGGCAGTCTCCAAAAC